>OY720443.1:16494492-16963289 GCA_963082915.1 Dolichopus griseipennis | reverse complement strand
ATATAAAATATTTTTTTATTTTTCTCCTGCTTGTCTTCAAAAAATGTACAAAAAAAATATAAAATAAAATACATAAACGACTTTTTAAACATTCTTTAAGATATTAGAGTTCAATTTCTATTATTAAATTTGTCGACAATAAAATAGTACAAAAACTACATACACATATAGAACTGATGTCCTTAACATCCTTTAAATCGTAACATTTAGATTGGATCAATAGTAAAAGGATAGAAAAAAAAAATTACATTGAAAAACATTTCATGTTTTTCTTCCTATACCAATATTATGATATATTGTAAGTCTATCTACAATATCTATATACAGTTGTTCCCCATATCAACTATGTCTTGTATCAACTTATTATAATCATCTGATTTTGGTCATTGGTTTGTTTCGTGTTAGATTAGAAGTAAAAATGTTTATATTCCAAAAACGGAGGTATGAAAGTTTAATCCTTAAAGCAAGCAAATATTTTATTAGTAGTGCCTAAAATCTCTAATATTTGACTCACACTCCTCACACTCTATCTTCTTCTATATAGAAAAGCTTTTATTGAAGAAAAACTAAAATTTCATATTTTTTTCCTATGATCTGATATATGAAAAATATAAAAACACTTTTTATATATTTCCTATTTGGATTTTGGGATTTTTTTTGTTCTTGTGCTCGGCCTTAATCTCTTCTTTTAGTAGATTACTATTTAGGATATATCATATTATTATTATTATTATTGGAACATCATTTATTCAGTATACATCTATATAAATATATATATATATATATATATATATACTTCTTTGTATATAGATATAGATACAAAATTGTGTACTTTAGTTCTTTCAACTTGTCCAAGTTTATTAAAAAAAAAAAATAAACATTTTCATTTTAAATATCAACACACTAGAAATCATAAGTCTGCATATATGCGCAATATTTTTATATAAGAAATTTTTTTTACTTACCAAGTATATTTGAAATGAGGTGAGCTAAAATGAAATAAAAAATAAAAATAGTATTTAATAAACTGAAATTTAAATTTAAATGTTTCCTATTAAAAATATGTAATGCGTAAAAGTTGTAACTAAAAAAAATTCAAATATTTAATAGTGAAATTGCTTGATATTTCAAAAATACTTGTAATTTTTATGATAATTTTGGTATTTAATTATTTTAAAATAGTTAATTATCCAAAATAATTACATAAGTAATTTAATTTTAAAAAATAATTACATAAGTAATTGAAATTCAAAATTTAATTACTTTCTAGGAATTATCGAGTAAATACTAAATTTTTTTTTTAGGGCTAATTGAATTTTCAAAGTATTATTACAAAAACTTTAAAATGCAATTAGAAAATATGATTACCAAGTAAAGATACTTAACACAATGTTTTATATCATTACTTTACTTATCGGTTATTTGAAGTCTTTAAATTTTCAATTTTTGACTTCTTGCGTATTTATTTTACATTAAAGCAGCTGTTAATTATATTCGATTTTGTTCAATTCTTTCGTACATACAGAAAGAAAGAGTGAAACTGTAGCGGTACATTTTTTTAAAATTTTTTAAAAATGTGCTAAAAATGTGCTCTTTCGTGTATTTGAAGAATTTGAACTTCCAAAAGAATTTGAAAAAATGTACTTTTTAGTTCCATTCGGTCCATCCGTCCGTCCATCCATCTATCTGTCCGTATATTTACAAAAACTTTTACACCATTTTAAATAAAGAAGAGAAATTTTAATTTCGGGTAGGTATTGCAAAAAAAATAATTTCATGGAAGTTAGTTAGGATTTAAAGTTTAAAAATACTTTGAAAAGAGCAACTTATAAATTGCGAACTTTTTAAGTTCTTTTTGAAAATTTCTAAACCTTCTGCTTATAAATTTATTATGGCAAGTGTACTAAAATATACAATATATAAAGATAAAGAAGACATTTTATTATTTATTTTTTTGTAGAAAATGTCTTTTCAACACTGTTCTGATAACTGAATTTTATTTTCATGCTGTTGTATAATTTTTTATGCCTTCATATTTTTTTTTTTGTATTTTAGTTTTTCTATGTTTCCCAAAAAAAAATTTCTAAATACTGGAGCCAAATCATCATTCAAAATGAAATTTTACGGTTTTAGAGAGAAAAACTAAAAAAAAAAAAAACAACTACAAAAACAAAATTTGGGAATACAAAAACTGTGAAAAAATATAATTTTATTTGGCACACAAAATATATAACAAAAATGTTCATTCGTATTTTTACTAAAAATTGTTCCTAATATCAAACCACTGAACCTAAACTGAATCAAACCCAATCTGAATTCAAGTGAACCAAAATGAACCACTAAAATTAAGGTCATGTTTATGCTTTTACTAAAAAAAACAAGTGATGAAAAAAACCAAGGGTTTTTAAAAAAGAACATTTTCAAAATAATATAGTGTTTCATACTGAGTACTTTATCGGAAAAAAATGTTGAAGCTTCAATGTTAACGTTTAATTTAGGAAATATATACGTTGGTGACTAAGTTACTACTTACTTATAAAAACAGTAATTTTTTTTAATTTTTAGGTCTTAATAGCCTTTCTATGGGGAAGGCTAACCAATTTCTCAAGGATCTAATCCTCACTACTCCCCTTCCCCCAACTTTTTTAGGTTCAAGGAATTAAATTGTGAATTCTACGAAAATTTGGAATTTTACTTAGAATTTTACTTTATAAACAAAAATGGTTAAAACTGAGAGACACTTTCTTCAATTTAAAGAACCGTTTTTAAATTTAAGAAAATCTTTTAACATATATTAAAGTATAATGTTGGACCTTCAAATTTTGAATATTAACAAAAAAAAATTTGAACAGGTATTCAGTCCGTTTAGAAGATATTTAGGGCCAAAAATTTTGTAAAAATTTAGTTTTGCATAATGGTAAATTTTAGTACCGTATGGCAACCCTGTATATTTGAGTGATGTATTTTTGTAAAGCCTAAGAAAGTAGCTCTCTTTTAACTTATTTAGATTGAAAATATATCTGACAAAACTCTTATTATACCAATTTAAATATAGGCCTTTTATGGAATTTGCGGGGGCTGTAGCTTCGTCATCCTTCAAAATTAAGAAAAACCTTTGACACACGTTGAAATATAATTAAAGAGCTTTTAATTTTGTAAATCACAAAAAAAAAATTTGAACAGGTATTCAAGTTGCAGGTGTTTAAAAATAGCAAAATTTCAATTTTCGAGTCCTTATAGCTGTTAAACAGGGGACGTGGCAAAAAAATGTTGTTAACCGACTTCTACTTATCTCTGAGGATCTAACTACTGCCAAAAAAATTGCAAGACTCTAGCTTGAACCGTTTAGAAGATATTGGAAGCCAAAAATTTTGCGAAAATTGAGTTTTGCATAATGATAAATTTTAGTACCGTATGGCAACCCTAAATATTTGTCTTTTAAAACTTTATAAATTTTATAAAACCATCTATCTTTTCCCGTTTTCAGATTGAAAATACTTTTGTTATAACAATTTGAATATAGGGCTTTTTCCAACTTTGGGGGGCTGCACCTCCGTAACGGATGGGGATACAGAAAAAAATTCTTCTACGAAATTATTTTTTTTGTAATACCTACTGGTGGTTAAAATTTCTTTTCTCTATTTCCAACGATGTAAAAGTTTTTGTAAACATATACGGACGGACAGACGGACAGAGTGAAACTATGTAGGCACATTTTTACAAAATTTTTTGAAAATGTGCTAAAAACAACTTTCAGTTTTTCTGAACATAAATTTCGTTTATTTTGTTGTAGTTGTTATTGTTTTTTTTTTTTGTAATAGATGCAGTACTAGTTTTTGATAGCAGGATATTTTCTACAAGGTTACAAATCCTATCGTAAAGTTTATTTTTTTTTTTAAAGTACAGTTTTTTTTCCCGTTATTCAAAACACAAAAAAAAACTTAACAAGATTATAAAATAAAAATAAAAAAAATTTTAAAATTTCTCTAAAACTTTTTAGGGCTATTCTACGGTTTAACTAGTATCCGCGTAGAACCAAATGACTATACATAAAAGATAGCTGGTGTTGCCAGCTTTCAAAAAATATATAGCTTTAATGGCGCATATTATCCTTTAAGGACGAAAAGGACATTTAAATGTATCCTTGTTATTTTAATCTATTTTACAAAAACCGTTATAACTAGCAATCTGTTCAATATATATATATTCAATCACAGCTATTAATTAAGATGACGGTCTGGAGAATATTTTAACGTTTATTTGATGACGATAGGTGCTGCCGTTTTGGAGATATTGCAATTTCAAGTGGAAATTTAAAACAAAAAAAAAAAAAATTTTGAACTTTCAAAAAAACCACTATAACTATGAAATTTTCAAAAACACCCTGTATTTTTTATTATACTGTTAGAAAGGTCTTTTGACACTCTTTCCAACGGTATATAATAAGCATGGTATATGTTGACAAACAGCCCCACCAGAGAACATGAATGAAAAACTGACACAACAATTTTATTAAAAAATACATTTTCATACTTTATTTCTCATAAATTTATTTTGCCAAAAAATATTTCCATAGCTTTAGCGAGCAAGAATTTTAGAGTTTGTTACAAAATCAGGATTATACGCTTTTTCCAGAATATTTATATATTTGTATACGTGAGATTCTGAATTAAGAGGGATATTAGAGTTGGATTCAAAATCAGGGTTTCAATAATTTGTTTAGCGGGGGTTTGGGGGCGGCAGCCCCCACTATTTTTAAATTTTTATTTGTTGAAATATGCATGTAAAAAATAATTAGGAGAGATTTTATAGTTGGCTACAATTGCAGGATTATACGCTCTTTCCAGAATATTTATATATTTGTATACGTGAGATTCTGAATTAGGAGGGATTTTAGAGTTGGATTCAAAATCAGGGTTTCAATAATTTGTTTAGCGGGGGTTTGGGGCGCGGCAGCCCCCACTATTTTTAAATTTTTATTTGTTGAAATATGCATGTAAAAAATAATTAGGAGAGATTTTATAGTTGGCTACAATTGCAGGATTATACGCTCTTTCCAGAATATTTATATATTTGTATACGTGAGATTCTGAATTAGGAGGGATTTTAGAGTTGGATTCAAAATCAGGGTTTCAATAATTTGTTTAGCGGGGGTTTGGGGGCGGCAGCCCCCACTATTTTTAAATTTTTATTTGTTGAAATATGCATGTAAAAAATAATTAGGAGAGATTTTATAGTTGGCTACAATTGCAGGATTATACGCTCTTTCCATAATATTTATATATTTGTATACGTGAGATTCTGAATTAGGAGGGATATTAGAGTTGGATTCAAAATCAGGGTTTCAATAATTTGTTTAGCGGGGGTTTGGGGGCGGCAGCCCCCTCTATTTTTAAATTTTTATTTGTTGAAATATGCATGTAAAAAATTACTGTTTTTAAAAAATAATTTGTCATTAAATTTTGATTTTTGGAATTGGTTTTTTTGGAATTTTTTTTTTTGGAATTATTTTTTTTTCTTTCTTTGGAATTTTGTAAATTTGGAATTGTTTTTTTGGAATTATGACACCATCCCAACAAAAAGGCAAAATAAATTTATGAGAAATAAAGTATGAAAACGTATTTTTTAATAAAATTGTTGTGTCAGTTTTTCATTCATGTTCTCTGGTGGGGCTGTTTGTCAACATATACCATACTTCTTATATACCGTTGGAAAGAGTGTCAAAAGACCTTTCTAACAGTATAATAAAAAATACAGGGTGTTTTTGAAAATTTCATAGTTATAGTGGTTTTTTTGAAAGTTCAAAATTTTTTTTTTTTTTGTTTTAAAATTCCACTTGAAATTGCAATATCTCCAAAACGGCAGCACCTATTGTCATCAAATAAATGTTAAAATATTCTCCAGACCGTCATCTTAATTAATAGCTTTGATTGAATATATATATATTGAACAGATTGCTAGTTATAACGGTTTTTGTAAAATAGACTAAAATAACAAGGATACTTTTAAATGTCCTTTTCGTCCTTAAAGGATAATATGCGCCATTAAAGCTATATATTTTTTGAAAGCTGGCAACACCAGCTATATTTTATATATAGTCATTTGGTCCTACGCGTATACTAGTTAAACCGTAGAATCCCCCTTTTTAGAAATAGTTTAAAATCACACAATATGTGTACGTGTAAACGATATAAATATGTAATCGTGTATATATATATATATATATATTGATATATATTGGAAGCAATTTAAAACTATTCTTTAACAATTTTATTTATACGATGTCAGATTTTTTTTTTTGTTAGTACATGAAGTTTCTTTCGTTAAATTAAAATATCACGTGATGTTTATATATATAGATATATATAAAGGGGTACAATAACATTGAATTGATTAGTGTAATTAATATTTTAATTGTTTATAAATAATTTTTTTATTTTGACAGTCTTATTTAATTATTAGAAAACATATTTTGTTTAAGTGAAATTGCAATTAGTTCAAAATATTGAAATGTCTTTTTTAACATATCTAAATTGTTTACAAATAATTTAATCAATAATTGCAAAAACATTATTTGTTTTTGAATCCCTGGTAGGATTATGTCCAATAAAAAAATATAGTGTACATATTATAATAGTTAAATAAGAAGCCCAAATGTCAAATAGGCAAAGGACTATTATAATATTAGGTAATATTTACTATTGTCTGGTTCTGCAATTAAATAAATAAATAAATTAAGAGGAAAATATATTTAACATTTTGAAAATTGATTTAAATCTTGATAATTCGCTTAAATTCAAAATAGAGTGTCTTAAAAATGATCTCGACATTATTGAGTTGACAAAGGAAATACGCACAGCTCCGTGAGGTGGCTTTCATGCTTTCCACTGTTCCTCGTGAAGAAAGTAAAAATCTATATCTCTCAAACCGTAAAAGTTAATGAGATAAAAATAGTTTATTAAAGCTGAAAAGGACTCACATGGATTATCTCAGAGAGGGTAGAGAAAATATAAGAAGTAATGTTATACTTTGACGCACGAATTTAAATTGTTGCAATGTAATAAAAAATCGGGTGGCGCTTATTACTAGGTTAGTTTCTGAAATATTAGTATTATATTACTACAGAGTGGTGCAAAACGACCGATATGGTTTGAATGTTTAATAACTTTTTAAATTTATTTATATTTTTTATTTTTATTTCAGAATTTTGTGAAGAAAACCTGGGGAATTGGAAACGGAACACGACAAAACAGAACAGCGATAATTACGAAAAGTTATTAAAAATATAAAAAATCTAAGACGTAAAAAATCTATTCAGGGTGGCGCAAAATGACCGATATGGTTTGAATGTTTAATAACTTTTTCCTACAAAATGAAAGTAATGAAACTGTTTAACCGATTACAATTCGGTAGTGCCTCGGTAATAACATATAAGAAAAATCTGAACGGACTTTTACGAATATAAATTTAAGTTTAAAGAAAATTTTTCATATAACTGTATTAATTTATATTTTAAAATCGCAAAACAAACGTGGGCCAGCATTACTATGAAATTATAGTTTTCCAAAAAAAACGAAAATAAAATTAGTTTTTTAATGTGTTTAATTAAAATTTTTTAAATAAATAATCAAACTGCAGTTAGTAACAAAATCATGATTTTATACTGAGTTCTCATACCCAATCTTTTAATTAGCGTAGTTGCGAATTTGTTGGTTTTAAGTTTAAAAAGCGAAATGAATAAAAAAAGTTAGAAAGGAAAAACCTATTAGTTCTAAGGCTTCATAACCTTTTATTACTTTAACATTTTTCTAAATGTATAACAAAAACAAATACTACTACATTAAAACTATAAAATGTTGTTATAGTTTTAATAATTATTAAATGTGGGTAAGCACGAGGTTCGGGAAAAGCGTAAATTGTTAAATGTTAGTTATTATGAGTAGTTAGTTATATTGTCTAGCAATTATTTGTTTCTCTTTTGTGCACGAATTTTTAAATTAAAATTTTTTCAGTAAAAGTTTTTTTTATTAAAAGGATATAAGTTATTTTACCATGGAAGTGTTGAAATTATTGTTTCCTTGTTTTCTTTTGTTTCAAAATTTTAAATTCTGTTTCCTGCAACTTTTGATGAAAATAAATATATTAAACAAATAAATTAAGTGGTTATATTTATGATAATAAGTTTAAAAGTCCTTAAGATTTTTAGTTTTATAAGTACAATTTGTTAGGTACGAAAATTCATGAAAAGTACCTGTGTATTTTAAAATAAAGTTGAAGAGACGCCTAAAAGTATGCAAAAAATCTGTTGTTTTTTCAATAGAACGAAGTACAGTTTTCGAACTATTGATTAAAAGCTGTTTGGGCAAAAATTACTATTAATAAGACCATATTCAAAAGCAAGAGATATTATATCAAATATCTTTATTAAAGACAAGCTTCATGTACAGATTTCAAGCACAATATAATTCAGGCGATATAAGCGGAGAAAACTGAGGTATGATATGTTACATATATACATTATTAGATTATTAGATATACTGGACATATATACATTATTAGAAAGTTTGATGCTGGGGAAAATCATTAAAATTAGCTTAAATTAATAAAAAAGTATTTAGTATGTGATACAAATTGCTTTCAATTCTAGGTTAGATTAATTAAGTTAAGGTATCCAAATTGTACTTTACGAAATAAAATACTGCTTCAAATTGATATAAAAATTAAAATAAAAGTAAAAATATTAATTAATGAAATAAAGACAGGGGTTTTCAATTTCTTTTTCTAGGTTAAGATACTTTTAAAATACATTCAGATACATTCGTTCTCTGTACAGATGGTAGGTGTTTTTCAAGGAAAATTGTTGAAAAAGGTTTTTTTCCCTCAAATTGTCTCTTATGATTGATCAAATAATATAAAAGTATAATATAATTAAAGAAATACAGTTGGTATAATATAGTAAAGTGGTTATAGTAAATTTAAGAGAGCAGAGAACTCTACGAATTTGGATAGAGCGGGGTTTAACAGAAAATAAAATTGTTGAGTAAATTTCATGTATTTTCCATGTACAATTTGTCTCCCTGCTTATGAAAATTCTCTGGAATCTATAATTTGTGAAACAATTTTGAAACCTTAATTTAGTGTGGTTTCCTTTATAATTTTCTAAGGAATTAGCTTTTTCTAATTTATTATTATAAAATACTTTTATGATTTTTTTTTTTTTAACTTTTAATGAATTATTTTATTCTTAATTTTACCTAGCACGGTTAGTTTAATTAATTTTAATTATATATATATTTTTTTTTACCAAATATTATAACAAAAAATTGTTAAATTTGTTTTTGACATAAAAAAAGAAAAGCAAAATTTGTAATGGAAATGTTAGAAAGCCATAATTGTTTTAAACTTTTATTTTTAAAAGTTCCAAACAAAATGATGGAAATAATCAAAAACAATTATTGAGAAAAAAAAATTATGAAAATAATAAATAAATAATTAAAATATAACATTAATAACATAATTAATTTATCTTAAGCTCATTATTTTTTTGATAGAATTTAGTTTCCGAGAACCCATTTCGTTCTTTTTTGATATATTAGGTGTCAGAAGCCGTAGAATTAACATGAAATCTGTTTAGAATTTTAAAATTTCCAATGAAAAAGTATATAATACTTAAATCAGGGAGCGTTTAATGGAATTTATATTTGTTAAATGAAACACAATGGAACGATATAACACAATTTTTATGATGACAAAGTTGTTTTACGCGTAGGAAATTAGGAGTACGCGTCTTGTCATCCTGTTTGTGATACTATAAGAAAACCGGATAGATATTGACTTAAGAGTGTGGATCGGATGTGAAATGAAAAATAAGTCGATTTAGCTATGCAATTTGCTTTTAAATTCAAAAATTATAAAAAAAACAACTTGGAAGTTGGAAAAGTTCTCCATACAACTTCATGCTTTTTTTTGCATAATTCAATACCTTATACATTAATATATTTGGAAATCTGCCAGAAATATTTCGCCAGTCCTTAAGTTTTATTTTTAATTCAATTTGAAAGTTAGTTCCTTTTAATTAACGAACTTAAGTCCTATAGCTAAGCTGTGCGTAATTGATAAAAGAAAAAGTTTTGTTTGTGTTTGTGGTATCCCACAGTTGATAAATTCTACTTTTACTAAGGCTCACTAAATTTGCAATTACGTTTGCCCCGCAGAGAACAAGGTGAGATAGATATAGAATCAAAGGTATGAATCGGATCAGAAAAGTTAATCGTTCTAGCCATATATATCTGTCCGCCCGCACGGTAACTCCGAGAAATATTTCTGTTGTTTTTGTGCAAAAACCGGAAATAAAATGTTCGCCATAATCTTATGCAATAACATCTTTAATCATATTTTCTGCATAAAATTAAACAAATATTTGATAAATTTGTTTATGATAATTTATTAATTCCAGAATTCATTTTAATTTAATATTTTTTCAAATAAATTTAAAATTGTTAAAGTTTAAATATTGGAAAAATAACAATTAATTTTCATAATTTAATTAAATTTCATAATTCAATTAAATTTTCATAACTGTCAATGGCAAATATGAAGTGTAAAAATTGTTATATTTATCACCTATTATTTAATGAAAAGTAATACAAATTTAATTAGGTGATTATTAAAAAAAGTTTTTTTTTATTGTATAAGTTTTAATATTGTCACAGGAATATATTTTAAACTTCATAATTAATTTTTAAAAATTTATTGAAATATTCAACCCTGAATTTTGAATTCTATTTAAAGTTTTATCTAGAGTTTACGGATCATGTATGACAATCCGGTGAACTGTTAACTATCTAATAAAAATAGAGATCCAAATTTTAAAAACTAAAATACATGCTAATATTTAATCATTTAAAATATGTTTGAACTTGATAAGCATTATATTTGAATTCATATCCCAAACAGTGTAACATAGTTGAAGCTCCCTAACCCATTACTCAGTTTGAAACAGGTAGTTGTATTTCGTGGATTCAAGTTTTATATATTAAAAGCGGGGTGTATTTTAATCTCTTTCCCTACATCACCTATAATATCCTGTATCTTCGCACTTATCTCGTAGGATAAAATTAAAAAATTAATTAAAAATTAAAAAATAAAATTTTAAATAATTTTGTTAAAAATTTAAATGGTGTTTCGAGAGAACAAATACAAATTGTAAATGAAATTAAAATATAATTTTTTCATCACTTGACCTTTACACTTTCATATAAATTAAATATTTATATTATTAGTTTTTCTGACCCTACAACATTATATACTCTGACTGCTGACTGGTATATAAGAATTTACTAATTAAATAATCAAAAATTAATATCAAAAATGAAATGATGGAATGTAAATTTACTGAAGCGTTAAATAAATAGTAATACATTCTTTTTTTAATTTCAGTTAAATTGTAAATAATTTATATTTGGTTATAAAATACTTTTATTCAGTAGTTACTAAATTTTATGGGTAGTTTACATTTTTTTATGGTACAAGTACAATAGTAACAGACATTTGAATAGACAGAGTGTCCGTGAAGCTTTCTTAAGAGTATAAAATGATAGAAGAGGTGAAAATGAAAAAACATTTAAAAGGTAATCGAAGGCAGTTTCTACGGTGACATGTCAGAAGTTCATGAGCAGAAGTCTCATTAGGACCTAAATTTCTCACAGAGGTGCATTTTCAAATGAGTCAAACGTCCTATTCAATAAATATAGGTATATATTCTAGAAAAAGCGTATAACTTTGATTTTGTAACCGACTATAAAATTCGAATATTTCCAACAGCTGCATTAATTATTTTCAAATTCTAACCGTGCTGGTGCTTGGTGGTCGAATTTTAGAGTTCGATAATCAAATCTTCACCGCGTTTCTAACCGAAACCACCGGACGCTTCAAGAAAGCGTTCGTTTGACCCCCTGCGTGGTACGGTCGAGTCCTAGCGTAAAAGCGGTAACCGGGCATTAGTGCAGCAAAATAATATTTATAATTTATATTACATCTAAATATGAATTTGGAAGGATTTGAGAATTTTTTACAGAATATTTATATATATTTGATTTTATAGTCGGCAGTAGAAAAAAAGTTAAATCTAAAAATTTTTCTTCAAACTTCATATATATTAATCTCACTTCAATGAGACGGAAGTGCTATAGGATTTTTGATTTTTTTTATTGGACTTCTGACACCGCTTCTACTTTCAACCATTATCGAGATATTCATTTGTGAAAAAATTATGTTTTGCTGCGATTACAATTTTTTTTACTTATAATATCAAAACTGAACTACCAAAACTTCAAAGCGTGGACTAAAGTCTGTTTAACTTTTCTCCAAACTTAAAAAATGTGATAAATACCGGACTTTTAGTTTCATTTAAATTTTATTGGAATTTTCCAAAAGAATATAACTCTCTTTGAGTGTTTCTTATGGAGTAATTTGACATAGAATTTTTTCCTAATGGCGAAGAAATCATGCTTTAATCTTACAATTTAAAAAATTACCCACTTTTTTACATTTTATTCGTACGTATATTAAAGTTGAGGCACTTTGTAACATACTACCTATTTAAAATACAAAATTTCAATTACAGGTTTCATTTCAAAAACAATTGTGTTTATTATTTAAATTATATTACATCCAAACATTGGTCGCATTCACGAGAAAGTAGCGCTATTCTGAATTTCAGAGGTTTGACATTTAGCGCTGCGCATTGGTTGTATGGAACAATTTGCAGTAGAATTAAATGTCATTTTATGTAAAATCAAAATAAATATCACTTTTTGTATATTTTTATTTTATTTAAATTTTTTGAACTATTCTTATTAAGATTGAGTATTTCTATGGCTATATTATTTACTTTAAAATGTGTGAACAAAAACTTATATAAAAATTAAAATGTCACTTAAAAATCGCTATACAATTTAGCGTAAAATTTCCATTTAGCGCACAAACTGTAGCACACAGAAATAAAAATAGTTTTATCTAAACTGTTAAACATTTCTTCGACCGAAAATAATCAAACATTTTTTCAAATACACAAAATAATCTTTAAAATCCCTAATTCTTAGTCATAATTTTATTAAAAATTAATCCCAAAAATACTATAAATACTTTAAATTTATTTCAGTGGTTCCATTGCCTTTAACTACTTAAGTTCTGCTGCACACAAAATATAAATTTTCCTTTGAGTAAATTAACAATACTTAGAATAATTTTGTTTTAATTTAATTAAAAAATACTTTTTTTTTATTTTAATTCTATTTTACAAAATGCAAAAAGTTCTTTAGTACTTTTCTGTAGTAGTTTTTGGTTTTTATTTTGGTTTTTCCTTGTAAAATAAAAGCAAAATGCATTTTACACCAAAAAAATTTTCAAATTTCAAAAACTTTTTATTAAGTAAAATTCAAAAAAAAAAAAAAATAAAAAACAGAAAAAAAACCGAAGAAAAATAAGAAAAATAAAACTTTTTTTAAAGTTTTAAAATTTTAAAAAATATAAATAAACAGTTGAAACATAGCATTTAACATAACAGAATATAGTATGAGAAATAAAACAAGTGATGAATAAAACAAAGGCTTTTTAAAAAAGCTCATTTTCAATTTTCAATAAGTTATTGCTTACTTATAAAGACAGTAAATTTTTAAGAACGAATATAACCCTTCAATGGTAGGGGTTCCCAAATTTTTGCCAAGCAAACGTATGGTGATTCAGGAGGATCTAATCCTAATTCCTCCGCCCAAATATTTAAGGTTGTAGGAATGAGATTGTGATAGAATAGGAAAATTTCAATCTCTCATACCTTACAGATCGAAAACAGGGGACGTTACAAAAACAAATTCTTATACTACTCCTACTAATTTCTCAAGATCAAACTTTTGCAAAAATTTCGAGTTCTTATCTTAAGCTATTCCGAAGATATGAGTGTCGCATAACGGTTAATTTAAATACCATATGGCAGCTCTATATATTTGGCTTTAGAAAATTTATTTGGCTAGTTTATAAAAGCAACTGTGTTTCACTGTTCATATAGAAAATATACGTGTTACGAAATATACGCTCTTGTTATAACAATTAAAATATGTTTTTTCCGACTTTTGAGGGCTGTAGATTCGAAAGGAGTGGGATAGCAGGAAAAGTTCTTTCATAAAATCATTTGTTTTGCAATATCTATATTTAAAATTTCTTATCTCTATTTTTAACGGTGTAAAAGTTTTTGTAAATTTACGGACAGACGAACGTACAAAGTTAAACTAATAAACACATTTTTTCAAAATTTTATGAAAATGCGCTAAAAAACAAGATCTGTAACAACAAAACCGAACATTAAAAAAAAACTGTACAAACAAAAATCATAAAATAAAATTCCATTATCCTTAAATTAAAATCCTTTGAAAAACAAAAGAATCATCATAATAGTTAGTTAGTAATACTGAGTACAGTTACTTTTTTTTTTTAGTAAGAGAAATCATGTTTTCTGTGTTTGCATATTTTTGTTTTTTTTTAACGGTATCTATAAATTATAACACCGTTATATAATGTGTTGTTGTGTTTTTTATTTCGAAATAAATTGGAATGAACTTTTTATTTGTTTAATAACCCAACCACTAAAAAACTGAGGTCCTGAACAAGGTTTTTTCTCTACAAAATTAGTTGTAAATATTATAATAAAACATTGAGTTGGTCCTAACAGCTCTTAGAATACTTAAATGCATTCATATACAATATAATAAAATGTTTCAGTTCTATTCATTTCGATTATAAGTTTTTAAAATCGATTAATAAATAAGTTTAGTAATTATGGAGAATGTTTTTCTAATCGATGTGTCATATGGAGTATATTTTCACATTTGACAATTAAAAGCTTGATTTGGTGTTAATATATAAAAATGCACACATGATGTGTATACAAAAAAATAAAAAAAGGTAGTAGAGTAAGCAGAGTAAATCGAGTCAACCGCTTTTCTATATATGGCTACTTATATAAAAACCAATATTTTTAAAATTTTTTTCTGAAAAATGTCTTGCAAAATATTCGTTCAGGAGCTGTTTGCAGTTTCGCTTTCTTTTCTTGGTAATTTTAGCTAAAATTTAAAATCAAAAGAGTTTTGAACTGCGGGGTTATTGAAATTTAAACAACTAATTGGTTTGTTTTTTTTTTGTGTTCAGAGTATTAACATTATCTGTTTTATGTTTGAAATTAAAATGGAGCGCTCTGCGCTCATATCCCTATAGGTGATCAATTAGGTGATTAATATAAATATTAAATTTTGAAGCAGAATAAAAGATTAGAAAATAAGATATGTGATAGTTTAAGCGCATTTTAACATTGGGCGTTACATTTTTTCTTTTTCTCATCAGATCAGTGCACAGAGCAGCTGTCGGGCGCTCAGAGCAAACTATGCTCAAATTATAATTTTATCCGAACTCTGGCGCTAAAAGAAATGCTCAGAGCACAGATTGTCAATTTTTATAAAAATTATTTTCTAACATCATTATAGTTTGATTGCATCAAAATTTATTTTATAAAATTGAAATGTAAGAGATTTAAAATTTTAAATTTGAATCTTCTAAAAAATCAAAATTAAAAAAAAATTAAAAAACAGAGCATCTTGATATCTATACGAGATATTTTTTTTAACGGCGTTTTTATTATTTTATTCTTGACTTGACGTTTCCTTGTTTGACAACTCTGTGAAATCTGAAAAAGTTTTGCGAGCTCTCAAATCGCGCTCTGAGCACTCTGCGAGTTTAAAAAGAAATACAAAATGGATAATCAAGACAATCTGAGCACAAAAAAAAACACAATTTTTTCTGAAAGCTCTGACTCTGCTCTGATGGAAAGAGAAAAACGCCCATTATTAATTTAGGGCATTATAGAATTTTTGTCTAAGCATGTTGAAAAGGTATTTGACAGTTTACAAGTAACTAGATTTTATGGCTTTAAATGCAATACATGTTTCATATGTATGTTTAGATATAGCATATATATTATAATCTTTTAACACTCATATTATGACAAACGAGACATAATGTATCACAGTTATGACTATAAGATACCTCCTTATCATTAATTTCAATTCAAAAAATTATTTTCGCAATTCAAAACATCTTTTAATAACATTGAATGCATTTTGTTTTCTGGTAGGTACTTGAAAATTGCAATACGCTTATAAGGCAAAAAAGTTGTAAAATTATTATTTTATTTTTTTTTTTTTTGAAAAAATAAAAACGTATTTTGGTTTTTAATAGTTGTTAAGTTTTGACAGCTATAACAAAAAGTTTTTATTTTCAAATGCCGCAATCATATTTAAGTGAGTGAATATGTGTGTGTATATTTTTATAGGTTATGTAGCAATGTTTTACAAAATAACATTGAAACTATAAAATTTTGTAATAAAAGTTAATTTTATTTTTAGTTTTTATTACTGTTACTGTTGTTGATGATGTTGCGATACTTCCTTTTTCATTTCAATTTTGTTTTAATTTGGTTTATAAGTTTGTCTTTACCCAATTAACAATAAAAATAAATAAATGCTGGTGCTTTTGTTTTATTTTGCGTAGTTTTTGGTTATTTTTTTTTTTATTTTATTTATATTTTTATAATGGGATTTTTACATTTGAAAAAACGCACACGAAAAAGTTCAACAACATAAAAATGAAAATTTGTTCCTGCACCTTTATGCGAAAGAAATCGTCTTGTAATAACATGTCTAGACGTCATTTTATAAAAGTGCCGATTTATTTTTATTGTAAGGTTTTTCTCTTATTGTTTTTTTATTTTTTAATTTATTATTTTTGTTTTTTTTTTTTTTTTTTGTATATTTTTGATGACGAAACTTCCAAAAATCCTTAATGGCTGTCAACTAATCACATTTTTAAAATACAAAAAAGAAATTAAAGAAAGAGACAGAAAAATGAAATTAAAACGGAAGAATCAAATAAAAAGGAAGACATTTTTATGTTAATGTAAATTAGTTTAAAAACTATATACAGGAATTTATATTTCGTTTATGATACACGATAAGCAAAAAATTATTTTAATTTAGTAAAAAAATTTGATTTTATTAAAAAAATTGTTAAATTTAATTTGTTTTTTAAGTGCCATTTGATCTTTGAACATAAGATTAACATTTTAATTTAGGAAAATGTTAGAACATTAGGAAATATTAGATTTTACTTAAAAAGTTTATGAATTTCCTCAGTTTTAATGTTAAATTGCAAGAATAGTTTAGATTAATTGATTTAGTTATCAATTCATTCACATTTTTATTACATTTACGGAATTACTGAAACATTCAAGAATCAAAACATTTAAAAATTAGTTTTCCGTTGTATTTTTTAATTGAAAATTGCTGGTTTAAAAGCCCACACATTTCATTTAATGCGGTAATTAATTTTAAAAATATTTGTAATAATATAGAAATTCAAAACGTTTACAAAACATTGTTTTAAAAGACTTTTTTTGAGAAACTAAAGAACCAATTAGTGAAAATATTGAACCTTACAATTTTTTACCCTGTTTTAATAACTAAAATTTTCAGGAGTCCTTTCAAAGCAACAAAAACTGAAAAGTGTAAATTTAAATTGTTAAACACTTGTACAACGTTTCCAAAGCTGACAAAATTTGTGACTAAACTATGTAAAAGTTGAAATAAAATTTGTATTATACTTATTCACATTAATCACCCTTCTAACAACCTTCTTTTTATTTATTCTTTCAACTCTTCTTTTTGTTCAAACCCACAATAAAATTCCACATAGGTTTACATTTTTGAAATGAACTCTTGACTTTGACGTTTTAGTAAGTATATTTCTAAATTGAGTGAAATACAACACAAAGTAACTGTATAGCTAAGTATTAAGTACTACCAACAGTTCATTATTTTACACCTTTAAAATATTTTCTTAACAACAACTGAACTGACATCTGGTTGTGAAGTTTTCAAAATGGGCAAACTTTTAAAACAAAGTGAAAATAACTCTCTCTAAAAAAGAGTTTTCAACAATTTATACAATTGAATCTACATTGCCCTTTTTTAAATTGTTTCTTGAAGACATTAAGTTACAGCATTTATTTAATTTTTTTTTAAAAATTATATTTTTCTCGTATCAAAATCTTTAATGGATTCTTACAATCATGACAAGTTAAAAAAAAAAAAAAAAGAAAAATAAAATCAACGAAGGAAGAATTTTATTTTTTTTATGATAACCGTTATATCTGAAGTTAATGACAGCAAATGAATGCAGTTCATTTCATGAAATCATATACATTGATTGTGGTAGTGACGGTAATGGGCTTCAAAGTGTTTTAAAAGTTCAACAAAATTACTGATATTATGTGAGTGTGTGTGTGACTGCTTAGGTTGAATATTTTATAACTTTTGTTAAAGTTATATTTTTACTCACTGAAGTTTTTTATTTCATTTCATTTTATTTTGTTTATAATCAAATTAAAATAAAATTTAATGTTACTAACATGGAATATATGTATATAAATATATATATATATATATATATTTTATGTGTCTTAAACTTCGAAACAATAAGTTAATAGAATTATTATCAAAAGAATATGTTAAAGATATGTTGAAAAGTAATAAATATTCTGATATACTAGTATATATATATATATATATATATATAAAGATTTATGTATGAATTGATTAAAAAAGAGATAGAAAATAGAAAACAGAAATATAAAAACAAAGTGGAGATATTAAAATGTTAGGTTTATTACTTTCTATTCTATTAAATGATATTGTAGTTTATTTAAATAACTATTTTTGGTCAATATAATTTTACATAAAAGAATTCCGATTATGTGTTAGACATGTTAAGTTTTTTACAACTACATTAAAAATTGTTTATTGGTTAATATTTTAACTTCACAAAAACAAATTCATTAAAAGTTAGTATTAATATAGAATTTGGCAATAGGAATTTAATATAAATTTATGGACTAATTAAATGTAACAGGTGTTTTAATATGTTAATTTGCCATATTGCATAAAAATACTTCTATATAAATACAAATTTATTGATGTTGACATTTGATTTTCAATTTCTTGACTTGTTTCAGAGGTGTCATTTGTTTAAAGTTTTGTTCAAAGGGATGTGATTTAAGAGTATTAAAGTATCAAACATTCCAAAAAGAAGATATATAATGTTTTTTACAGTCTTCCATTAAAAAAAACCTTAAAAATTAAAATTGTGGTTTTAACAAGGCAATGTTAAAACAAAGCTATACATATTTCAAAAGCATCTTATATAATAAGTACTTTAACGATATCAACTGAAGCGTTGTAAATAAAACCGTCCTTTTCATCATGATCATAATAAATGTGTTTCCTAAGTTATTTTCCTAGTTTGGAAAACCTTAAATTTATTTAAGACTCAAAATTATTTCAAAATTTATTAATTTTTTTTTTTTTATTTTGTCTCGTCTCATTTTTTATATTTCAAATCTTCAACTCACCATCAATTCATTTATCAAATATTTTATATTGACAGAACTGTCATTTAGATTATGTTTTTCTTCTTCTGAATATTTGACAACTGTGAATTATTGTAACTAAATTTTGATTCATAATATTTTTCTGTCACATTAAAACATTACCAGACAAAATTTAAGAAAAAAAACAAAATTAAAATGATCTTGATTAAAATGACAGTTATTTTGTTTTGATTTTTGATTTACGATGAGAAAAAAATTCAATTGTTTATAAATGGCAATCAATTCAAACGAAAACTAAAGAATTTTTTTTAAATTGTTGAATTTTATGAAAAAAATTTTAATTTTTATTATAATTTAATAACTTTTGCACGGCTTCTAAAATAAGATAAAACACGTACATTTTAAAAGGTTCTAAAGTCGTAACATTATAATAGTAAAACAATTTACTAAAAAAGATGTTTTTTTTTAAAAATAATTCTTTTATATAATATCGATTGAAAATATGAAATTTTGGAAGAAAATCAATAGAAGTTTGAATTAATAAATTTAGAATATCTGAGTCCGAATACAAACCTTATTATTCTAATATATATTTGCGCAAGGAAGCAAAAATCATGAGAATAGATAATTTTATGATAAAATTAATCAGAATTCATTATAATAGAGCTTTAAAAGCCCCAGAAAATTAATTAATGCCAAATATATTTTATCACAAATAAATTTAAGCTTAGTTTGAGTTAGATTAAGTTAGTTAGGTGCTTTTTTTTATTTTAAATTTTCACATTGATGAATAAATATAAATGCAACACCATTTCTGTACATATTTGCAATATAAAGAATTAATTCTAGTCAAAGATAACATAGGTTAACCTAGTTACTAGATTTTTATCAAAACTTTCCTAAACAAATGAAGTTTCCACAGTTACTCGTAATTAAAAATACAAGTTCTGAAAAGTTAAATTTATATATGACTTGAAGTCAGATCCCACAACAATCAGATTTTACAAACATTAGATGCAGATGTTTTAATTATAATTTAAATACCAGACAATATTAATAGTAAAACAATTTACTAAAAAAGGTGTATTTTTTTTTAAAAATAATTCTTTTATATAATATCGATTGAAAATAATTGAAAAAATTCCAATCTTTAAAGTTTTAAAAATATTAAATATATTTTTATTACTTTAATTCACAGGAGATTTTCATAAAATTTTCTATAAGTTGTAAGATCTAATCAAAGTTTAATAAGAAGTTTATCTTGGCAATGTAAAACAACAAAATCACTGAGGACAGCAGTAGTATTACAGGACGAAGCACTCCTACAAACTTAATATAAATATGTGATTAATTTAAAAATGTTTTAGAAAATTATACCTCCTAATAAAATATTTTAAATTAATTACACAGCAAAATATTTTTCAAACAATTATAATGAGAAATAGTAAAAACGATTTCCGAAAATTTTAAAAATTAATTTCCTCAAAATTATAACTATATTGAATATTTATTTAGGATTTAGTATTTTTTATCGAATATATAGATATCAATTTATCTAAAAATTCAGAAAATTCAACCACAATTTCACTGTAATTCAATTTATTAAACAGAAATGAAAAATTAATTAAAATCTCGGAAAATGAAATTATATATCAATAAAGTATGCGAATACCATAATAAAAAGTTTAATCATATAAATTTCTAATTTCATAAAGTAAACTGTTAAGAATTTCATATTTAATTTTATAATTCTAAGAATAATTACCAATAAAAAAGAATGAATAAAAAATTTAAACGAATAATTTTATATTATACAAGATTTAATGCGCTTATTCTATAATAAAGTTTAGCAATAAATAATATAATTGCACATTAATTTTTATACTGTATTTTAGTAGTTTAAATCGTTTGTGCATTTGATTCAATTTCATTGTATTGTATCCTAAGTAAATGAACAATTGAATTGTGACGAAATGAAATTTCAATATCCGGTAGTTGCTAATACGCCATGTACTTAACCACTGTGTCAACGAGGAACCTATAATTCGCTGGAATTTATTTATTTTTAATCTAATATTACTTCAATATATTGTGGTAACATCAGTAAAACCCTCAGCTACAAAGGCCATTTTGGGCCTGGCTATTTAATTTTTAATTTACATTGTTATTTAAATTATCTTTACGTTTGAAACATTATTTACAAAATTATTCGCTATCAATCTATCGAACAAACTGCTGCTGCTGATTAGCGTGCCTTATGTTATGTTAAGTGTTATTTATACATGTAACATACTTCTAGTTACTAATACTTACGTACATATTAATAATTAGAAGTTACGAAAAAAAAAACTAATAATAGGTTAATTCAGTTATAATAAAAACGTATAAGGCTATTTCTTACATTTTTGTATGTACTTTTATTTTAATATCAATTACCGAACTACAAAAAAGAACTATTGTAATGTTAACTTAATGTTCTTTAGGTAACAATTTTCCTTTTATTAATTCTGTAGCGCAAGAATAGCAGAAAAAAGAATATACATTAAGAGGGAAATTAAAATTATACCCATCGTCCGACGGGCTTTTTTGCTAGTTTTATAATAAAATAATAATTTTAAAAAAATTGCATACTTAAAGGCTGAAGAGAGTATTTTTAATTATTAACTATTATTTGTGACATAATAACATATAATTAATATTGTTTAAAAATATTATTAATCTATTTTTTGTTATCATATAAAAGATAAAAAATTTAATGTTTTTTTTTTTTTGTATATTATATACTTTATATCAAATTTTACTATCAGTAATAATGAACACATAATACTTATAATCAAAATAATATAGTTTACTATTAATAAATTAATTACCTAGATATATATAAATCAATTTATGTTATTATTATTTTATTTTTATTATTTTAATTTTAAATTTTTTTAGTGTAATTGAAAAAGAGAAAGAAGAATTCTAAATAGAACACTTAATAATAAATTTTTAATTTCATTTAAATTGAACTAGGAAAATAATTATTTTTTGATTTTGTTTTGTAAAAATGATTGTTTTCTGTTTTTGATATAAATATTAATTTTATTATATAGATATTATATAAGTAGCCCTAATCCTTTGAACACTACGTCAATATTTCTTTGTTATAATATATAAAAAAAAATAAAACTATGATTTATTAATATTGATAAGTAGTATTCAAATAAAATTTAAGGGAGGGTACTGACCTACGATAATGTTCATGCATATAGAACTATATACATATACAAACATAAAATACAACCAGTAGATACATTTGTATGATGAAATATATTATTTTATACTACTATAGTATAATTTATTAAACCATTATAAAGTCATAAATTTCTGCCAAAAAAAAGGGGGTTTAACTTATTATCATTGCCTGGTTTTATAGGTCTTCTGGTATTAATTCTATACAATAATACAGCATATTAGAATGACTTCTCAAATTAAAAGCATAAATAATTGTTAAACAAAAGTTAAACTATCATTAATTTATATCTGTCATATTGAATATCTATTTTGATTTACAATTTCAATTCAGCCATTTGCAGAGATTAAAGCGTACAGAAAGGATACTAATTAATAAAATTTTAATTTTAAATAAAAATTAAATTATATAATAAAATTTGAAATTAAATAAATAAGCTTTAAAAATAATTAAGTAATACTTCAAATACAAAATTTAGGTTAACTAATATAAAATAATTCATTGATTAAAATATTCTAATAAATTTTGCAAACGTTAGCAAAAGTTTTAATTATGATTCAAATTTTTCTTATCATTTACTAATTAAATATGGAATATTAGTTAAATGTGACATATTTTAGCAGTTTATTGTTTAATCTAACCTTTAAGCAGATGGAACTTTAATATTCTATTTATGATTATTTTAGAATATTGTACGCATATTTTGAGATTAAGTAATTGTAAGCATTTTCAACTTATATGAAACAATAAAATAATAATTAAAGAAGGAAGTTCAGAAAATGATATATATGTATATATATATATGTGTACAAGTAATTGTATTATATAAAATTTAAGTAATTGGTTTTATTTGTGTAATTTAATTGGAAATAACTACGTCGTAACAGATAAATAATGATACTGCAGTAATGATAGTAGCCACCACAATGTCCAAACATTTTTGAGTCCTTTATGGCAGCTATTGTTCAGGACTATTGTAAAATATGGATATTAAAGATTAAATTGTAAAAATGTGAACCCATTTTATTTCGTAATACGCTAAGACTAATTCTGGCATTAAAAAATATTAAAAATAATTTAGAGGTAAATATGCTGGAGTTCAGTTAAATCGAATTTTGAACTTCATTGACTCAATTGATAAAGGCAATAAATCCTTTATGGAAGCTTCAAAACTCTTTTATAATAAAAATATTAGAAATCGACTTAAAATAATATCCTATGAGGCATTAATAAGGCCAGATGTTGCATATAGTTTATTTGTATCGTACAACGATAATACAAGCTAAATGAAAAAAAAATATGAAATTTCGAAAGAAAATCAATAGAATTTTGTATTAATAAATTTAGAATATCTGGGTCCGAATACAAACCTTATTATTCTAATAAATATTTGTGCAAGGAAGCAAAAATCATGAGAATAGATAATTTTATGATAAAATTAATCAGAAATCATTATAATAGAGCATTAAAAGCCCCAGAAAATTATTTAATGTCAAATATATTTTATAACAAATAAATCTAAGCTTAGTTTGAGCTAGATTAAGTTAGTTAGGTGTTTTTTTTTATTTTAAATTTTCACATTGATGAATAAATATAAATGCAACACCATTTCTGTTAACATAGGTTAACCTTTTTACTAGATTTTTATCAAAACTTTCCTAAATAAATAAAGGTTCCACAATTACTCATAATTTAAAATACAAGTTCTGAAAAGTTAAATTTATATATGACTTGAAGTCAGATCCCACAACAATCAGATTTTACAAACATTAGATGCAGATGTTTTAATTATAATTTAGAGCTTAAAACTAAAATACCAGAAAAATTTTTAATCTTTATAAAGAAAAATATAAGTAATTAGATAAATTATTTTATTGCAGTAATTAATTACTTAATAAAGTAATTTAATTATTACTTATCATTTTAGGTATTTATATATATCAAGTAATTTCTACAATTAAACATTAATTCCATATTAAATGTATTGTGTATCAATTTAAATATATTTGATAATTTATTACCATCATTTATCATAATGATTGATTTTGAATAATTATTATTAATCATAATAATAAAATATATATAATTTTTCTATACTTTTAATAAAACCATTGATTTATTTTAGTATTTAAGTATTAATTTTTTTTTATTATTTAATTCTATTTTAAGTATTATTCAAGTTATTTAATTATTATTCAAAAGAATAACATTATAAAAAGATTTTTTAATTATAATATTAAATTAATTCATATTGAATTGCAATTATATGAAAATAAAAGTAATTTAGAAGGTAATAAAATTAAATTTAATCCAATAATATATTAATTTTGAAGGAATTAAGATAGTTTTTAATTAGAATAAATAAATCATTTTTATAAATAAGTATCTCTGAAAGAGTTTTTCCCATTAATTTACAAATCTTCCATTTTAATATGAAAAAATAAATCATTTCAAATAAATTATAAAACTTAATCCCTAAAAGTATGCAATATTGGTTTTATAAGTTTTTTTTATCAATCTTGTTTTTAATAATAAATTAAGATAAAGTTAAGCAATATTAAGTCCTCTTTGCCTGATTTTGTTACTGTTATTTTGTTAATAAAAATAAATAAAGCTCTGTCTTCCGATGTTGGTTAATTGAAATGTACAGCAACACAAAAGATGTGGTACCCAAAAATAAATAAAGAAATATTTTGGTTTGGTTTTTCAAAATAAATAAAGAAATATAAGTGCAGAAGAAGTTAACAGTTATAACTACTATTTTTGTCATTGAAGAGCTGTCATCTATGATGGTTATGTTATCACAAAAACTTAAGAACTATGTATTTAGTAGTTATTATCTCTTTTAATTCGAGTTAATTAAACTCATACACAAAACCAGATAAGTTCAAGTGCTGGTGCACTTATTCACAATGCGATCGTTTTAATAATTTTGTGCTTTCAGTGAACTTTTATTATAAATTAAGTGCAATACATAATAAAACTTATTACTCGATTGAAATTTATAACTTTTCATATAATTCATTTAAATAGAAAAATAAATTTTACATACACGCAGGAAATACCTTTGAACGCAACTTAAGTATCGTACAAAATTTCTTAATTATATGTTACCTATGGTTATAATTCAATAAAATATATAATATAATAAAAATTTAAAAAGAAATTTAATCGTTTATTAAAAAAATATTTTGTTTTTAATTTATAAAATATAATACATAATATGTTTTATGATAAAATTCTTAGCCTTTTCAAAATATAAAAGTGAGAAATAAGAACGGAAATAGGAAAGAACCTTCGTGTGTCAATTTTAGAGTTTCCATACTCATGAATTTAGAAGAAAAGCTTTTTAATTTTGGGATTTCTTAGGAGGCACCTGAATCACCACTACAATTAAGTCTAAATTTCGGGGACACAAAGGAAATAGAAAAAAACACCGTTACACCAAATTTAAAGCTTCTATATTTATTTCAAGTTACTATCATTATTAATTTCGAATGGAGGTCACTCTGATCACAAATATATACACTTTTCCATATCTAGCTCGCTTCCTCTAGTTGGTTACAAAAAACATATCAAATTTAATATACCCTTTTCTTAGGTTTTGGGTATAAAAACAATTTGGATAGAAAACCTCTTTGGTATGTATGTGTCCTGTAGTATACTCTGAAGTACATTAAAATATAATATATTGATGACGTTGGAGGAAACCTCTTATTGCGTAATATTTTTAAAATTGTTACTCTAATGAAAATATTATTACTTGCATATAAGAGTTGTTACGTAAAATAATTGTATAGATACGAATTGTTTTAATAAACTTTTATTTTAATAAACCATATACCTACTTAATTAGAAATAAATCAAAGGTGATGGTACTTGAAGATATTTAGATAAAAGTACATATTTACAATTAACATTATAATTACGTAATTGAAACAAATACGTAGATGAAAATTATCTATGAAATAATATTTAATATTAAAAGTTTCATAATATTGAAATTATACTAGTTTATTAAAAAATATATAATAAAATCAAATCAAGTCCAAAATTATTAATTAAGTATCTTGTTTTAATATTAACATTAATAATTATGAAAATGAAACCACTTAATGAAGATAATGTTTTTTTTAATTTAATTTTAGTAATACGATCAAATGAAAAATTATAATTATTTAATTAAATAATGTGCTAATTTAATTTTGCATTATGTTATGAATTATGAAAATAAATTAATGTTTGTGTTTGGAATTAAATTTCAAATTAATAATCAAATAATAAAAATTAAAGCAATTAAATAGTTTCTGATTAATGAAATTAAATACAAAAAAAAATTTAGAATCGAATTTCAAAAATAGTTTTTCAATATACAGGGTGATTTATGATGAAACTATGATAAAGTGGAAAGTCTTAAAAAAATAACAAAAGTCTGCAACAATGTAGGATCGCTTACCAACGGTTTATGGCAAGGCCGCGAGTGTGGAAGAAATTTTTAATACCATTGAATTAGTTTAAGGAACTTTCTTTAAATCTTAGAACGGATGTTATTGGAGCTTAAAATTAAAAATTCGTAGTTTGCTAAAATTTGCTGGGGTGTTTTAGCATTTTAATTATTAAATTGTTGAGTTTATTAATTAAAATGTTCAATATCTAGTTGTTTAGAACAAGAACGAATATCCTACTAGTATAGAATTGATCTTAATCAATATTTATACACTAGCTACTGGAAAAAGAGTTAGGCCTTAGTCTAACCATATATAATATTAGGCCATAGATAATAACGGTATAATACCTAGTTTTATGTAAAAATTTCAAATGTTAAGTTAAAATTGATAGTAAACGGTATTAACAATATGTTTTTCAACTCTATATTGTTTCTGAATAATCAAGTATTTTATATCACAATTATTCCAAAACACCCCGTAAAATTAATAGGTTCAGAGTAAATTTATTCTTTTCGAATACATTAAGTATCAAATCGTGTGTACAGGCAATTTTTAATTTAATAATAAAATATAATTGTTACTTCAATTAATATAATTATAGCAGATTCATCGTGGAATTCATTAAGATCAATTCTAATAATACGAATATAATATGACCAATTGTTCCAACGTGTACCTCTGGTAAAGACAGGCTAATTAGCCTAACAGTTCAACAGTTAGTCCTTAAAAAAAAAAATAAAATTATAGTGGCTCATATCCTTTTATTATTTATGCAAGTTACAAAAAATTTTCTTTGTTTTCATTGTACATTAATTTTCAAGGGGTGTTGTTTAAATATGGGTTTTTAGTCTTCTTGAATCCCTTCTGCATTATTCGGTAATCAGATTAATTAAAATCCATCTCTGCTATGGAATACTTTGCAATAAATTCATTTAATACCACCCCATACATGATCTATATACATATTCATTTAATCTTTATACCAGTATGACAATAGGTCATAATAGTATACTAAATTTGTCATTATATTTGTGACGCAGAGAAGTAGAGACGATGAATATAGACTCAAAGGTATGGATCGAATCAGAATGCAAAAATTTTAGTACCTATAAAAGTAAATTACTGGATTAAGACTAACTGAAAGAAGAACTGTCTACCATTTCAGCAATTTACTTTTACACTAAAACACTTTTAAATGCACAAGATCTACCATCAATTTTTTTTTAATGAAATTTTTAAATTTTTTGATTTTAAAAGTTTTCAAACATTAAAAAATGTGTTTCTTATACCAGTAATTTACTTTTATATTAAAACAGTAGCAAATTCCCACGACTTACCTTGAATATTTTATTATCTACATTTTAGAGGGTTAGTACTACTTTAATAAAAGTATATATTGAAAAAAATTTTTTTTTTTACTTTATTTTATATTTAATATTAAATTAGACTGTTTCTAAACAATTTCGATCCTCTGGTTTAATTATTTAGTCCAAAAACAGTAACTAAATTTTTTACATCTACATAATTTAACAAAGATGAATTTTAACCCAATATTGGGAAAGACCTAAACTTGTTTTGGCGGATTAAATTTACGTATATTTATTTTTGTTTTTTAATTAAAATTCTAAACCTAGTAGGTACCAAGTACACAAGTACCCCAAGTAATTGCAGTGATTAAACATCAAATTAATTTTAAAATTTTTGTAACAACAACAAGTTTAACTCCTCGTTAATTCTTCAAAACAATTTAATTATTAAAAATACAGTGTAAACAAATTTTTAATTAAAGTAATGTTATTTTATTCTACCATTCGACCTCTAAAGGTAGATTTATTTATAGTAATAATCAAAAACTTTTAATTATGATTGAGGCGATTTTAAAAAAAATAAACACTCTAAGGTATTTATCGCATATTTACCTAAAACACAAAATTTAAGATATTATAAACTAATTAAATTTAGAGCTTGCGGTCTCTTAAACATTATAAACAGAACGTAAAAATATTTTCTTTTAATCGTAATTTAATTTCACATCCAAAATTTACAACATCCCAAATATACACCACGGATCCATGCTATTTATACTACAATTTTCATTATCCTTAAAATAACGGAATTAAAAGTATCTTTTGCTTTTCTTTTGTGTTTTTTTTTTTATAAACGCAAAATTTATCTTAAAAATTTTTACAAATCGCCTAAAAAAATGTTTTTCTTTATAAAATTATTTCATCCTTCGAAGATTTGGTTACTGTTTAAATACAGATCCTTGTTAGTGGTCAGCAGATTAAACAAAAATACAACAACAAAATATAAAAAGAATTGAAATAAAAGATGATGATAATGATGTGATGCCAGGTTCATTTTAACTTTTTAGCAAATTGAACTTAAAACCACAATTTTTTGTTTACTTTTTTCCATTTTTTTACGCGTATCTTTTAAAATGTAGGTCAGATGAAACAGGATACAGAAATAGTACCTATAGGTATATGTATAAGATGTGGGAGATTTAGCTGAATTTATTTAATTTTATTTATACTAGGAAGAATATTGTTTAGAGGATATTCTAAATTTCCAACTACATTTGCTGTAAAAGGACAATTTCATTGAATTTCAATGTTTGAGGTGTCGTCCTTCTGCAGTCTAACTGAAGCAATGAAAAAGCTTGGATTCTGAAATCTGCATAGTTGGTGATGTTTCATGAGACCTCTCAAAACTCTCTAAAATATCCTTTTTTCCAGAATACTTATGTTATTTGAGTTTTAAAATTTGAAGGGGTTTAGAAGTTGTATATAAGATTAATAAAGTCTGTCAAAATAAGTTTACTTAAATGTCAAAGACTTCTTTTGGCAGGTTTTCTTATCCACTGTCAAAACTGTCAAATTTATAATCTCATAATCAATCTACATATGTGACATTTACAAAAATATTTGATTGAGTTCTTGGGCAATGAATTCGGTTTATCTCGTTAAACATGACAAAGCATAGTTCGAGTACCTGTCATGTCATACAATTGCTTAATATTTTGACAATTACTGTGAAACTTCAAAAAATATTTCGAGGAAAATTTTTTCTTTATATTATGTTCATATGGATACCCTAAGGTTGCCATAGTCTACTCTACTCTCTTCCTTAATTTTTTTAATATCCACTATTAAGGTATTTGTTTTATGTTTCATTACTTTCGGTTATTGTTTATATATGTTGTCATTATGTAATTCCCAACTTCTCCTTATGTTTATTTTCATTTAGGGGTTTAATAATAAGTGAATGTGAATTTTAATACAGCATGTGAATAATCATAAGTTTATATTATTTTTGATTTGTGGTTTTGTTTTTTAGTAAGAGGATGGAACCACAAACACTTATCTCAGGATTGTGGTTTTGTGTTTAACTTTTAAATCAAAATCAAAATGTAAGTTGAATCTTTTAAAATTAAAAAGGTAGGTAATCAGATTTACAAAAAACAAACAAATTGAATGTGTTAAAATGCAAAAGGAAATAAAGTTAAATTTAAATTTAAGAACTTTTCATAAGTTTTTTCCACGTGTTGGGAGCAAAATTTATCAAATATCAGAAGTGAAGAAAGATTTAGGCAAGATGTCTATAGAAGATTAAATGTTTTTCCATTTTGATTTAAAAACCTCTTAAGAACAAACTTTTATTATTTGCAAAAATATTATTTTAATTCTAAAAATATGAGTATTGTAAAAAAGTTTTTATTTAAATTTTGATTGAAATCCAAAATGCAAAAAAAAAACAAATAAAACTTTTAAAATTACTTACAGGGTGAAAGTTTTTCAAAATAAAATTGAGGTAAGTCCCAATTTTTTGATTGTTTTGGGTTGAACTTTTTTGTTTTTAAAAATTTGGGAAATTTTGACGTACATATAATTTATATATTTAATATAAAGTACAGTGTACCAGTCTTCTGAATTTACTACAGTAGATAAAGGGTACTATTTAAGAAATTTAAATAGCTTGTTTCTGGTTTTGGTTTGGTAGGGGAAGCTAGGATGTAATTTTACAGAGATTCATTGGATTAAATTTAAAATGATCAGTAATTAAGGAATGCTGTAAGCTATTCAGCATTCCCTTAGTTTTTCTAGCAATTAAATTAAGAGAAAGTGTTAGGCGAAGCTGTATGTATTTACTGTACTAAAATCTTTCAGTTGTTCAGTAAAGTAGTGTTAAAAAAATACTATAATCTTTTAATGCTTACCTAGTGCTGAATAGTGCTATAGTATTACAACCGAAGACTATTAAAGATATTTTAGAATAATTATTGAAATGGAACGAATATGGATCTATTAGAATAGACTAATAATTATTTACTTTAGTTAATTTGATTACTTTTAGTAATATTAGTTTTACATATCGAATGGTATAGTATCCCTTTAATTATAGTTTCTTCATTTTGACAACTTAAATCCCCAGGTCCTACGTTTTGTTAATTTTTTCACTTCATGGAAAATAACGAAAGACACACGGAATTAATGTATGTAATTCATCTGGGCAGTTTCCGACTCACACCAATTAAAATAACTAAACTTGGGATGAACCTTAAAAACATGTGTATACATGTGTAGAATCAGGATTGGAAAAGGAAATTGGAAATAGGATTCGAAAACTAGAATCAGGTTGGTTAAAGCGAAAAATTTTGAGCAAAGTCATGAAGATGAATGTTACTGTTCTTCTTACGAAATTGGGGAAAAGAATGGCATGATAGCTGACTTATACATAAATAACAAGCGTATTTCCATAAGCGGTGTTTTTTTTATAAAAAATGAATAAGGAAGACTTAAAATCAATGACCAGATAAATAACTGTCGCCATATGTGTCTTAATGTACTCAGAACTTTGTGCGAATTAAGAACTTGAAGCATTTCTTTTGTTGCACTGGAATAAAAAAATCTTCAATCACAATTAAATTGAACAAATCTAAATTTAGCGGATACTTTAATTTTTCATTTATGATCACATTCCAAGTTGATAGTGCCCAGTTATTTTAAGCGACTGTTTTAATTTAAATTACCTTTAAAACAATAACTTTAATTTTTGATTTTCTTAGAATTCTTTTGTATTCATGCTTCAAATACCAATTGTTATTTTAAACGTGCTGGAGGTAGGTATAAGCAGTATGTTTCATTAATACAAAAACAAACTAATTTCAAATTAAAAAATTATTTCCAAAAATTTTGATATTAAATTTCGTGATAAATTGTTAAAAATTTTAATTGTACTAAAATTAAAACCATTGTTTGAATAAAAAAATAAATTTTTTTATTTTATTTTAATTTGAGGAAAATTTCAAATGAAAATCATTTTTTTCTGTTTTCCAGTAAAATTTTTCCAAAACAATTGTCATGTTGATTTGCTTTTATTTGAAAAATAGAAAAAAAAAAAACAAAAATTAACTTATCCCGGTTGGATACAATTTGTCACGAACATATTTAAAAAAACAAAAATTTAAAAAAAATATCACTATAACAATTACTGACAAATCACGTCGAAATTTTGGAACATATGTCATAATTTAAAAATGGTGTCTAAAAAACTAATGATTCAATATAAAAATCTGATATGCAATGAAAATCAAAATGGTTATATGTTATATTTATTTAGTTTGAAAGATCATGTCATAATTTCGATATCTTGAATAAGTCGCCTCCGGTTAAAACAGTGGGCTTCCTCTTCATTTTAATTTAAAATTATCATATGAAAAAAAATTAAACTAATTAACCTAAAAGTATGCAATTTACAAAATAAAATAAAATTTTCTATATGTCGCCAACTTAATAAATTAAAACAATATTTCATGGATTTCTGTGGCTGAACTGTTAATTTTAAGAAAAGTGAAATCAACAGTTCGGCCAAATTAAAATTATTTGAGTTCCAACAAAAAAAGTTAATCTAATGCACCTTAAAGTATGCAATTGGCATATAAAATTAATTTGGTTCTTTGATAAAATGTTAAAATCTAAGAGATTATATTTATAAAAATTTAATAAGAATAATGAACTTCTATTAATGTCCTGATTGGCGCATTAGGCATTTAAAGGCCCTAACGGTACCCTAACGGATCTAGCATACATTGTTAGGTATACACAGTAAATATTTCCAAAAATTGTAAGAGTTACTTAAACCAACAGTTAGGTATATAAAACAACCTTTATTACGATATATATGTTTACTACAGTTTATCTCATTTGAGTATAGGGTGTTTTTAACAAAATTATATTTTGGAGATGGTTAAAAAATCGCTACAAAAGGTTCCTTTTTTATTCAAACTGTTATTCAGATTTAAATGCAATGCTAATTAGACTCAAATAGAAAACATGATTGGAACCTTAACGAGAATGAAGTAGAATTATAAATTAAATTTCTACTTTCCTATGTATTTAAATTTTCTGAAATAAAAGAAATAGACTTTTTTTGATTTTTCCTCTAGACAAGTGTTTAACAAATAAAAACAAATTTCGGAAATTTTTTTTGCATATTTTTTTGTAAAATTAAAATTTACGCACATTTTATCAATGTGCAACTTATAAACGTGTACAAATAAACAAAATCATATTTAAAATCTATTCGGTTAAAAAATAACAGTAAATAATTTATTGATTTCACTATTTGCGTATTTATACATAAATTTATTTTATTATTTGCAACATGATTTTCAAATTTGTATTTTTTTAATATTTTTCCAGTATTATTTTGAAATTTTTTTTTTCACAATCGAAGCTTCGAACAATGGGTTTTTGATAATAATAATGATGCCAACAACATAATCAATAATTTTCAAATAAAAAATAGAAAATAAAAAACATTTTTTTGAAATTAAAAAACAAAAAATTCCATTATGAATTATGAATATAAGAGAAAAACTGGTTTGTTCCGGTCGGTAAATTCATTATCCAATTGTCCCTCGTTTCATTTCCAGTCCTCTTAATTCTCCATTCTCTTGTTTTTTTTTTAAATCTATTTTTATTTAAATTCTTGTATAAACATGTATGAATGTACATGAACTGTATAGTAATACGTATAATAACACGTGTCAAAAAGTCTGTTATGGTATGTTATAAAAAAATATAAATGAAAGTAAATATAAACGGAATAATAGTATAGAAATTCAACTAACAGTAAAAAAAAAAATGGAAAACAAAACCAAACTCATAAAAATTAAATAATATCAGTAACAATTTTATAGCCTTAAAAAATATTTATATTTTTTTTTTTGTATTTTTTTAATAACAAAAGATATTGGAATATAAAAATACAGGTATATACATTCGCAAAATTTACTGTTATTCTATTTTATTGTATTCCTTTTGTTTTCAAACAATATCTAATGTCAAAATAAATTTTTATGATTTTTATTCTTTTTTTTTAATATAATAATTATGTAAATTGAAATTTAATGAAATAAAAATATTAGAGAATAATTTTTGGTATCGTTATTAGGATTGCAGTAGCATATTAAATATATATAATATTACAGGAGTTGAAGCACTAAGAGGCTATACCAGCTGTCAAAATTTCATGATCTTTTTGTAAAATGTTAAACTATTATGATAAAACTAAACTGCCTGAAGTATTGGTACAATTAGTAGAGATTAGAGAGAAGACATTGTGAATATTTTAGAATTAATTTAATTAATATTAATGATTTTAAAATATAGTTACTAGATGAGCTAAGAAATAAAATTAAAAGTTTCAGTGTTATTGCGGATCATTACGAAACTTTTGTGCTTCCCAATGGACGTTTGTAACACATTGCAGGAAATTTCAATCGAGTGAGTGTATTATATGATGTATGGGTATTACAAGTTACAGCTGAAATATTTTATAACGAAAATCAATGACAGTTGTATGCAATTGTTGGCAAACAAATGATATGCTGGACGTAAAGTTATTAAAGACAACACAATACCTCCTACAATGGTGCATCTGACATATTTATTTATAATGTACGACAACGGCAAGATATTGCTCAAGATGATATTGCTCTCGCTTTCATTAGGAAACAAACTGTTTCAAAAAATAAATTGCAAGATTTAATAACATCATGTTTAAATAGAACAACGAGACGATTGCAAAGACTAATTATTATTTATAAACTTTTTACTAAATTTAAAATTAATTGCCAGCAATTAAACTAAAAATAGAACATTATATGTCTTATATATATGTGTTTCGTTTTTTTTTTTAAATAAAATATAAACCATTTAAAAGTATTTAAAGTTTTCATAATTGGTAAGATATGACGTATCTAAGAGGCAATGTTCCTTCATGTAAAAATATAAAAAATTGTTATCTAACTTAACCTATTTAATCTAATTGCAGTTATATAAATTAGAGGCATTTACATGTTAGGGTTGAAAAGAACCCCAATTTGCATTTGAAGAATAGTTTTTCATAGGATCTAAACCTAAAAAATAATGAAAAAAAAAACAAATGACTTATTAAATAGTTTTATATTTTAGTTTTGCATTTTCAATAAAATAAATTTTAAAGTATGAACATTAAAATAAACCTAAAAGTATGCAATTTTATCAATAATATTTTCTATGCAAAATTGAAGTAAAATTTGAGGTTGGACCGAATCCGACTACAAATATTATTATTGAAACAAATATCTGTACAAGGAAGCCCAAATCTTAAGAATCGATAATTTTATAATTTGGTCATAACGGGTTCGAAATTACTATGATAGACCACAAAATATTCCAGAAAATGGTTTAATATCTTAATATTCTACCACAGTGAGGAGTACATTAAAAAAACTTTGCTCCCCGGTTTATCTTCACTTCATATCTTGAGATCAAAAAGGTTACATCCGGAACCAAGACCATGTCCCTCTATTATATCATTATAATAGAAGGGCTACATGCAAGGTTATAGATTTTCAACTGGGCAATAATAACGGAGTAAATTTAAGGTTTGATATGTCTATACCAGAAAAAGGCAAATCATTACACAAAAACTATTGGTGTTTAGATAATTCCAATTAATTAGTTTTAAATATTTTTAGCTAGGTTAGGTATTTTAAGTTAGGTTTATAAAATAATAATAATATATGGGTGTGAAGTAATAATCAAGAAAGTAATTGAAAAAAATGTAATCTGTGTTTTATGAGTAATATTAAGTAATTCTAATATTAAAATTAATTAATAAAGTCAAATTATTAAAATATGATACCTAAATCTTAATTAAAAAAAAATTTGGTCAACCTTTCCAATTCCCAGAGATCCCTGTAGGGTATGACACATTAAAATTTTCTAACTTACAGGTAAATAACCTAAAATAACAAATTCTAAAATTTAAGTTTAATTTAAACATAAAAAATAACACAAAGAGAAAATTGTTACCTAAATTTTACATGAGAAATTAATTAACCAAGGTCAAAATAATTAAAATGAAAAACATTTTTCTCAATAAATGCCGGGACTAAATTTGTATTTAATTTTGTTTGTAAAACCTTGTTATGGTGTAGGTGTAACTGAATATTCTGTGAAAATTATTTTACTTAATTTAAAAATAAAATCAAAATAATTAAAATAACTGTCATTAAACAAATTACGCAACTAATATGAAAGTTAATAGGTATGGATTTGATGTAGGTATTTTATTTCAGATATTCGGTTTTTATTTCAATTTATTCAGAAGTAGTAAAATTAATGAAAATGTTTTATTTTCATATTAATTTCCATTTAAATAAAAGGAAAAATTTTATTCAACATTATTTGGAGACCCTGAGAGAGTATCAAAGAGGTTGTATAATAAAATTTATAATATCTGACAATTCGAGCAATTGGTTTAAATAAACAATCGGCGATGACTTTAAAAGGAATCTGAGGTAAGAAAATCTGTGGTGAAGACAATGTTATTGAACTAGTTCACTCAATCGAATTATGTCAAAATGACATATTTAAAGCTATTTTTATACCCGTATGACTATAAGTCAAAAGTGTATACTAAATTTGCCACTACGTTTAAGACGTAAAGAAGTAGGGGGGGCAGATATAGACTCAAGTGTATGAATCAGATCAGAATCTAAAAAAAAAAATCGATTTAGCTATGTATGTCCGTCCGTCCGTCCGTCCTCCCGATAACTCAAAAACTAAAGGAGCTAGGTATTTGAAACTTTCACAAGTTAATTTTTGTGTAATAACCTTCATCGCTATTTAAATCCAGCCATTTTGTTCCACGGCTTCGAATACCTGCAATACAACTTCTTTTTTTATATGAGCATTTCTCTGTACTTATTAAAGCTGGATGTCTGAAATTTTGCCAAAAGTAGTTTAGTTTTATGACCAAAGTTTCTACAAAACTTGGTTGGTCTTCTGCAGTGGGTTCGAGTAGCTGCTATACAACTTCTTCTTTTATATGAGGATTACTCTACACCTAATGAAGCTGTATGTTTGAAATTTTGTCAAAGATGATATCATTTTTATATTAAGGCCATATGGGTATCCCAGAGTTGACACAGTCTACTCTACTACACTTTCCTCGTTTTAAATGAAAGAAAGGGATTTAATTGTAGAATAAGACGACAGTGACTGACGACAATTTAATTAAATTGAATAACGTACGAGTATTTACTTTTTTTTTAAAAAAAGTCGTTTCCATTTCCTTCAAATTAAAAATAGAAATTAAATATATTGTCAAATTATACTTCAGTTTAAGTTTGAACTTTCTACAAAAACTATTTTCAAGTTATTAAGTTTTTGATTATACAATACAAAAAATGTTACAAGAATGTAAAGCGTTGCACCTTTTGTAATAAATTGAAAATATCGATTATACTCGAAAAAAATCGATTATACTAAGTAAAGAAAATCAAAATTTAAATTAAAAGTGTTTTAATTTCATTGCAAGGAATTTATTTTTAGGTTTTTACCTTTATTTTGCAGACGTCTTTATTTTTAGTCTTTTATAATATTTTAAAAATAAAAAAATTTAAATGTAAAAAAGAGTTTCAATAAAAATATTAATTACGTTTGTTTGCTTTGTAATTTATTTATTATTTATTTTAGGATCCCTTTTTAAATTAGATTTTAATTGCTACATTTAACAAAATCTTCTTTATAATAAGAAGGTTTTTTTTCAGAAAAATGATTTACAATTAAATTTGACCGATAGACGCCAACGCGTGCAATTCATCTTTTCACAAAATGATTCTAAGAATAAAAAAAAATTTACAATTCATCAACCTTTGAAGAAATATTTTATTTTTCTACTGAAGTAACTTTAAAATAATTTAAAGATAAATAGTTGATCTTAAAATGAAGATAAATATAGTCTTAAGAAAGTAAAGAATGAAGTAAAATTGACGTTGACGTGTTTATTTATTTATTTATTTGTAGTACCAGACAATAGTAAATATTACCTTAGTTGTCAATAGTACTTTGCCCATTTTGCTTTAGGACTTCTCATTAAACTATTCTATCGTATATCTAGTGTATTTAGCTAAAGTTTTTTATTAGATATAATCCGACATGGAGTTCAACCCGAGATTTTCGATTGAAAAGTCGCCATTTTAGCAACTAAACTAACTGTCAGATTTTACATATTTTAAATTGACATTAAGTTAGTAAAGCTTTTTATTTTAATGATGTGCGTTTTACTTTAGATGGTAAAACTTGATTTACTTTTTCAAACACTCATAATTTATATATGATTCCAAAATTTTGCTATTATGGTAACATTAAAATAGCCCTCATTGATTGAGTCGACATATGTAGATTTTGCTTTGATTTTGCTTTTATAGTTTTAAATTAAAAAAAATATCTAATATAATATTGTTAGGTCTTTAAAAATATCAAAGTGGACTTAAAGTAATTTTAATTATTTGTGTAATATAAAAAAGAAGGGCACTGCAAAAATTTAAGATTTTATTAGTAAAGAACTTTTTAGGGGAATATCATAAAACATTAGGGTCTGGTAATTCCATAGAAATATTAAATAAAACCAAATACTGCGAAAATAAATACTAATTAAAAAATTTAAAGCGTATTTTGAAGATTCTATGTAAATGACTGTAAGTTAAAAAATTCGCAATTCTGACTACTTAAATTTCTATCAAGTTAGTCAATCAACCAAATAATCTTTGATCAATTAAAATATAACAGGGTATAGTAACATAAGGTATAAGGTATTGGAGACGTTCGTCAGTAAGTGACCATTGCAAGATATCTTAGAGGCATTTATATTTTAGACTTTCTGCAGAAACGAAGAAAGAAACCCACTTTTAATAAGCGGAAGCAAAGGTAGCATATTCTGGCCATATATTTAATGAGTAATTACTACACCAAGTTCTCGAAGGCAAATTAAAAAGCATACAAATTCTGGGGAGCAAAGCACTAGCATGGTCCGAAAACATTTGGAACTTGATTAACTTATACTTAAATGGGGACTTGATCAATACCAGCACAATGAACTCTTCAAACATTTCCCTCACTTTAAAATAAAACTAACACACAGGTCAGTGACATACAACACTGTGGATAGAAATCAAAGGACATGGACGACACCTTTTCTTTTTAAATTTAAATACATACTATAATTTATAAATTTTAATTAAAAGAACCTCAATTTCTTAGGAAAATATAATAAAAGGGTATATAAATTTCAATTGAAATTTATTAATTATTTATATAAATGAAATATATTTTAAGAAAATCTTTAATATGTTCAATTAATGATTCCGAATAATTTTATAAAATAACGATCCCAACACGAAACCGAATTTTTCTTTAGAAATTCTAAACTTTGGTTTTTTTTTAAAGATGAAAAGAAAATTTAAATTTAAACAAGTAATTAAAAATTTTATTTAAATTCTTTATATTAAAGTTTACAATTAATTTAAGTAATTTAAAAAACAAAATTAATGCAGGTCCATTGTAAAGAAGTGATGAAAATCAATATTAAAAATTTTTTTTAACTTTCTCTCTTTTTGTTCGCTTTTTTGTTTTTTTTTTAATAAAAAACATTGTTTTAAATTAGTTTTTTTATTGAAAATTTTTCTTAAAAAAATATTAAGATAATGAAAGAGTAAAAAAGTAAAAAAACATTTGTGATAACAAAATATAATAAAAACAACATTGAATATTTAAAAGTACAAGCGCGTAGGACGATCACGTGACCGTGGAACTTTTTTTATATTTAAATGCCAATGTTATTATATTGATCCCCCATGTTTAAAGAGAATACTGTCAAGGTACATTATGGTATATATGTGATATATATATAATGGTATATATGTGATATAAATCCTAGTGTCATAATACCCTTAGGGACTTTTCACTCATTTAATGGCACATAAGTCCCTAAGAGATTTAAGACTCATAATAATGAGCAATAACTCCTTAGGGGACTTATGACTCTTGTAGTTTTGATTCAGAATGGTGGGTCATAACTCCCTTATGCAGTTCTCAGTTGAAAATTTATTATTAATTTTAATACAAATATTAATTTTAATTATATAACATCAGTGTCGAGTATGAATATGTACGAATCCTATCTTGAACAATAATATCAAAAATAACTAGCACACATTACGGAATTGGGTTTGAAATCATGAGTATTCCCTTTTTCCAAAATTAAAAAAAAAGTAATAATTTTACATAACAACAACATTTGTACTACAAACTACACATTATAAACCTGATTTTGTAACCAAAGTCTCGCATACATGAATTCATAAATACTCTGCAAAAGGGATCAACTTTGATTTTTTGACCAACCAACATATGCTTCGCATAGACAAATATGTAAATACATATTGTTTAAAAGCTATACAAATATTGACCCACTAAATGAGTAATATGTCCTTAAAGGTCCTTAATGGACTTATGACCCTGGGAGTTATGACTCTGCATCTGTTTTGCTAGTATATTTGAGTTTTTTTAAATAAAATATAATATACATAATATATATTATGTATACCATTTAGTCGGGGATAAAAAAACGAGAAAGGAATAATAAATTTTGTATTTCCAGCAAATTTTCCGTCATATTAAATACTAAGTGCAAAAAAATGTGGGAAAATATTAAATTTATTTGCAAAAATCTTTAATACTATCCTACTCTTATTGTGCATTTATTTCCTCTTATAAAATAATAATTCAGTTAATTGTAATATTATATTGAAAAACTCCTTATTTTGTTAAGCATTGAAATTTTTTTTAATAAATAGTTACCTATTTATATAAAAAAAGCTCCTGCAGGAAAATCTACAAAAAAAATAACGTTGTCATATCAATTCGAGATGGACAGGGTCGAGGCTACTAAGAAAAGGAATTTACGTAATTTAATTGGGGTTTTTTATTTTTAATTGCATGAAAATAGGTTTAATTTGAAGTGTTACAATTTTTAAATAGGAGTCAAAATCTTTGTATATTGAACCAGAACATGCATTGACTCTGGTTCTAGAAAAGATTATTAATTTAAATAGTTGTGGTATACACTTTTGAATATTGGATCCTCTAATAATTAAGTATTTTTTAAACATTGATAGGTCATACCGCCTTAGTTTAAAGTTACTATATAAATTTTGTAGAAGAAAATAATTTTGAACTTTTTTTTAAAGTTTTCATCGTCCATTTTAATAATTTAGTTAAAATTTATTAAAACAAGCTACTAGTTTATTGCAAAACATATACTACTAGCTTGATATTATAAAGGAGTATCCAAGTTAGTACCGAACTTAAGTTGCCCAATCTTTGCTCACAGAGATCATCTGCGGAAGAAAGCAAAAAACTTCTCTTCTAATAAACGCCGGACAATTTAAAAAAACTTTCTTGTTAAAAAAACTGACTTTCCGCAATATCTGATTGTATTTTCAATTGTACAAAAGTCTTCACCCCAATCAATCATAGCAAAGCTATAAAAGTTTATAAGGCTGTAGTTTGATTAAACGTTTTCACATTATATATATATTATATCGCTAATTCACTTGAACAACTAGGAATAAGAAAGCACTTATTAAGAGTAAAACTAAGTAAGAACATCTAACCCTTATATTGGGAACTCTTAAAGTAGCGCATTTCCTAACTCAAAGTAGCGCATGTGTTTAGCGAAGACCAGAAATAAACGTAGAAATTTGGACAAAAGTTATAGAAAACGTAATTATAATCAGTCCATTTTTAAAGAAGTAACCACCTCGAATGAAATACAATTGCACTTACGTTCAACAAGAACACCTTGTTTAAAAAAGGGGTGAAGCTGAAAATGAAAAAAACAAGTGATAACATATTTTGATATTTCAAAATATTTTAACCCTTAGATATCCAAACGAATTGGATATCATAAAAATAAATCTAGTCTCAATAAATAACAGATTGCATCTTGGAATCTCCATTTCCTATACACTTGAATCGAATTTCACATACACACAAAATACAAATTATATATATTTACAAAATATATGAAATTGCTCCAGAATTTATTATTGTATTGATTCTTGGAAAAATAAATAGTAGATGAAATTTCCAAGTAGCTTAATACTATGAGTAATTATTTATAATAATAGATTATAGAATTCTAGTGCACTTTATACATAATTCCAGTAAATCATAACTACAAAATTCTATTGAATCAGGTCCTCTGTATATCATATCTATTTAAGGTAAATAGATATCAACAGAGAACTAATACAAAATTATGCAATTATATGTACCAACATTTAATATACCATTCACATGGGAAATAAATTTTATAAGATAAATACTAAAAATGATTATATAATATTATTTTATATATCTTAGAAAATAAAACTAATTATTCTATTCATGATGACATGATTTCAGAATTATTAAGTGAATAGCTTATGTAAAGTTGATTTATATGGAATTGAAAATTCTGGATATTTTCCATTACTTTTTGATTAATCAAACTATACAGAATACATAATATTAAAATAAACTATCAGTTATCTAATATTATCTATATTGTTTAATTACAGAAAATTTAAAATCAATAAATATACCTAAGAATATTTCATCCTAATCATACCTAACAAATCGATTATTTCTCTTGCAAGGCTTACAAATACTGCATAACTTTAATTACTTTTGTCTATTCAATTAAATAAGCTGGTACTCCAAGTTGTAATACAAAAGACATAACAGTATATTTATAAAAGATATTAAAACAACACAGAAATATCTTTATTAAATAATAATAAAAGAAGTTAAGTGCCCTCCCTAAATAATTAAGTTAAATTAAAAAAAATTTATTATAAAGTAAAAAATAAGGAAAAGGATATCAAAAGGAAATGATTCAATGAGTCCGGTATTAATCACTATTGATTTTTTAAGTATTATCACAAGAAAGATTGTTTGTTCGTTCTATAAATATCTACTAGATAATTTTTCAGAAGAATATAAAAATAGCGTGTCACAAATCCAAATCTTCTAATGTTATACTCGCGTAGCATTTGAAACTTATTTATATATTATTGAGGCTATTCGAATTAGAACTCTGAAATACAGCAGCTCCATTACAAGTCACATCAACAAATTGCAAAAGAAATTACCATTAGTCCCACCATTAGTGATTCTCAATTCTTTTGATTACAAAAAATTCCAGAAAGCTGTGAACTTATTCCTTATGGACTCCCAATTCAAATACTCCTGATGGACATAAAATGTAATTTCCTATCCTTTTCCCATCTTAACTTTTCAGACTTAATATTTTGCATACAGTGTACTTAAATAATTTTCCCGTTTTTGGCTTTCCCTATAATATATTTTAGGGAAGCATTCTGTGAAAAAGGGATTGTTTTACTTTCATAAACCTAAAATTAAAATATTATAGGTAGTATGTGGAGCCTCGTCGGATTTGTGGTTAAGCATTTGGCTTACTAACACAGGGGGTGTGGGTTCGATTTCTGTACGATTCATGAATTTTTAATAAAAAAAAAGTGTTAAAATACCATTTTTTTTTGCAAATCCTCATGGTGACCAAATATATATAGTAAAATATAAAATATATGATATAAACAAAATAAATAATATTACTAATAAAATTAATAAATAGTAGAACTTGTCACGCCTGAAAAGAAAGGCAAGCTGCACTCCTTTATCATATTGCATGAGGTAAAGGACTGCTATAAATACTTCAGGGTCCTCCTTCGTGTAGTGAGTATTGTCGAGGCTTATTTACTGAAAAAGTGCGTGTTCGAGAATGTCCAAAGCGTTACAACACCTAGATATATAGATGGCACGCTATTCTTCATCAATAATAGCAGCTTCATTATCATTGATTTTTCTATAAACTAAGAATTATTCAATTCTTCAAAAATTGAAGTACCCTTAGTTTATACCACAACTGTCCTCTAGTGAGTTAATGGTACAATTACTAATTTAATTTTAATTAAATAGAATAATTGTTAAAGACATTAGAATTAAAGGACATTAAATCATAATAATGAATAAAAACTTCTAAAATTTCATCAGAGGATCCCATATATATGTGTACATAATATGTATTAAGACATATATATACATACACATATTAGAATTTTAATGTGAATCATTTAATTAACAAATTTGTTTTTTATGAGAACGTTTTTATTTGAAAAATCATATAAAAAAAAAGAAAAAACGGAAATGAAAATCCGCACATCAAAAAGAAAATCCGCGATTTAAATTTGTGTTATCGCATGACACATATTATACTCTTTAATAGTCATGTAACGCGATTTTATTTATTTTTTATATTCTGTCATTAAATATTTGTTTTATACAAAATTTTGCTTCTTGTTTATTTTATATATATATATTTATATATATATATATTTGTATGTATGTTTTTCTTACCAAAATGACTTTCATTACCGGGTTTATATTTTGTTTATTTTAAACCCCGCTATTGTCAGTGGTTTTTAAAAACAAAAATAACAAAATAAACTTTTTTATTAGAATGTATTAAAAATTTTATATATGGTTTTGACAAAATTTTCCCTTCATTAGATTTTTTTAATACGATCATGAATCATTTTTTATAGCTTATATTATAAATAAAATTAAAATATATATATATATATATATACACTCATATAAATTAAATTATTGTACACTTAGAGAAAAAGCTATGAGGATAAAGGAATTAGATGTGAGGAAATATTAGAACTTGAATATTTGAGATATTGAAAGTTACCCTAGAGTTTCTTGACAAAGTTTCATGTAATCGGTAACTAAATTTAAAATATATTTTAATCCGTATCAAATTCAGACAAAGTACTGTTTAACATGTTTTGAAAACTTCTATTCATACCTTAAAACTTCTTTAGTTTTGACACTTATTAAAAAATTTTAATATTAAAAAATATTAAGTGAGTTTTATTCAATGTGGTAACAAGTCTACAGAAGATGGACTTAGGTACATGTTGGTAAATGAGAAAAGGTACTGAACATGGTTGTGTTCTTGTATTTCAAATTAATCCTAATGAATTCCACATAGAATTTATGCATGATGTATCTACAACTTGGCTATTCCAATTATATATAACCAATTTTATTTGTTATATTGTAATAATTTTGTATTTGAGTTATTCGATACTTCTGTATCTGTGAATTATATTATTTAATTCAAATATTTCTTTATATTTAGCATTTGTTGACATATTATTTTATAGTTTTTATTATTGATATGATATGGTATTAAATTAATTGTTGTTTATGATATTTGAACCGACTGTGACTATAAGTCAAAAGGATATAATAGATTTTGCATTAAGTTTAGGACGCAGTAGAGGAGGCCTTCATCATTATTGAAATCCAGCCTGTTGGCTCTCAGGTATAACCGCCACACAACTCCTGTTTTCATATAAAAATAACTCTATGCATGGTAAAGCTGGAAATTTGAAATTTTGCCAAAAGTGGTTTAGTCTTATGGCCAAAGTTTGTGCAAACTTTAGTTGGGGTAGAGCAGTGAGTTTTAGTAGTTGTTTGACGGCCACACAATACTAATATTCCTGTATGACTTAGATTTTTTTTTAAATCTATTAAATTATTTATTAAAAGTGATATGATACAAAGTCTGAGGTGGCCTTACTTACTTAGAAAAATATTCTATACTTTACCTAATTTTATTCAAAATTATTGGATTGTGATATAATTTTGTAGATGTTCTCATACAATAAAATCCCCTTCAATCCACAAAACAAAAACTAGAGACTTTCTTCCATGTTTGATTTAATGAATAATTTATCTCAAAGTCAATTAGAAATTTTATGAAAAAGATGAAAGGTTAAAATAATGGATTATACAACTAGAGTATTCTTTGGAGAAATATGTTCTGTAAATTAGTTTTATTATAAAATATCCCTTTTTACATAAATACATATATTAGAATTATGCAAAAATTTCATTTTAAATATTCTACGAATGAAAGAATTTTTAATTTATAAGGGTAAAATTATTTAATAATTGTCAAGGAAATATTATATTATGTAAATCCACATTGGATATAAAATCTTTGAAATTATTATATTACATGGAAAGTGAATGGTCAAAGCATTTATTTTCAAAATGTTTTTAATAAATATTCAGTTTTTGTTCTAAACCCTTAGGTACTTTGATTAATTAAGGCTAATTTTTTGAACTTGAACTGAAAATAGGTAAGCCCTTTTTAATATTAATAATATTATCATCTAAGACAGTTATTTTTAATAAACACATGATATGCATGTGCCATTAAAACTGGACGAATTTAATATCCCCTAAAGTATACTTCCATAGACGTAATTTAGACCCTATTTCAATATTCCATTATTGAGAAGTGTATTTTTAATGTTTTTCCATTGAAAATATGAACAAACTCCAATTTTTTTAATAATTTTCCCTTACAACTGTGTAAGTCCTTGTTATCTGAATATTGACTGTATTGTAACACTTCCCCTGTTTTTATTCTAATGTATCAGTATCTTGATCTGCACACTTTTTAGACTTCATGTGCATCCTTTATACAAACAAACAAAAGGAAAAAAATAGCATCAAATAAATATGAGATACTAAAAACAATTTTTACGAGAAAAAATGGTGTTTGTCATACATCATAAATGACTCAATAAATTTTTTAATGTAATATTTTTATATTCGAATGAACACTTATCAATAGGGAAACAGAGAAATATAAATTTTTGAAAATAATATTCAACTTCCATTAGCATTTCATTCATAGGCGGATGGTACAATGGTTACAGTGCCAAATTAACATTCGAGGCGTCCGGGTTCAAATCGCAGCAAGAGTTGAAAATCTTGTCTAATTTTTGCAGGATTCAATTACCATTCATTCTGCATTGAGTTCAAATTCTTCTCCAATTCATATCCCCAATTTCTCTTCCCAATCCCAAACTAAAAACCAAACTGTACTTAGCTTTTAAAGTCCATTGCAAGTTTAGTTTTAGAACGGATTAGGTTTTAGTAGGTTAAAGACGAAGCGTGCGTTAATGTTGGAGCTGCGATAAGTTGTAAAAGCGTCGACAAAAGCATAGCATAGAATTTTTCATTGTTTATCGATGATCAAAGCGATGCTTCAATATAAACACCTCTATTTCTAATCATTTATTTTATTTTTTCACGCGCAGCTCTGATTGACGCTCTTACCACTTATATTAGCTCAAACATAAACGCACCCTTACACTACCTACGTGAACAGTGATTCTGGCCGCCTTTCGATTCTTTCCAAAACAACATGCAAAAATAATTACTATAATAATATAAATAAACACAAAATATAAACAAATAATTTAATTTGAATAATAAAACTCACAGATAGAGAATAAAACTCAAATAGAAAATTATTACAACATATAACAAATTGTAATTGTATATAGTTAAATCAAAGTTATAGGGGCTAGTACTATCTCCTGCATTAATTGTATTCATTTGAAGGATCAATTTAATTATAACAGTATAATATGTCCAGTATATTTCCTCCCGTTTCAACATGTTCCTATATATGGTATAGAAAGACTTGTTACCATAACAGTTGAACAGTTAGCATATGTTTAAATAAAAAACAATTTTTGACTAGTTTAATAACTGTATTAATATAACGGTATTTTATACACCTTTTATGAGATATTAAAAAACTATTTACGAAATTAACATCGTATAACATCGTATTATATAAGGGGAACTAATGCACGTGGCTCTTAAAAACCGAATGAAAAAAATATTAAATAAATACCTTACCTTACCTACACATCTTCACATTTATTAGTTTTTCCCGTTATTTTTTTGTTTTTCTGTTATTTTTATTTCTTTTTTCATTTTATTTTTCCAAACAATTTTTTAATCAAATGTTTGAGAGAGAAAGAAAAAAAATGTAAAATTGAAAATGGTTTTTATTTTTCATTTTGACCAACTTTTTATAACCTTTTTTTTTTCAATAACGGGTGGAACTAAAAATAAGAAAAACAAAACAACAACAAAAAAAAAACCTGAATAACTGTTAATATAATGTAGATGAAAAAAAAAAATAAAAATTATTCTTATTTTCCTTGAACCCTTCAACAACAATACGAAAATGAAACAAATTTGTTATTAAAAATACAATTTTACTGAGCTAGGGGTGGGCTGAAGAATAAAAATATTTTTCAAAAACTGTAGGGGTATACATTGTTGTTTTTTGTTATAATAGTAGTTCAATGCAATTTTTTTTTTGTATTAGTGTTTCTCTTAATATATATTTTTTGCATTATGGGTACTTAAGAAAGGAAGGTTCAGTAATTTGACATTTTTTTTTCAAGTAAATGGCACTGAAAAGATATTTGACGGAAACCTACAGAGATTTTTATTATATTTTTAACCTAATTCAATGAATGGAATTATTTTTATTCAAAATGGAACAATATAGTAAGGAAAGTATACTCTGCTAATTTAGAAATCTTTTGAAAAATAACTATCATTCATTAATGAAAAGTTTCCATTGAAATAATTTTTCCTTGGTTGTAGATTTTTTCACACAGAGTGAGGACTTATAATCGGGAACATGTTTCATTTGAAGTATTTTGCAAAAGTTATGCTATATGGAAAGCTATGCTATATAAAAGTGTTATACAGTTCTTAAAAGACTCGGATTATCTCCAAATTTCATTTGTTCACGAATACAGGGTGAGATAATTTCGCCGCGCATAATTTGCTGAACGAACAAAGTGTCCGCCACTAAACTGCGTGACTGTAAAAAAGTAAGATCAATCAGAGAGAGTCTAGCTTCATAAGGTGTAAGACGGATTGAATCAGTCCATGGTAGATTGCGCAAAGCAAACCTTAAAAATCTCAATTAATACGAGATTCAATACGAGAAATATTAATATCACGATACGGAGACCAAAATTGAACTGAATATTTAAAGATTGGTGTAACGTAGGTAATAAAAAGAAGTGTTCGGAAAAGGTCGCAAAACTCTTTTTACCAACGAATAATGAAGCCTAAAATTGAATAAGCCTTGTTAACAATGTGATTGTAGTGATTTTTAAAGTTTATCCTGTTATCAACAACCACGCCATGCATGTAAATGGTAATACATGAAAATGATAATACAGGCATATAAAAATACAGACAAATAAAATGCAAGCTTGTAATAGTAACATTTTAGAATCTGGAAAAAAGTGGATAAACAATCTATGGAAATTTATTTCTTTAAATTTAAAAAGTCATTCCAAAACAATATCTAAACTTTAAACCAATCAGTGCTGAATTTAATGAATAAATTTATACTAGAATCTAATTCTAAATCAATAATTTTATGTAATCAATAACAATCACAACAACTTTTGATCGGCTACTTAAGAACCCTGCTATTAGCATCGAATAATCAAGAAGATAGAATTTTTAGGACTCTTTTATTAGTTAGATGTCAATTTGACTCAACTGTTACTACCTAGTAATTTAGATGTGTTCAAAGATTACATAATTAAGTATTTACATTTAATACAATTAGTATCAACTCTACTTTTGGTCTAAATTTGAAACACCTTGTGCTTCAAATTCAAAAAAAATAATACAATTAATCAAATTTTTTTATAACACAATAAAATAATATCAAAATATTACCAATCTATTTTTTTTCGCGATTACAATTTCTCTGTCAGGTGATCAAAATTCCTGATTATCAGCTGATTACAAAATAATAAAAATCTTTTATTACCAATAAACATATTTTCAATATTCAAAATATAGAAAAAAACTAAACATACGCAAAATATTTTAAGTGATTTTTAACAAAATTTTTAAATTTACTCTATTTAGGCAAAAAATTGAAAAACCAATTCAATATTTAAAGTGTTTAATAGTACACTTTAAATTTGATTAAAACAGACAACGCCATTAGTCCTTGTAATCAAGTTTAATTAAAATTCACATCAATAAATTCTGGTACATATTAAAAAAAAAAAATGATTGAAAATTAAGTTTGATGTGAAAATCTAATTATATTAACTTGGTTTGCAATTAAACACATTAAAAATATCATTGAAAAAATTTTATAAAAAATGTCAAAGAAAAAGAGCTGTGATGCTTTTGACATTCTTTACGGTTCGTTATTTATGGGCGTGAATCAAAGAATGATTATTGGTGCACGGGTGTATAAGTGCAATAATCTACTTGTATATACAAAACTCATGTTTTGTATATACAAGTAACCCTCCCACAACGCGATAGATATAAATCTACTTAACATATTCAAAATTAAATATTTAATAAATCAAAAACAAAAATAAAACCACAACTTTCTACCAATCTTACTATAGCTAGATGTATAATTTGTGTCCCTCGAGCAACATTTTGTTCGTGTTATTGCTAATTCATAATCGAACCTACATCCACCATCACGTATTTTAAAAAATCTTTTACTGAAGTCTGTATGATCTTGAATCGTAAATCTTTATATATTTCTTGATATTCTTCTTCCAAATATTTCTTCTCTATTTCTTAGAGGATCGTTGTCTAAAATGTATTCTTCCAATTGCTTCGCCATATTTCAAACTTTCTCATTACTTTTTATTGATTCTTTTATTTTTTACATCGGAAAGATGGTAAAAGCTATTTCCAATCAATAATATGTATTTCGTTAGTCATCAAAAAAATCGCGTTGTAGGAAGTAGGAGTACCGTGTTATGGGAAAAATTCCGCATTTTACAAAACGCGTTGTAGCGAAACCGCGTTAAAGATGTACCGCGTTGTAGGAGGGTTACCAAGAGTTCTATACAGTCCATATACAATTCTAAAGTGAGTAAAGAATTTAAACTTAAATAATATCAAATCACAAAATTAATTTAAAAGCGATTCTATTTATTTATTTAGGGATCAACTCTATATTTTAGAAACCATTAACCAAATTTTCAAGTGGCCACTTCAAAGGTGCATAGAGTTTTGTAATGCTTAGAAAGCACTTGGGGGAAAAACCTTTAACTTGACATTTCCAAAAACAATTCACCTTTCAAGTAAATTAATTTCACTCATTAAATTTAACTTCAAACGATTTTGAAAACTTTCATTTAATTTCTAAATTAAAATAAAACAAAAAACAAATTAAATTGAAAGTCATTTAAAAAATGAAATTTACAAAGTTTTCCCTTTTTTTTTTTTAATTGAATTGAATTTTTTTTTTTTAATTTATTTTCATTCCTTGAATTTCAACACAAATTACATAAATATGTATAGTATAACATTTTTTGCAACATTTACAACATGATGCATAACAAAATGATGTATAAAATTGTTAAACAAAAGGATTTGTGCTTAATAAGAATACAAAAAAAAAATATAGTAACACGTTTTTTTATGCTGCATTTAACAGGGTTATACGAACAATTCGAATAACAGTTGGACAATTCCATTTTTCATTTATACCCTGTATGCAACCATCCAGTCACTTGTTATACACAATTATTTAAAAAAAAAAAACAATTTTTTTCATTATCTAAACTTAAAAGAAAATTATAATGCAAAAGTTGAAAATAATTTATATATATATATATATAAAGTATGATATATATATACATTAAAAAGATGAAGGAAGAAAAACTTTTTCAAAGTCATCAATAATATTATCACCGATTCATCATCACTTGAAATCGTAATCAAGTGTACAAGAAAATAAATTTAAAAACTAAGTTAAAAATTTTCAAAAATATAAAGAAGAAAATTTAAGTAAAAAATTTTCATTATTACCTTTCATTTTTCCACACAAAAATTTAACAATTAATTATTATATAATTTTTAAATTTACTTAATTATTATATTTTATATATTTTCTAATTTTTTAATTTATATTTTTAATTTAAAAACTAGTAATTTTTTTTAAAAAATAATTTTCATTTAATAAAAAAAATCTACGCGTGTTAATTAAAATAACTAGATATATTTATTAAAATTTTTCATATTTTAAAATTATTTATTTCACAAATTTTCTTTTGTTTTAAAATTTTCACTAAAGTTTTTCTTAATTTCTAATTTTTTTTTAAATTTTTCACTCAATCAAAATTTATGCCGGTTTCCTTTTTTTTTTTTAATTTTAAAACAAGTTTTTTATTTTTTGAAAAATTTTAAAATTTCAATAAAATACACAAGTGTAAATACAAAATATTGAAATTGAAAATATAACTTTGGAATAGTTTTTCATTATTTAATTTTTTCCAAAAAATATTTGAATTTCTGAATTTTTAATTCAGAATTTTATTTTAAGTCATTTTTATATTTAATTGAATATAAATCGATTTAATGGGAAAAGCGATTTTTCTAAATATTATTTTTATTTTTTCCATTAAAATCTAAATTTAATTGTAGACGATTTTATTTTATAACTTTTATAATTTTTTTTGAAAATATCAAAATCTATAAACAATAAATATAATCTAAGATTAGGTGTAAATAAAAATTTAGTTTTAAAAATTAAAATTTCCAAATTTTGAATATTAAATTTTAAAAATATTGCCAATTTTTAAATTTACCTTTTTTTTTATAAAAATAAATAATTTTAAATTTTTGTTATAATTTTAATTAATTTAAAAGAAAAACTGTTTTCTTATTAGAGTTTATTACTACTCCAATTCAACTATATTCAATAGATTCATAGATTCAGTAGATATTATAAATCTTAAATTTTCACACATTTTTGAAAAAAGTTCAGAGCCGACTTTAAAATAAAATTCAACATGAAATTTAAAAAAAATTCTAATGAAATTTTTCCTTGGAGAAAAATTTAATTTTTATTTTATTATTATTATTATTTTTTTTTTTTTTTCAAAAAATATTTTTCCGAAACACACGTCTACTATCATCAACGGTAGAATACGAAATCTTTCGAAATATTCAATATTTTGATTCAGGAAAAATTTAATATTTTACCAGTTGTTTTTATTTAATTTTTTTTTTTTTTGATTTTCTTTTATTTTTTTTTTGTATAGAAAATTCACAAAAGGAAACATAACAGAAACTATTTAATTGATATGCGAAAATTTACATATACACATATACTATATACAGAATATACTAACGCATACTTATACATAAGATATATAGACTTGTTATACTATAATTTGGTATATTATAAGAATAATATTAAATTTTCATTATCAGTTAAAAGGTAGGAAAGAGAAAACAAAAATTTGAAGTGAGAAAGAGAAAATATACGCAAAAAAATTTTCCGGTAATATTTTGTCTTTTTTTTTAATGCAAAGTCTAAATGCATGCTTTAATACGATTTTTTTTTCAACTTCTGTTTATAACTGTTATTTATGAATGAAGCTTTCAATTTTTCTCAAAAATTTGCTCAAAATTTTCTACTCATTTTCGTTTTTTTTTTTTTGTAATTTGAAATATAACGGAGTTGAAAAAAATATTATCGAATAATTCCCAATTGATAAGAAACAACGCACATGTTGTCTACTGTTTTCATTATCTCAAATGTGCAATAAACAGGTGAGTAATAAAATTGAGATGAAAAAATAGTGAGTGTTAGAGAAAGGAAAAATTTGAGTGAAATTTTTTTTTATTGACAAAATGACAATAGAAATGAGTAAAAAAACAAAAAAATTATGAATGCGCATGTTTTAAAACTTTATTTTTACTCTCTGTTTACTTATGGTAATTTTCATTGGTTTTATTTTTTTTTTTTAATTGTATTTTCAGTGAGATTGCTGGGAGTTAGGAGTAAGGTCTTAGGACTTAGGAGGAGTATGATTTGAAATGACAGTATAACAGAATTCATGGAAGAGAAAAACTTTGAGTGAAAATTAAAATATTTCATGTGTATTGTGAATAGAAATTAATCAGGATTTTTATACTGAGACTGAGATCTGAGTCTATATTTTAGTGTTTTAAAGCCATTCAAAGGTAGCACCATATGTTAGAGTGTGTTAAATATATTAATTTTGAATTTGTAAAAATTAAATTTTTTTGTACGTATTGTAAATTATAAGTTAATTTTATTTAAATAGTTTTTTTATTTCATTATTTTAAAAATGGTTTAAGTTAATTTCTTCTTAAACTTGAATTGTAACTTTTAACTTAAAAAAAATCTAATTACCAAAGTAAAATTATAAATGTTATGATATGAAATAAAATATTATATAATGTATTTTGGTTTTTCATTAAATATTTTCTTATAATTTAAATATCAAATGTTGAATTAATCTATTGCTATAGGTAAAATTTACTCATATTATTTAAAAATATTTTTTTAATTAATTTTAGAACAACGATAAATGATTGGCATTGAAACCTTCATTTCAGATTGTAAATTTTAATACTACTTCAATAATATTACGTATCGAATTAATTTTATTATTAAAAACTCAAAGGACGCGGCTATATAGAAAAGGACGGGCGATTTTTTTGGGAGCAATTGGTCATATAATTTTGTGATTTTTTTCTGCGGCAAGAATTTTTTGTTTATTTACTAACAGTAATTTAAAATTTAGTTTAAAGTTATAAAGTATAAATTTTATGTGACTTACAATATTGTAAATAAAAATAGTATGACTAGGTTTACTTCTATGAAATTTTATTAAAAGTATGTAAAATACAGAGAATTTAGGAATATTTGTTAGTAAAATAATTTTCATTAAAATAAACTTACATTTGAAGTTGTTTAATTAAAGTGTTTTTCAGTTTATATCATTATTAGTTTAAATACTCTTTATTAACATATTTATTTAATAAATATTAAACATTCAGAGTATATAATTTTATTTTTAATCATTTAAACTTAAAATATTAACTCAAAACAAGCACAAATTTTATTTTTACTTATATTTAATTCTTTTTTATATAAGTAAATTAATAACTATTTAATGAATTTTTGTAAATTTATATATATAAATAAAATATATTTAATGAATTTTAGTAAATATATATATACTAGCTATTGGCCCGTCACAGAATGACGGAAGGTCAATTGAAAGAAGAACTTTTTCTAATTAAGAACTATTTCTAATTTAATTATATACATATATATACATATATTGTATATCAATACCATATTCTTAAATGAAATCGAAACCGTAACTCCATCTATTAATATTTTGTATACATATTTTAAAAAAATATTGCTATACATAGTTTTCACAACCATTGCTTAAATTCAAACCGAAATATTTGTTTGTTGCCAACATTCTACAATGTACCTATCCAACAAATTTATAAATAAAGCAAAACTCAATTCAAAAATCATCATTTAATACAATTTTACGTACATATAAAATGTAGCTATTTATATGTACGTAAAATTGTATTAAATGATGATTTTTGAATTGAGTTTTGCTTTATTTATAAATTTTTAATTATAAACTTTATTTGGAATTTTTTTTAATATACCGAATTAAGTTAAAAAAATATATTTGTTTGGCTTCTATGGTGCTGACTGCTGGACTTGGTGCATCTAACTCAAGTATTGTACACCCGAAGCCACTTTGCCAACCTCTACACCATTTTTTTTCCATTTTTAGCTTTATTTAAATAGAAAAAATAATTAAAAGGAATTATGAGGGAAAGATGCAGGGATGAGAGAGAGATGATGCAACTTTACAAGCTTTGAAAATACTTTGATTGCATTGCTTGGTTTATTTGCTTTTCAATACAAGCAATGCAACAAAGCGTACATTAGTTATTTCAGATTTTCACTGAAAATAATTAAGACTTACTACACAATTTTCTTGCTAAGCATTGTTTTCTTAATTTTTATTAACAAAATGTTTTACTATTTATATAAATTTTCCAGAAAATGTTCTGTGAGTTTTAAAAACGTAAATGAACAAATTCATGTTTTCTAAAATAAAACACATTCAACAAAACATTAATATTTTATTTTTTTATAATTGAACACATCCAACAAAACACATTTAATTGAATGCGTTACACCTCATTCTAGATAAATATATTAATAATAATAATAATAATAATTTACTAAAATTCATTAAATTAAAAATCGTTCAAACATGATATAAGCCACTAGACACACCTGCTTTCGCCTGCTTACCGCAAAAAAACAAAAACGACGCCTTATCGCTGTTCTGTATGGCCACCTTTTTGAAAACCGATATGTTTGATTTGTTTTCAAACGCTCGCAGAAAAATCGCATGCAAATAAATCGACCGCCGGCTTTTTAGGAGAAGAGCAAGACCTGGCGAACTTGTAAATTGTACAAAAATTTAAAATGTATGATTTTTCGAATCAAATTTTCATACAAGTATAGTTCATTTATTTTTGAGACTAAACTATACATATTTCATTTACAAAATTACTTATTATTTAATCTTTTGTAATAATCTATTGAATATTGAAAAATATTTCACGAAATTATGCATCGAAATCTGCACCCAAAATAAAATTGAGTCGACACCATTAACATCAATATTATAAATCATTTCTATGCAAACTCTTAAGTAAAATTTTTTAAAATTGTTTCATACAAACAATTGCGTAAATGCGTAAATTTAATCATTTTAATTAATTAATATAAAATATAAAATTATTACTTTTCTTTTAGTTTTTTGCTTTTATTAAAAATTCTTTTATTTAATTTTTTTTATTTTTAATTATAGTTTTTTAATTCAATATCACTTCAATCGTAATTTAATATATCATAAAAATAATATTGAAGAATTTTCAGGGTAAAGGAAAAACGAATAATTATTTTTAACTGATTTTCCTGAATTGCTTTTCATGGGTTTGAAAATTTTCATTGTGAAGTGAATGAAATGCTTTAAACTATGATGTAAAAGGTTAAACTACATTTTAATTTTTTAGAGTGGTATAATTTTAAATATTTTCCATATTATTTTAAATATTAAATTATGTTTAAACTTTATATGAAACTCTATACCAAAACAGAATAGTATCTGATAATCCTGGGTGACGTAAAAAGTTTTTTGTACGAAGGGACTTGCGTCAAAGAACCACAAAACTTTCAAGAGCTAAAGCAAAATTTTCGCCTTAAAAAGAATCATTAACTACCGGCCAGGAAAATGGAATCCATTTATACTTTCATTAAAACAAATAAATAAATTATGCAAAATAATATTTAGGCTTTTTAGTTATTCATCGATTACAATTCTTCAACCTAGGAGGCTATAGATATTTTTCTGAAGAATCTTGTTATAACCCTTATCATTCCCAAAATTTTACGTTTTTAAATTTAAGCACTCATCTGGTACTGAGTGCTCAAGTATATAAAAGTTTTCAAAATATTTTGCTATTTGTTTTTAACTGCTTTAGTTATATACGTGTTAATATATGATTTTGGATAGAGCTGCACCCAACACTATGGAGTAACATAAAAAAATTGTTAAATTTGGTAATTTTTATTGAATTATCAAATAATTTAACACTTATTCATCATCATCATAATAACATCTCCGTCAATAAGTCAACATCTAACTTCAAGTATAAAAACCACAAATGCCTCAGCTTTGTCCAAACACGTTCTCATAAGAAATATACCTTCTCGTTAAAGTCTACGCAACGGCACATAACAACAAATCATTCCAGTTGTTAACAAATTTACAAGATCTTTTGAAAATTGGGCTAAAATTCGATATTGTGATGCTCTATATTTGTTATTCGAAAAATTGTTGAATAATTTTGTTTAAAAATTATAATATTCAAAAGAACATTGAGAATTTCTTGGCAAAAAAATTAAATTTCATATAAAATGCATAAATGTATCTTAAAATTTAAATTATCTAAAAATAAATAAACAAATTGTATTGTTTTAAATATGCGTATTAATAATCATCAAAACTATTCAACCATTTTAAAAAAAATACAAGCATTTAGAAGTCTAAAGGTTTTTAATAAAGCATCTTTTCAAATTTAACAATGTTCTAAAATGTGTTTTGGGTACAAAGTTTAGAACTTTTGTCAGAAATTTATTATGTAAAAAAATCGAAAGACATCTGATGGCAATCTTTGTAATCAAATGTTGGAGCTTAAATTTTTGCATATTATTGATTGTTATGGGGGATAGCATTTGCCATTCGAACACGATGGACTTGCGGCCTGTTGTACATCCCACTTTCATTACTTTCTATCAATTTATAAGTAATATAATTTGGTTTATTTTATATTTTTGATCACGATGGAAATTTGTAAGGAAAACTTATTTTTCAATTAAATAATTCAAGACATATATGAGGATCAAATCCAACCCCTTCAGTTAGTTAGCCAAATGCTTACCCACTAATCCACCGGATCCCCTATTTATGTATATTACTTTAAGAAAATTAGAACAGGTATCTAAATTCCAGGTGTTTAAAAATAAGAAATTTTAATTTTTTGACCGCTTATCGCTTCTAAAAGAAAGGCCGTAGGCAAAAGTCTTCTTAATTTTATAATAATTCAATAATTCATACCTATTTATTTAAAATGTAACTCATTTCAATTTCAAACCCCTGACCCAAACCGTTTGAAAGATTCCCGACTTCTAATATTTTGCAAAAATTTAGTTACGCATAACGGTAAAACAAGGTAGCCACGGAACGGGTTGAGCTCCAGATTAAACTTCTTTCATGATATACCTGAAATAACTACATGCATTTAAAATATATTTTCTTTATTTCAGACGGTGTAAAACTTTTGTAAACATCCGGACGGACAGACAGAATGAAACTATATACGCACTTTTTTTCAAACTTTTCAAAATATGTGCTAAAAATTACAATAAATTATAATACCTACATTTTTTTATCAGCTAATATGGTTAAAAAAATTGCATGTAATTTTGCGGTTTTTAATAAAAAACCACAAAAATCTATAGAAAGAAAGTGTTAATTAAATATTTAATAAAAATAACATGGCATATGCAATTTTATATATTATATGGTGCTATATTTTGTAATTACATTATATATTATATAGTATTATATAATTGTCTTTTAATTTTTATGTATTTTTTTTTAAATTTTTATTTTATGACTCAGTCATTTCCATAATCACGGAAACATTTCATTTCCTTCCAGTCTGCATTTCAAAAACATTTCCTTCCCTCATATTTTGTTAAAACCGTCTAATGCATGCTGTGTTAACAGGTAATAATGATTATTTTAAATGCTTATTTTAGTTAGTATCTTAAAGCCACTTCCATCTACGATATCTAATATGCTACCATGTATTCTACCAAGATTCTACCCTATAAATATGTAAACTTATTTTGAATTTTATACAAAAAAAATTAAAAAAATAGGAATCATTACCATATTCATGTTTTTTTACAGAAAATAATATATGTATATTTTTTGTACACCTATTTTATGGCTATATGTAAGAAAACATGATGTTCTCTTGAAAAATAAATCTTAATGTATAAAATCTTGACTTTTTCCAAAACGTTTTTCGGCTTCGATTTTTTTTTTAACAAAATCGAAAGTTTGTATAGTTCCTAATCACAGATAGTTCCCATAACTGAGTGAATGTTGTGGCAGCTTCCACTCAAGTGACCTCATTTATTATCTAACCAAAGAAGTTCAAACTGGAAATCAATTCTTTGTAGTATAGAACGATTTGACAAATGAGAGAAGCTTTTACTTACTTACTTACTTGCTAGGCACTACAAACCATGAAGGTTCTGGGCCTGATGAAACGAGGCATTTCCTTTTACAAATTTTTATGGCTAAGGTAGTCAATCTTACGCCAACCCCCATTTTGGAGGTCCGTAGTGGTTTGTGGTTATTGGATGGCGCCACTTCCCGCCATGTTGCAATGAAATCATTGACCAGTCTCGAGTTTTGTTTTTCCAGATGCAAGTGCAGTAACCACCCACACCCACCTCGAGGACCTCCTTCTATTGCCCTCCCTCCTCCTTTTTCAGCCGGGCTTGGGACCGTCCTTGGCAGAGTTACTTTTACTTTTGTTAACAAAGTTTTCAATATTTTAGGTTTTGTTTGCTTGCTAAGTAAGTGATTCTGAATTATATTGCATGAATGTGCCTACTGGATAGACGACCAGTAATGACTAGCGTTATTTAATCTCCTTTTGTTGTATCTGGTCCACGAAACTCTAAATATGGTAAAATTCTTTGGTTACTAAAACTTTATAATGACTTCGCCAAATGAAAAGTTGTAGTAATTTTTACGATTTAGTTAAGATATTACATTGGCAACAAAGCTGGTATCTTGAATTTTGGTTTTAAACAAGCATGTTCTTAGTGCATCTATGTCTCGAACTACCCACTTGAGTGGCTTCGTCCCTTTCCACTGTAACCCGATATTGTACAAAATAAAAATAAAACTTAAATACAAACTTTCAAGGTTTTATCTCAAACAACTTTGTTTGTCAAGATTTTGTCGTTCAAGATTTCAATTTTCAAGTTATCGTACGAGACACTCTGTATTTAATATGCATATTTATACAAAATCAACCAAAAAACAAAATTCATTGCAATGTAAATATTTTCAATAGATTCCTTGTAACTGTGATTTGTTTTTTTATTTCGCTTTTTTTCCTTATTTATTTTTTGTTTTTATTTTTTTAAATTAAAAAAAATATTTGCATAAAAATATACTTGTTTTACCGTTAACTGTAAAAATATGAAAATCAGTATAATAGGTAGCTTGCTGGTTCTTGTTAATTTAGGGAAATAGGAAATGAATATTATTAAGGTAGTTTGGAAAATTATTTACATATTACTTATTTAAAATTCTTTGAAATAAGGGTGTTAAAGTGAGATAGAAATACAAAAATGAAACAGCAGTATAGAATATATTACAAGAAATGTCAATAATTCAATAACAGATTTTATTACATCGAAATTATATTAGCTTTCTGATATAGTTAAAATGATACCTTAAGTACGTAAATACTTTTGTAATATTGTACTTGTGAAAACACATATTTTAATACAACAATTTTATTTTGAGAAATGTTATAGTAACTTAACGTTTAATCGTTATAATTACTAAGCCATTGATTACTTGAAGCTCCGATAAATGTTAATTTTGTACGTCACCTATTATTCTGCCGTGTTAATTCAAGTTGACGTATCTACACAAGAAGTAGTTTTGAGATAAATGCATTATTCTGTTTTTCCTGTACCATTATCATTTTCCTATAAATTTTTTTCAAATAGACAACATTTAATAATATTCTTATTACAATATTTTCAATCAACACCCATGGTCCTAATTTTTGTGTAATGTATAGTTTTATCAGATAGGTCATCTTGCACTACAATATATTTATAATACCTGGTAGTTGCGATTTTTTCAATTACTTTACATGTGTATACGCCAAATGGTCTCAAATAAAAAGTAAATCTTGCAGAATTTTGCTTATACGTCTTATTTTCTGAATAATTTTAACCACTAAAAAGGTAAGATACGGCCTTGCTCCTTCAAAATATATATAGAAAATGTGTTTAAGATGTTAAGGGCATTTTTAGATAAAAAAATATCAAAGTTGTAGATAGGTCAACTTGAGTTAACACGCAGTATTCTACACAAGAGTTATTTATATATTTATATTATATCTTACTTTATATTACGATATTAACTTTTACGATATAATAATACAATTTTACGATATTTTTTTTTTATTAAATGTGATCTGACTTGGGGTTTAAACCAGAGACTTTCCCCATGAAAAGTGGCGCTTTTACCACTACGACATTTGTCAGACACTTCGTTCACTTAGCTTTGTTCAATTACAACTATGAAGTAGAGAAAGTTAACATAACAAAGTTTACATTTAGCCAACGCCTTAAATTACAATTTCAGTTTCATTAATATTTAAAGTTTACTTTAATGTATGACGTTTCTTGCAGTTTTTAAAGTAAAGTTATTTTATTTACTTACTGATCAAAAATATTACCCAAGATTTAGTTTTGTTACTTTTTTATTACTCCGATCCTCTATTTTTTTTTCAAGTGCAGATTTTTTATCAGATTTATTCCTTTTTTCACTAATACACGCTAATATACAATTACATTTGTCAGTTTATTATGTTTTGATTTATAGTTATTATTTGAATGTGTAAATCAAAAAGTATTTTGAAATAATTATTTAATTCTAATCTAATTATTAAAATCTAAATCTAATTTAAAAATTTCATATCCTACAAATTTAATCATATCATTTTCGTTGATTTAATATTCCTAAAAAAGTTTAAAAGTCATTTTAATAAATAATTTCAGATATGAGTACAGCAACTTTAAAATGTCAAACTTTTTTTTACTCTAAAAAAAAGTTGATTTTATATTTTATTGAATCAAAAATATTACTCTAAAGCTGTAAAATGTTATGAAAACGGCATAAGTACCAAATTTATTTCTACCTTTGCAAATACGAAAATTTAAAGTGTTGGAAATCATAATACCTTTGAAATTCTGAAATCTAGAATATCTCATATTCAAAGTTTAATTTTAAATTATAAAAAGATATGATTCCATGACATTTTCTCGAACAACAATTACTCGACCGTCATTTTCTGGTAAAGTTAATAACTGAAAAATTCTTCAAAAAATCGCGCGATTTTTTGAAGAATTTTTCGGTTATTAATTTTACCAGAAAATGATTTTTGAATATTATTTAAATGTTATTTTTTTTTACTTTTTTTAAAATACAACAAATAAAAAAAAAGAAGCATATAAAATAAATAAATAATAAACAATCCTACCAACAAAATATATATACTAATTTATATTTAAATCCACCACAAAAGATACAAATTGCACAAAAAAACCAAAAAACAACATCAAAATCATCCATCACCAGTTAATAATACAAATAGTAATGGAAATAGTAATCAACAAAATAGTCAACAACAATCACAATATCATCAACAACAACAATAACAGCAACAACAAAATCAATGTACATCATCTACGCCAAACAAAAATAGTTAATAATAATAATAGTGTTAATAATAACAATAATACCAATAATAGTAATAACAGTAATATTGATAACAGTAGTATTAGTACACAACAACAACATCAAATACTATTTTGTTAAGTTAAAAAAAAGTTATAAATATGAATTTTTGTCAAGTTGTTTTACGAGAAAATGTTTTTGGAGTAAATGCTTTTCGATCAAATGTAGTTTTATACATTTTCGAGAAAATGTTCTTCGAGTAAATGTTTTTCGAGCAAATAATTTTCGAGTAAATGTTTTTCTAGAATATTTTTTTCGAGTAATTGTCGGGATACCAAAAGATATATATATCTATCTATATATATATATATATATATATCTATCTCAAATCTCGATACATATATTTAAAAAAAAATCGCATTGGTTTTTTTCAATCATACCAATAGTATAATTTTATTCAGATATTAGAATTTGTATATATGGGATCATCATATTATATTTGCAAATCCACGTATGTTTCAAGTTTTAAAGAAATGCAATATATAAAAAAAAAATATTAATCCAGGTTATAAAAACCGCACAAAAACAAAATCGTTATAGTTTTTTTTTAATCAAAACATTGTATTAAAAGTTCAATTTTAATCAATCGCAGTTATCAATATGTTTGCGATTATTATATTGATTGCATCCAACTCGCATTAGATTTTTTTTAATTTCATATTGGAAAAAAAACCAATTTGGTTCTTTTATAAATCTTTTTTTTTCAAATTAAATTTAATTTAAAAGTAAAAAAAAAAATGTATAAAATTATTAAATCCAAAGGGAAAATATTTTATAATTAAAAAATATAATAATTTAATTTGATATTTTCGATAATAAAATTTTTTAATTATTTTTAACTAAAAAATATGTATGATTGAGAAAGCTCTAAAAAAAAAACAGTATGGTTTCTCAAAAAAATTAATTGAAATTTAAATTTGATCTGCTTTAATATTCTGTAGATTAATATTTTTTATCTTATCCAAATAAATCACTTTTAAGCTCAAATTTCTAGTAATGACTTAAAATCCTGAATGTATTTTAATTAATACAAGCTTAGTATGAACACTATCAACTTAATGCAGACATAGAAGTTATAGAAGACGAACTTATTTCAAAATATTAGATAGAAAGTGGTGGTTGTGATTACAGGCCCTTTAGGTCCAAACTTTTCAGGTACAATGAATTCAGTTGTGACCAGCACCGAAATTCGGATCTTTTCTTAGAATTTAATTATATAAGGAAAAATGGTTAAACAAATTAAAAGACACTTTCTTCAATTTAAAAGAAGCCCATTCAAATTTAGTAAAGCTTTTAACACATGTTGAAATATAATGTTGGAACTTTAAGTTTTATAAATTATTTAAAATGAGGAAGAGTGTAGTAGTGTAGGTTAATTACTTTTGGCAAAATTTCAAACACCCAGCTTCATTAGTTGGAGAGTAATGCTCATATAAAATAAGAAGTTGTATGGCAGCTCCTCGAACCCACTGCACTAGACCAACCAAATTTTGCAGAAACTGAACCAAAATGGCTGGATTTAAATAGCGATGATTTAAGTCCAGGCTATTGTAAAAACAACGAATTTGCGAAAATTTCAAGATCCTAGCTTCTTTAGTTCTTTAATTATCGTGCGGGCGGAGGGACATGCATAGCTAAATCGATTTATTTTTCGATTCTGATCCGATCCTTACACACTTGAGTCTATATCTACCTCCCCTCCTTCTCAGCGTCACAAACGTAATGGCAAATTTATTATACCTTTTGACTATATAGTCTACGGGTATAAAAATTTTGAAAAGGTATTCAAGTTACAGTTGTTTAACAATAGAAATATTTCAATCCTAAACAATGGTAATTTACGCAAAACATTATGCACGTTGACATTATGCAACTCTCCCTAGAAACTAATGCTAAAAAATTCATTTATTTCGACCTTCTTAAAAAATTTAAAATTACAATTATATTTAAGGTCTTCAACCAACCATCTATTCTGAAAAACACGAACATTTTAACATTAACTTATTTTTTTTTTTTATGTAATTTCAATTGAAATTTAATTGAATTTTATTAAAATAAAATTGAAAAACCTCGGACATTATAAAAGGTCAATTGAAATTGCAAAAGGACGTGCAAATTTTCAAATAAATGTGCATCAAATTTCATCGAAAATATCATTGTAAAAATTCTATACAACTTTTTATATTGAAAAAATTTTAATTAAATTAATAAGGGTAGATGATGATAATAAAAATTAGCTTCTATTATAACCTGAATAGAAACACATTTAATATTTCCGGAGAAGTTCTTCATAAAAGTAAGTTAATTTTAAATTGTATATACTATTGCCAAAGTAGAATTCTTTGGTAGAAACACGCTTCCAGTCATTACTACGTTTGAAAGAAAATTTGAAATTGAATTTGTTGTGGGATGTAAAGAAATTTAATGAAAACTTCGATTCTCTGAAAAATTTATGAAGTTGACGGTTGACATTTATCTTGTCATTTAAATTAATTTTCATTTTCAATGTCAAAGAGCATATCAACATAAAGAAGTTAAATATTAACTAGATCGTTGAAGTTTTAGTTAACGTAAAAATAAAAAATGGATCACTTCATATTCTTAAAAGAAACAAGTATTGCTTCCTTTCTTTGAAACTATTCCTTAAGGCGGCAATATTTTACTTCAACTTCTAATTACTAGTTTTGCATAATTAAACAAAATTGTTCCAATGAAATAACATAATAATGTGTTTCATTTCATCTAATTTCAATTGTTTATTGAGAAAAACTGATACAATCTTAATTTGAAATTACTTTATTATGAATTTGTATTTTAAATGACAGCTAATTTTTGCGATTTTATGTAAAAATGTGTAAGTTTCATTGATATGTTTTTTATGTTTACACTTCAATGATAGCTTTAACTGCCGCCTTGAAGAAAAGATTAAATGGCAGCAAGCAGCATTTGTGAAATGTTTAAAATGTTTCTGAACCTATTTACAATCAAAGCAAGAAACATATTTTTCGTTTGACATATTATTATTATTATTATTATTATTTTTGAACTGAACCAACATTAAAGTAATATAGTATATGTCTCAAAGGTTTAGTGAACAATATCAGAACAGAACATGAAAAGTTTTACAATAAAAAAAATATGTTGTGTCCACTAGCAACCAACGGAACAAATTGCCGCTATTACAGAAAACGCGTAATGTAAAACTTTTTGCAAAGAATTTTTCATAAAAACTTTTATCAAAACAAAATAAAATATAAATTTTTATCATACATAATAATATCTATACAAAAAGCTTTTTGTTCAACGTACCTAAAGTAACTTGTTATTGTATAAAATAATTTCAAACTAGATTTTTGAAAGATTCTAATAAATACACACAGAAGTTTAATTACCATCAGTATGACGTTAATTTTTAATCCAGTTAGCATTTTGAGATGAAAGTGAGATAAAAATTTTATGTATGACATTTAAAAATAGCAAAAATTCACAATGTTTTTTTTGGACATCATAGTTCGTTGGATTAAAAAACTTGCTATGACAAGGTTGTACCTCTTTATTTACGTTACAAAAATTTTATTTAATAGACTTGTTCTTGACCAACGAAGTATTTGCAAAAAAAAACATAAAAATTAACTCAGAGAAGTTTTGGAGTCAACCAATTTTTGGTCCGAGGAACGGAGTAATGCATATTTGCGAAAACCTCAAATTTTATTTTTTGGTTTATTGTAACTAGGTTTTTAAGAACATTTTTAAAACAGGTTGTCAAAACATAAAATAGATTTCACTGGTCCAAACCTAAGCGTTGAAGGACGACAGTTAGCTAAAAAAATTCAATATTCTTTTTAGGGCATCCTATTTGAATGTTATATTAATTATTCGAAATACATAATTAAAGTTTTTAAAACTATTAAATCAATTACACCTCTGATTTTTTAACTTTAGAAATTAATTTTCTTTAAACCTTCATTATAACGTGCATCAATTATATTAAAAATACACGTGTATAATATTTTAAAACAAAATTAAAAAATTATATTAAAAATAGATTTAAATTATAGAAACTTTCAATAAAAAATTTAAATTATTTATAGAATATATGGGTAAGCAATTAATATCGAATATACGGTATATGTACGTTATATAAAAATAAATTTAATCAATCAATCAATAGACATTTATATTAATTGGAAATAAATTAAATAAAACTGTATCATATAAATTATAAAATGTATATAATTTCTTAATTTGTTTTTATTGAGTAATTTTAAAATGATATCAAACGTATGGAATAATAAAATATTTAAACCGTTATTTTTCAATTGAATTCAATTTAAAACATCATGTGTTCAATTCCTAGACAAATATTATGTAACGTATCGCAGGATTATTATTAAAAGAAGATGTCAAAATTATGTAGGAAGTTGACATTATTTTTTAAATAAATTATAATATTTTCCCTCAATTAATATTTCTGAATATATAAATAGTTTTATTTCAAATTTGCATAATTATGACAGCTTTCACAAATTGTTGATTCACATCAAAAGAAAATATTGATCTGTTATATTAATAGCAGATAATTTGAAGTGTGGAAAGAATTATTATCATAAAAATTATCACTATAGTAACAGATTTTAAATTTTAACGAAATGAATTTTTTTAAGACGTTTTAAAAAAATAATTTCGATTTTCGATTAATTTTTTAAAAAATGTGCTATGTAATAAAATTTGGACGAGACTGAAAATTTAGCCCAATAGTACAACAATTTTAAAAAATTCTTTCAACTCACAAACTATTTATAAAAAAAACTAACTAGTAGCTAATATGCGTTGCTGCTTCTCTCAATGGGTTTTTTGATTTAAGTTGATGGTATTGGAAAAAATTGACTCAAAAATTGCACTCGGTGTAAATGTTAATTCAAGAATGTAAACTATTAAGGTTTCAAGTCTGTTTATAGAATCAATTCCATTGTCAAAGAGCGGTCAAACCGTTTTTATTTTAGAACAAAAAAGTTTAAATACTTAAACCAAAGCCCCCTAGTTGGTCGTCTGTCAGAGCCAAATTGTTAGCCCAGAAACATTTCTCGTAGCAAAAAACAATTTTCATGATAATTGTCTTAGCAGTATAGAAGTATACACTACATACAAACAAACAAACACACAAACTTCATCTAGTTTTGCACTGTTGTCTTTCAAAAATTTAAAAAGTAGGATGATTTTACTTGTCATCATTACGTAATCATCATCATCATCAACTGGCGTTACAGCTCGGGGTGAGCTTGAGCCTCTTGCACAACTAGTCTCCAGATATTTCTGTCTCTTGCTTTTATCTTCCAGTTTTGTACATTTAGTGTTAGTAAATCCTTTTCTACACTGTCCAGCCATCTCAGACGAGGTCTTCCCTGTGGTCGATTTATAAGTGGGCGATACTGAAGTATTTGTTTCTGGGGCCGTGTTTCTTCCATCCTCATTATATGTCCAGCCCACCGAATGCGTTGCGCTTTGTAGAACCTGACTACATCTTTCCCCTCGATTATACGGTCCAGCTCTTCATTTGACCTTTGAAAATATTCCCCGTCCTCTGTTATTCTAGGCCCGTAGATTTTTCTTAATATTTTGCGTTCAAATACTCGCAAACTTTTCTCTTCAGTGACCGTAGGGGTCCAAGCTTCACAACCGTAAGTAAGTACTGGTCGTACGGTTGTTTTGTATATACTGAGCTTGGATTTTCTGGTGAGTAATCTAGATTTAAATAATTTGAGATGCGCGTAGTAGCATTTGTTTGCAGCCACTAATCTGTCAGTTATACAATCTTGCATACTGTTGTCATTCTTTATTATCACACCCAAATACTTAAAACTTGCAGTACCTTGAAATTGGTAATCCCCGATGGTAATGCTTTCGGGTTGTCTTCTGCTTTCTCTTCTTGATACCTTCAGATATTGTGTTTTTGGTTGGTTTATTCGCAGTCCAATAGCTTTTGCAGCTCCTTCTATGGATGTGAACATGCGCATCATATCGTTCTTGTTTTTTGATATTATTACTATATCATCAGCATACGCATAAAACAATTCTGATCTGCAGAATATGTGACCTCCTCTATATAGATCTCTGACCGCATGATGTAGCATCAAGTTGAAGATTGTTGTCGATAGTGTATCTCCCTGTCTTACTCCTGATTTAATTCTAAAAGACTCGGATATATTTCGCTGTAATAAGACCTTACCCATGGTATTGTTTAGTGTCATCATGGTGAGATTTATTAGTTTCGTCGGTATACCCAAGTTATGCAAAGAGTTTGGAATTTTGCTTCTTTCAATGCAGTCGAACGCCTGTTTAAAATCCAAAAACAGTAGGTGTAAATCTGTGTTGAATTCATAGCATTTATCTATAGTTTGCTTTAGTAGGAACACTTGATCAGTTGTTGACCGGTTTGGTCTAAATCCACACTGATATTCATCCAATATTAGCTCAGCTTTTTCCTTTAATTTTTTCGAGAGAATAATTGAAAGCACCTTGTAGCATACATTCAGTAATGTAATTCCGCGGTAGTTCTCACAATTCAGTTTGTCACCTTTTTTTATGGATGGGTACTATTAAGCCCGTAAGCCATCCTGTTGGCATACATTCCTCCTGCCATATTTGTTCCATCAGCTGGTGCAGCGTTAGAATGTTTTCCTCACCAATTTTTTTTATCAATTCGGCTGTTATTCCATCTTCGCCGGGGGCTTTATAGTTTTTAAGATTTTGTATGGTGTCTTTTACTTCATCTAACGATGGAGCTTCAATTAAGTAACGTTGTTGCTCAGTTTGCTCACTGATGTTTCTTGGTGTTACAATATTGCTTGTATCCCCTTCCTGCGTATTAAGTAGCTCTGAAAAGTATTCTCTCCAACGAGTGACTATTGATTCTTCTTCTGCAAGGGTGGCGCCGGTTTTATCTTTGCAGTTTATTAGTTTCGGTTGGAAGCCGTTTTTTTGCTGTTTAATGCCGTTAAAGAATTTCCTCATATCATTTCGATGAAAGTTCTCAGCTATGCTCTCCACTTTAGCTTTAAGGTGTAATTTTTTCTTCCTTCTGCAGCGTTTTGTGGCTTCTTTTCTTAATTCAATGTAAGCATTTCTATTACTCCTAGTGTTTCTTTCTAGACATTTTTGCCTTGCGTTATTCTTTCTTTCAATCGCTCTTTTACAATCTTCGTCAAACCATTCCGCATTTCTAGCAACTTGCTTTTGACCAATACATTCGGTTGCTGCTTGTGTTATTGCCTTTTCTAAAATTTGCCAATTGCTCTCAATACTGTTCGTCGTTTGTTCTGCCTGGCTTTCTCTTATTACTGATGCGATTTTGCGTTGGTATTCCGCTAGATTTCCTATGTCTTTTAATTTTTCATCGTTCCACTTTATTCTTTTTAATCCTCGGTTTTTTGCAACGTTGGAGATCCTCTGGCGTAGGATTGTTTTAACCAGATAATGATCGCTATCGACATTTGCCCCTCTGCATGTATGCGAGTCAATTATGGTTGAGAGCCTTCTTTTATTTATAAGTATATGGTCAATTTGGTTAACCCTTTGTGATCCTGGTACTTTCCACGTACCTTTGTGTATGTCTTTGTGTGGAAAATGTGTACTACTTATATACATATTTGTGCTATTTGCAAATTCGCATAATTTTAATCCATTTTGTGATGTGACATGATGCAGAGAGTGTTTTCCTGCTATGTTTTCTGTGAACGTTTCTTTACCTATTTTGGCGTTGAAATCCCCAAGAATGATCGTTGTATCATAACTACCGACGCTGCTACATATTTGTTCTAAGTCGTTGTAAAATATATCTTTCTCTGTTTCATCCGCTTCTTCTGTTGGTGCGTATGCGGATATTAAAGTATTTATTTATTACATTACGTAATACCGCTCCTAATCATGTTTATATATCGTTTAAACTTAAAGGTCTGCCGAAGCATATTTTACTTAATATTCTGCCGAAGACTATAATGAAGTTTATTAAATTGCCTTGTCATTTTGTTCTTTAAAAATAAATATTTTACCTTTAAGCAATCAATGAATTTTATTCTTAAAATAACCGTCAAGAAATTAATTATCTGAAATTATTAGGAATTACTGAACCAATTTATCCTTTTTACAATAGTAACAATTGATTAAATTCCAAAAATAATTTTAAACAACAAAGAAATTTCTGCGATACAAAATTATTAACTGAACTCTTTCTGGTGTTAGGCTTGAATTATGTAAGACTAGACAACTGATGCTTAGCATTTTTTGCGGCGCTTAAGATAGCTGTAATGATTAACATTCGATTGACATATACTTGACACAAATGCTTTTAACACGTTACCACGTCTGGTATAATAATACAACTTGTAAAATACAACAACATTTAATACAAAATATCACGAAATTTCATCTATGTGTTGACAGCTACTTTGACAGTGACAGTGATATTAACTGTAACAAAAGTGAGAATTTGTTAACCCGTTTCGGTCGGTCATAGTTATTTCGCAATAAGATATATTTATTTAAGACACTATATTTAAACAGAAAGTTAAATATTTCAAAAACCATTACAACGCTGTGAGTTCTTCTATAACCAAATTCTGCTGTTGTTATAAAAATTTTTTAAATTTTTATATCCAAAACAAATATGTCTTATCATTCATGTCAGTTGTCTTGTTAATGTGATTGTCCTTGAATCCTTATTATTAATTTGTGCATCCCAGCAAATACATAAAGACAATATTTAATTTTATTTTCATTATACACATTATACACATGTATTCTGCTTGAATTTTTTGTAAAATTTTTTTATTTAATTTTTTATTCGGTTTTTTTTTCCGTGAAAACGCAACAAAATTTTCAATGTTAAAAATAATAATTGAGAAAATTAAAATAAAAAATAATATAAACAAGTAATAAAGTCATGTCTTTAATAAATAAGAGAACCGTTATATATGAAAATATTACTTTTATAATAATATTATCTGAAGGTTGTATGTAATCCATTATCTATAGACAGCCTGTACAGGACTGCTATTTTAGTTCCATGTCCAACAAACTACGAAAGGAATTACATTCATTAAAAATTGAAGTAAAAATGTTGCACAAATTATTGAGATTATATTCTTTTATGACCTTTATTTCAATATTGTTACAAAGAAAAAGGGTTTACTTTTAACGAAATTCAGATCATTGTTTCATAAAGTTCTTCCAATTTCAAATACATTATTTTGCAATTAAATGGGTTCACTATGAACAAAAATGCAGTTCAAAATTAGTGTAATGAAATTAGGAGTTATGATTCGGTTTTGGAGTACTTTTGGCCAACCTAACGTGATTTCCTCTTTTCCAGAAATTTTTGGTTTTTTTTCGAGTCATAAATCATCGGGAGAATTTTTACTTCAGGACTTTTGTCACCTCGCCATTAAAATGTGTATTCGGTTTAATTTAAGAAATATATTAAAAAATGGCTCGTATTCTAAAGAAAATATAGCTTCAATTTCTGGATCTAAAATTCGGTGTCCTAGGTATTAGAATGAAAGCCTTCATCTTCAGCTTTATGTGCTCCTAACCTTAGCATATTTGAAAAATTGCAATAATAACGATTAGAAGCATCAAAAAAAGTATGAATAGATCGTGCTCTAGTCCGATAAATTTAACTCTTGTATTAACGTATATAGTTGTAGTTGGTTTTAATATTAGATAAAAATAGCTATTCTAATATCTAGGTCTTGGAACTAATATATAAATGCAGTAGCAAGACGTTTTTATTCCTGAGCAAAAGTCTAATGTTCGTCAAGAGTAAATAACCTATCAAATTAAAGAAAACTCAGCGGCAATACCAATATTTCAGACTAAGCCATGACAAAAATAAATATAACCCTATTTCACTGAAATGAAGTGTAAGCACATAAAATATTGTCAATTTGTTACTGATTTAAATGACAACAAAAATGAATTAAATGTACATGTGATTTACATATATTCTTTGGGCACTGGTTTTAAATTAAAAGAAAATACACGTACATACATTATTTTTAATCATACAATGAAAAATATTAATTTAATCTGAATTTCATATTGTCGTATAAAATTAAATCCACATTTCAATGTAAAAACGAAAAGGAGTGCAGTAGAGTAGACTGCGTCAACTCTGGGATACCCGTATGACGGTAATATCGACATTGTATCATTCGGTTAATTACTTTTCATCAAAAGTTCCAGAATCCAAACCCATGGTCCGTTTTCACCTATATACAGTTCCCGCCGCGCTTTCATTACAAGTTAACTCTCTTATTAATTTGGAAGGTTCAATCTTTATTTTAAGATACTATTTTTATTAATTTCGATGATAAGCTTTTAAACTTATATCTACCTCCCCTCCTCTCTGCGTCACAATCGTAAATGCAAATTTAGTATACCCTTTTCAATTTTAGTAATACGGATATAAAAAGTATACCTAGGACACTCAGGAAAAAAACAATTGAAAAAATAACAATAATACTTATTTTAAAGAATTATCATTTTTTTAAGACCCTTAACTGGGACATAAAATTGAATTTATGGAACCAGAAAGAAGAGGACATAATTTTTAATTTTTATTTATTTGGATTCAACGATGATCAGAATACCGCGGGAATACTAGAATTTTGAAATAATGGATTTTTTAAGAGACTTGTTTATTTTGTTTGGTATGTTGGTAATTAATGTTGGAGTTTTAAAAAAAAATAGGATCTTTTTGGTATATATTCCAAAGTATATACGATTTTGTGTAATTTGATATATCTTTCCGTATTATAACAGTAAAAAAAATCTATAAATTAAGTTGAAAGTAATGAAAATATTTTTAATAAAAAAAAACTTGAATTGAAAAAATATACAATACGAAACTCTTCTATAATTTAAATTTAATCCCGGAGCTATAATAAGATCGTCATTCATTTCTCATCCGCCTAATTAACATATTATATTACTATCACTATTTCATTTCTATTATCCAAGTGGACTTGTGCTATGAACATTGGACTGATGCTGGTAAATATAAACTTTACATAAAATAACATTTTTTTTGTTTCAAGTTTTGTAATGGTTAACTCCAAACCGAACGTCACTTCTAAATATAATTGGTTATATTTGGACTATTAAGTCTTACCAAGAAAATTCCTTGGATATATTAAATCTGTTAAAATCGAGTTATTCGCTTTCGAGATAAAAGGTACACCACATATACGGAAATTTCCTTGAATATTCTGCTTATAATGTTGTAAGTGTAGTAAGTGTACTACAACGAATCTTAGAGCCTTTCCTGAACCAACCTGTCAAAAACAAAAATTATTTTTTTTAAATGTAGGTAAATTTTTAATTCATTTTAAAAAAATTTTGCACGTTTTAAAAAAAATTCCATCTGTCCGAGTTTTTACAAAATTTCTACAATGTTTAACCCTTCGTCGAGCGCTTATATATAGCAAATTGAAAGGAACAAGAACATAATGTATAAATTTAATATAACGTGTCCAACGGTGTTTTAAAAACCAATGCGTCGGATATTGGTATTGCTAACTTTTTCTGTAGCCATACCTACTACAAAATTACAGCGCCCCCCCTAAGCTTTCCTTGAGAAAAAGCCATTTATTTAAATTGTTGTAACTAAACTTCTACTACCTAAAATCAGATCTGTAAAATAAATACATAGTTTTACAATTCGGCATTTCTATTTACTGTTAGGTGAAACTGAATTTTTGGAAAATTTTCGAAAATTTAAACAAAATGAGAAATTTTGGGAAAAGAATAACTTTCTAACAAATTTTCAAATTTTGGTGCCGGTCTCACTTTTAGTACCTAAAATATGGATTTTTGATCTGGATGGATCTTTGAGAATCACTATAAGTTTTGTCTGAAAAAATTTTGAAACTTCCCCATATGGTTGGCTAGAGCTCAAAAATTCATGTATATAGTTTTCTTCCCTATGCTTATCACTTATCGCAGCTTCAATGTAAATGAACCTTTTTTTTGTCCTTCTTATTGCCCTCCATAGGATATTTCTAGGCATCTCGAGTTGACTCTATTAAGAGCAGAAGAAGGAGATAAAAAATGCACACGTTCATATTTTTTCAGGATTAAACGTCAATATTGAAGTTTGCGAACATTATATTTTGACAGGTGTCAACAAATTTTTCTCCATACTACAGTGCTTATATTTTTTTTACACAATTTCGGAAACTTGCAATTTTTAAAAACCCTTAATTTTTTTTAAAACTTATTTTCATTTATTTATTAAAAACAATTACCAAAAATTATGTTAAACACAGTATGATAATAAAAATATATTTTGAAGATATAAAATAAAATATTATTTTTTCATATATGGTTAAAGGTGGGTAAGATTTATCCCATGCTGATTAAATAATTTATTAATTCTTAAAATAACAGGAGATGAAATAAAATTTATTTTACTGAAATTACAATAAATATATTCATCAGTGCCTTTAGTACTAACATAAAACAAATGAATCATACAAAATCATGACAAAAATATTTTAAAACCCAAAATATATTTATTTATTTCAACCATAATATAAAGGAATTCTTTGTTTTTATTTTATTTTTAAATTTTTAAAGTATCAACCTTCTGTATAAGACATTATTAATTAAAGAAATGTTGGTATAGAATTTAGAGATCTAATTTTTTCTCTTTAAAGTTTTCCTTTCCTTCCTATTTAAAGCTTTTGATAGTTAAAACGTCAATTGGGATGAACACATTATTATATTTTTACAAATTCATGTAAAATACTAAAATGGAAGTGCGTTCTTTACTACTGTAAAGAAATGTTCCGCTTCTACCTCACCCCTGGTATATTTCTTTTTTTCCAACACTTTATTGTAGGCATCTTTAATGTCAGACTTCAAAACATTCTGACGTCCAGCAAAGAATTATAGATTTGCCAGAGGTTTAATATGTTTTTGTTTTAATAATACTAGGTCTTGTAACATGTAGAAACGTATTAGATTTTCAGTACTATTTTTTAAATATTTTAATAATTTTATATTTTTGAATTATAAGAATTTTCTGTATCTGTGAGTTATATTATTCAATTAAATTATTTGTTCATTCTTATTTTGTATTTGTTTATATTTTTATATTAATATATTTTTTATAAAAGGAGTAGAATTATTAACTATAGATTATAACATTAATTTAAAAATAAATTGACGAATGGGTTTTCTATAGAAAGTTCGGGACTGTATGACTGCGCCGTTTTACTATAAATCGACTCAGTTTTCCTGAATCGGGAAGTTGCTTGCCTTAACTACTAGTTACTCTGCCAAAATAATTGACGCACTTATAAAATAATTATATTATTTATTTTTTTTTTAATTTTTGTTAAATAAACATTAATAAAGTAAACAATTTTAAGATAAATGATTTATTTTTATTCCAAGCAATTCTATTTTTATAAAGCCATAATATCTAGAACATAAAATTTTTAAATTATCTGGAAAATTAAAATTACGAGAGTTTTTTTTTTGTTTTAAATTAATTTTGAACTTAATTAGGTTTATTCATTATACTTTAATCGATATTTTTTTTGAATTAAGTATTCGTATTTGTGAATATTAAAAAAAAACAATAATTTTACCTTTGAAAATTCCATAAATATTTTTGTTATTAAAACCCAATTTATAAACAAAATAAATTTTTAATATAATATTATTACTAACCGCTTATATAAAATATAATTAACAGTAGATATTGTTTTCGCATCAAAAATTGGACTCTGAATTACTCGGGTGTACAGAAATTCATAAAACATGTATTTTTTTTAGGATATCAATCTGTGTGTACGTATATACGGACGTCTGTCAGTGCACACGTGTAAAGCCTCAGCGGCTAAGCGGAATGTTTTTAAATTTTATAACTAAAATTATGACGTAATATCTTGAATTTATTATAGATTATAGATTATATTATTTGATAATATGTCTTATATAATGACTGTGTCTCAAACACTTTAGCATAGAAACAAAAGATTTTAAGTGAAGAAACCCTCTGTGGCAAAGACCATAAATTTTTGCATACGTTCTTGTTTTGACATTTAAGTCAGCTTGTCAACATTTTTGTCACGTCGTATGAACGTTCTTATATAAATTTAAAATTCAAACAAGAGTTCTTTACAAGAGAATCTTTAGTCGTTTTCATTTGTGATTTTTAGCACATTTTCAAAAAATATGGTAAAAATGTGCCTATATAGATAGCTTCACTCTGTCCGTCCGTCCGTCCACATATTAAAAAAAAATTTTTACACCGTTTAAAATAGAACAAAGAAATTTTAAACACGGGTAGCTATTGGAAAAAAAAATAATTTTGTAGAAAAGTTTTTTCTGGAACCACACCCGTTACGGAACTACAGCCCCCCAATGTTTAGGGTTGCCATACGGTACCAAAATTTACCATTACGCAAAACTAAATTTTTGCAAAATATTTGGCCACACATATCTTTTAAACGGTTCAAGCTAGGGTTTTGAAATTGGGAGAATTTAGATCTTCAGAAATTAGTAGGAGTCGGTTAAAAAAATTTTTTTGTTAAGCCCCCTCGCTCGAAAATTGAAACTTTCGTATTTTTAAACACCTGTAACTTGAATACCTGTTCAAATTTTTGTTTTCAACATATGTGACAGGTTTTTTCTTAAATTTGTAAGGGTTTCTTTAAATTAAAGAAATTGTCTCTTATTTTTAACCATTTTTGCTTAGATATTAAAATTCTAGGTAAAACTCCAAATTTTGATGGAATTCACAATTGATTTCCTAGAACCTAAAAAAATTTAAAGGTGAGGACAGGAGGGGGGTTGGCAGATCTAATACATTTTATAAATATAATTTTGACCTATATAATTTTGAAAATGTGCTTTTTAAAAACTCTTGGTTTTTTTCATTCCTTCTTAAAATAGATTAAAAATGACATACAGTCTTGCAATTTATCAATTTAATAAATTGCCTGCTCATAATTATTAAAATGTATACAAGGTACTAAAAGTTGCCTAGCAATTCTTTTAATTTTAAAAATTTTAATATATTCAAAATTTTAAATATTTTACCAATCAACTAATAAATTTGTAACACTTAAATAGAAATTAAAAGTACACTTTAATTGTAATTTAAATGCCACAAAATAAAATTTTCAATTAATGAAACATTTTTTTATTTATCTAGAATTTTTGTTTATATTCACAAATTATTTTTCAATTTTCTTTGTTTAATTTTTTTTTCATCGTCTTATTGATATTTTTCTCTATTTAAGTTCTGTTTTCATGTTGTTTTTCCATTTCTCTATAATTATAATATTTAACGAAGCAATTAGTCGCCTCGCAAATTGATTTCATTGTGTTGTGTCAAAGTAAATAAATATTTTTTTAAGAATTGTATTGAGTAATACTTAAAATACTTATTGATTGTAATAAATAATGTTTTGGAAATTATGTACGGTAAATATAAAGCATGTAATTAATAAAAACATACTCTACAAACACATGTAACATATATGATAGTACATAAGTAGAATTAAATAATTCAAAATTATTGTTATAGGATAATTATATTTTTATAGAATTCTAATAGAATATTATAGAATTTTTATTAATTATCTATTTATTAAGTATTTCCAAGTAATATTATTTATTTTGTTTATATCATATATTTTAAATTTTAATATATATATATATTTGGTCACCATGGGGATTTGTAAAGAAAAATTATTTTTTAATAAATTTTTTTAATAATTAAATATTGTTATGACCTGGTCGGGAATTGAACCCGGACCCCCCCTCGGGTAATAAGCCAAATTCTTACCTACTACAACACCGAAGTTCCTGCACATTAATTAGGTATTTTAAAAAAAAAGTTTAGAGAGTAATAGAGTGATAAAACTAGCACATTTTTTCTGACTTACAACTAACTGTCTTAAACACAATTTACAGATGTTCATTAATAAATGTCCCAGAATTTAAGTCACATATTTGGGCCAAGAACAGTATAATCAGGCATGAAAAATTATCTATATGCATTATATCAATAGACCCTAAAAGCCTTTAGGGGTTAATAAACACATAAATGAAGTCAAGAAGCAAATGATGCAAGATGAATAGGCTAAAGGCAAGTCTTGAATCATAGGGAAATTAGAAAAAAAGGTTAGCATTATTTGCTTAAATTGAAATTTTTTCAGTAATTTAAAGCACAACAGGTACTATCGGATTTAAAGTAAGAAGTTAATTTCACTTCTAAACTAGTGTAAAATCAATATAAATTTTTTTTCCTTAAATTCATTGTTTATTTCTAACAAGTTCAAATAATTATTTAAATAACATATCAAAATTGAACTAATACAAATATTATTGAAGATATTTAATATATTTTTGTATATTTTGCGGTTTTATTAAACGTAGAACAGAATAGTTAAGCATCAATATGCTTCTTCTTCCTCTTGCTCTTCACTGATAGTTCTAGAATTTTCCTTCTTTTATTTTATTATTTTATTCTTGTATATTAGAATTTTTTTATATTCTTTTTATTCCCTTATGAATGTGTTTCAAAGGGTATACTAAACTTGCAATTACGATCACAACGCTGCGAAGGATGAGGGGTAGATAAAGGCTCAAGTTTATGGACTAGACCAGAAATCGAAAAGTAAATCGATTTAGCTACAACTTAAAAGCTAAAAGAGCTAGGATTCTGAAATCATCACAAATCCATTTTAGCTATTTGCATCTATTCATCTGTCCGTTTGCATCATAATTCGAAAACTAAAGGTGCCAGAATTCTCAAATCAAAATCGTTTTAATCAAATCTGCCCGAACGACGAACGAGAATTGAACAACTAATGGAGTTAGGATTCTGCTATTATCGCAAACTGGCTTTCATACAAGAGCCATCTTTGCGAGCCAGGTTGCTCAAAAGGAATTTCTTTTTTATATGAGCATATCTGAATATCAAAAACAGATGACTATCTGGCAAATGTTTGAAAAAAGTATGGTAGGTCCAGTGGAAGAGGTTTGGGATAGCTGCCTTACTACTCATATTTTCTTTAATATAAAGTCTAATAAGTTCCGATCTTGAAATTTTGGCAAAAGTTGGATGATATAACGTTTATATTATACATTCGTGCCGGTGTCCTAGAGTTGACACATTCTACTCTACCATTTTTTTCTCAATGTATCTACTGTATGTTTTATCTTTAGATAAATTTGTTTTTATTCCAGAGATAAATAGAAATGTTGTATTGCATTTTGTTTTACCTTTTACGTTGTTATGCGGTATTTTCCGTAGTAATTATGGTATCATAATATTATCTTAATGTAATTGAAATCACAAAGAATGATGTCTAATGAAAATTCTTTTTCCATAATACGTGGGTAGATTGAAGAAAATTAAATGAGGTAATGATATAATTAATTATGTTCGTTACGTTTAACGCAATTATTGTGTTTGTCTCATATTATAAAAAAAGGTGAAATTTTCCATGAAGTAAATAATTTTGGGTTTACTGGAATTAGAAAATACTTTCACTTTTCAAGTGTAAATTTTTGATGATACAAAAAGTTTATTACAGTTCTTATAAAGGTAAAATTTAATTTTAAATAAGAAATACTTAAAAACTTTGTTTTTATTTCACCTTTTTTTTTAATTCTTTTAAAACTTATTTAATAACGAAAATTGGAATAAATTTTAAATTAAAAACTTGATAATTTCTTTTAATTGGTTGGGTAATATGAGGTATGAATTGAAAAGTTATATACTAGTTATATTAAAAAAATAAAAATATCACCATAAATTGTAATTTAATATTATAAACTTTTTAATTAAATGTTAGTTAAGATGAAATTAAGTTCAATAAAGTTTTATTAAAACTAATACTTAGTAAACTTTAGGACTTGTTTTTTTGAAAATGAAAGTTGAATTTTTAGAAATAAAATTTCTGTAGTGTCATAATATTTTTTAAGTAATTTAAAATGTAAATTAATTAAAACATTTAATTAATTTAACACTATGCTTGCTGTTATTTTTAAGAGATGTGAAAAACCTTCTCGAAATTAAAAAAGCTCCTTTGGAACGGTTCTATTTTTAATCATTAAACCTATCCCTCCCAGTATTACGGGGATATATTTCTAACCGCCCTGCATTATAGGTTTCCTCTCTACAAAAAATAGTAACATTTGGATTAGACATTTAGGTATAATATTTTCCTCCAGCCAACGGCCTTTCAAACGTAGGAATACTGTTTTAAACCACTGCTAATAAGAATATTAAATAATAAGAATAAAGTATAACTAGTTGTTGACCCATCACAGAATGACGGAACGTTAATTAAAAGAAGAACTTTTTCTATTTAAGAACTATTTCTAATTTCAATATATACATACTTATATTGTATACAAATACCACATTCTTGAATAAAATCGCAACCTTTACATTTTGTATTACGCAGATTATCCTTCTATTCTAGTAATAGATACACAAAAAAAAAACAAATGACTCATATAATTTCTTGTTGTATCTTAAAAACTTGAAGATGAATAAGTTATCTAGTCTACCTTTTGTATGATTTGAATTTTATAAAATGTTGGAGTCATTAGTTCAAATCCCTTCTTGGTGAAATTCTTTTTTTAATTTCAATTAATATTTTTTTTAATTGAGTGCGTACTTGCTTAAATTTCAAATTTCTTAAAATTAAATTCGATAAATTTGTTTGTTAATGAAAGATTTGAAATTTTTTTAAAAATTTATTTTGTTTCAATAATGATCTATTTTTCCAATTTTATTAATTTTTTGTATACATATTTTTAAAGATATGTTGCTATACATAGCTATATTTAACAGTCTTTGTTTAGATTCAAATCGAAATACTTGTTTGTTGTCAACATTGTATAATGCACCTACTTAATCTGCTAAATAATGTACCTATTTATACGTACTTAAAATTGTATTAAATAAATGTTGATTTTTCAATTGAGTTTTGAATTATCAAATGCAAATTATAAATTTTATTTGGAATTTTTTTTATTATATAAAATTTCCAGAAAATAGCCTGTGAGTTTTAAAAACTGAAACGAACAATTTCATAAATATTTAAATAAATGTAAATTCATAGAAAAAAATTTTTTTATATTATATTTTTTTGTTTTGAATTTGAATGATATAGTCAAAAAAACACAAATCTTAAAAATTTCAAGTCAAATTTTTAAAACTAATAAAATTTAAATAGAATTATAAAATGCAAAATATATACTTAAGTGAACTTCAAGCTAAACGTGAGCAGAGCTAAGAACACTAGGCAATACCTGATTGCATTTCTTATTGGAATTTAAAGTAATAAATTTAAACAATTTATCAAGAAGAAACTTAAATTTTCCACAAGTGTAAAATTACCACGGAATTTTAAGTGGGATATCTTTAATATCAACTTCTAACAATTTATTTGCTTCCCAAATTAAATTAAAAACTAAAAACATGTTTTCCAAATTCTACAATCAAAATAAACAATTTGTCATTTTTTGCACTCCTCAAAAAACAACTCCAAATTAAAAGTTTTCAAAATTTTTGAAAAATCTTTTAAAGACACTTCTATAAAGTATCATTCACAATAAATGCGATACCAAATTCTGTCACGCTTTTTAATTTTAAAATTAAAATAAGAAAAATACCAATTTCCATTAAAAAAAAAAATTGAAAGAATAATTAAAAGTCAAAAGTGGAAAAAAAGTAGTAGACAAAACAAAAAGAAAACAAACGACTGACAAGGTCAAAGAACATTAATTGAATCCACATCGGACCAGAAATCTGAGTCCAGAACCAAAACAAACCGAAAAGAAAAATTGAGTTCCCAAAAGTTAATTTCCTTTTATCCTAATATAATTGGCCCATTCGGATCTCAAATAGAAGAAAACAACAACAAACAACATATAGAAACAATAGAATAGCACATCCTGAAAATGATTACAGCAATTAATTAAAACAGAAAACAAGAAGAGGCAAACAAAATCCAAAAATGAAAAAAAAAATAATATTGAGATAAAAAAAATAACAAAGAATTTTGTTTTTTTTTCTTCAACTGCAACATTGCAGACAATTATAACCAACAACCAGGAGATAACTTCAGAGCCCAGAAAAAGACAATGAGAACAAAACAAGAAGAATGAAAAAGCAAATGAAAATCGTGGTCGGAATAATTTCAAAAAAAAAAAAAAAAAAACGGGGAAAAACATTTGTTTTTTGACTTTTCAATTTATTAAAAAAACTTCATTCTATTCAGTTCAGAAACCTTTTAATTTTTATTTTAAAAGACACGGCCTGTTAGACGATTTGGTATTGCAATACCTATGGTATAGATTAAGTATGATATTTCGACGTTGAGAGTCTTCTTATTCTTCATAATCCAATATTCCCTAAATCTTTTTCATAGGATTACTTTCCTAATTAATATGTCATTATTGTACAAGGTTATTTTAATCTCGTAATAAAAAGTAAAACCGGAGTTTTGATTATTTCCATACAAAGTTTGCGGAATCAATTAGTCAAATGTTATTTTAACAGGTTCTTCGTAGTAACACCTTAAAATTTAGATTTGTAAAGTGACTTCATCATATTAACCAATAATTTGATAATAAAAATTTCAATACTCCGCCTCGCGAATTACCATAGTTCCGCATTGCCGAATTTGTGCTGGTAAAGTACGTGTAAGTAAACAAAAGACTTCTAACCTGAGTTGCCCTAACTAAATTTCTACACTATGATTAAGCTATTAACATTGTTGAAATCTATGGCATTTAAGTTCCTTACTTACACATTGGACTTTCAGCTTAGTTAACAGATCTTAATTTTTCGTCATATCCCCGTATAAAATATATTTAAAGCCAGGCTACTGAACTACTGAAATTTGTTTTTTTTTAATACTTTAATAACTTTGTTATTAATTTGGAAACTGGCTTGGATTAATAAACTTGTTTTTAAATTAATCTATTGTCCCACTCACTGGTAACCTTAACTGGTCACCTTAAAAAAATGCGGGAATTTTAACCAAACAAACATCAAACTATTTAAAAGAGAAAAGAACTTTTCAAACATTTTTTTGTCTTATAATTATCCCAAACCCCTTCCCATGGTCTTTGATGAACCCAACGATAGTGGATAACAAGAGAATTATCATTTCGTATACATTTTTATTTGACATTTTGTTGGTTTAATATAATGGCAGCTTTTTAACACACTAGCAGCCACCAATAACTTCAAGTTAAATATAAAAAAAAGGACAAAACCATCTTAAGGAAAACATTAACTTGTATTTTTTATACACTTATTATCTACGGATATAACTTGTTTTTATAGTGGTTTATCTTCCTTTGTTCTATGGTCTACCATTTTTTTTTTTTGGATAATACATGCATATATTATATATGTATATAAATTTATTATATATAACAATATATTATATATGATAATATATTATTAGATTTCGAAATAATTTTCCAGTACAAAGAATTTTCATAATATCACATTTGATATTTTGTTTTTTTTAGAAAGTGGTACAAACACTTGATTTATACACAAATAGAAAATAAAGTGTTCCAGTACATTAGATAAAATTCCAGAAATGGTATGTATACCATTGGTTATAATATATTTATATGGTTTAAATTGGTATGGTTTAGTCCTTCAACCCAAAAAACCAAAATAAAGAAAAATTAAGGGGGGAAATTTCTGTGTTAAAAATAAACTAAAAAATAAATTTGTTCATTTTGCATACATTTGTGGGCTTTTATAATTCTTTAATAATGTACAGATAGGTTTAAGATATTATAAAATTAAATTTTTTTAATTAATTTTATTTAATAATTATTATTTTCTTAAATAAAATAAATTTAGATTTTAAATTCAGAGAAGACATTTTCTATTCTATTTTATATGGTTTTATTTTAATTTTGAAAAACCAATGACATAATTTTTGAAATTATTTTAAAAAATAAATAAATAAGTTGTTTTATTTTGAGAAAATAATATGTTAAATTTAAAAGAAAAGATAAATAAATTAAGTTAAAATTTTTAATAAAGGAGGGAAATTTTTTAAATTAATGAAGACACTTTTACTTGAAGTGATAGTTTTTCAATTTAAAAGAGGAACAGTGTAGTAGAGTAGACTGTGTCAACTCGGGATAACCGTATGATCGTAATATCGACATTCATATATCGTTCAAATGAAAATGTAAGTTGAAAGACAGCTCTTCGAACCTCTTCCATTAAAGCAATTTTATTCAGACGTTGGCCATTTAAGTGAATTGCTATTGACTAAATTTGAAACATCCACCTTTATTAGGTATAGAGTAATATTCATATAAAAGATGAAGTTGCACTGAGGCAACCACTCGAATCCACAGCATCAGTAGACCAACCAAATTTTGTGCAAACTTTGACCATAGAACCAAACTAGTTTTGGCAAAATTTCAGGCACCAAGCTTTATTAGATACAAAGAAATGTCATATAAAAGAATAAATTGTATGACAAGGACTCGAACCCACTTCGATACACATTTTCCGATCCATACCTTTGAATCTATATCTAACCCCCATCCTGCTCTGAATCACAAATGTATTGGCAAATTTATTATACCTTTTTGACTTATAGTCATAAGTGTATAATGAAGACCTTTTATTCTTAGTCAATATCTTGTAAGTGGAAAAATTTTATCTCATTTAATCATAACTGCCTCTAAGTTTAACTTTTCTCAATACTATTGATATTTAAGTTAAATTGACTTGTTAAAACTAAAGTATTTAAAAAAAGGTGGAGAGCATAAGAACTCTACTCTTGGACAATATGATGACCTAATATGTTATGCATAATTCCAAAAATACATTAATCTTCACATGTTCCTAGCAAGTTGGAGGAAAACAGATATATATAATATATAATATAATTATTTTTACAGAGGAGGACTTATTATTAAGATAAAAGTATTTAAAATAATCGGGGTTTCGCACCAACTAAATTACTAAAAAATATTAATTGAAGCTTTGAATAAATGTTAATTTTGAATTCTCCTTTTGAATCCCTCTCAGTTCAGAATTTTGTATATATATCGAAAAATTGAAACTTCTAAAAATGTTTTCAACTGCAAACCTACAAAATATTTTTCCTCCCATCAAGTGTTAAACGCAAATCATAACAGTTTTGAAATTATCATCCGCTTAGTAAATAATTGAAATTACTAAAATTTTTAGAAAAAAATTATATTTGAAGGAATGCAGCTACTACCAAAAGCCCCACTTATTTTCAATCCAATAGATCGACTTGTAGCCTTATAGCCTAACAGTTAGTGCACTAGGAAATTAATTGATGTGTTACTTATTTAAGCGCAATGAAAACGATAGCCAAGTACATTTTTATGAGGACTTAATCCTGGCCTGTCAAATTAAGCCCTGGTCATACTTAAGTATCTGCACATATTTAAACTTGTCGATTCAAATTTTTTTTTTTTTAATTATCCCCCATTTAAATTAAATGTAATCATCGTCTCTTTAAATTCAAAAAATTTAAGCTTTCAAATTTCTCATCCAAGCATGGGTTTGGATGTCCAAACTGAACGGGATTAGAATTATTTCATGTAAGTTATAGATTTATTATTATGTGTAATAAGCAATACTAATTACATAATTCTTGTGTTATTATGTATTTTATTATTGCTTTTGTTCAAGATATAAATAGTATTTAACTAATGTTGTAGTGATTAGGGCAGCTTCTTTCAAATGAAGGATCTCGGGTTCAAACCCTGGTCAGATCATATCTAATAAAAAAAATATTTATAATATATATTTTAAATTATAATAGCACCTCATATTTATATAGGAAATAGTAATTAAAGATCCCTCATATATTCGAAACAGTAATTAAAACTCTTTGGTCCATTCATGCACTGTGGTACCCAATAAATACCTAAATATTAATAGTAAATTTTTACATTTGTTTAATTTTGTTTAAAATTTTCCAACGTTTAGGTTCACCCAAATAAAGTTGGTATAATCCACTACTATTTATTAATATAATTAAATATTTGCACAATTATTAAATTCATCTAATGTAAAGTTTTTTACCCAAATTGACCATTCAATAGCGTTAAATTGCATTGTATATTAAAATAAATAATTACACAATAATATTATGTATATTTGTAAATATATTTGGTCAATTTAGTTGATGTCATTTTTAATTATTAATAATATTATTATTTAGTTATTGATCAATGTGTTTACCACTAATATTCAATGGAGTTTAATATGATTTAGAAAATTAAAAAATAATTTAAAAAAAAAAATTTTGTGGGTTTTTTTTGTTTTTCTAAACAGTTGATTAGAAAAATATTTTATTTAAATTTTAATACAAGGTATTATTTAATTGACAAGAAAAGCCACATGAATTTAATATTAACCAATACAAATAATTAATTTTAAAATTTTAATTTTCTATAAATTTAAATTTAAATTTGGATTAAATTAATTACATACATTTTATTTTATTATAATATTCAAAATAGTTTTCATTTTAATTTTAAAATAATTAAATTTTACCATAAAATGTTTATTGATATTCAATTAAAACTTTAATTTCTTCCAATGCCACCATTAAATTTAATACCAAATTCAGTACCAGCAGATGCATCACCAATATTTCCTCCTAAACCCCCACTTAAACCCCCAGAAGCACCAAATATACCACGATTTTCATCATTTGAAGAGTCTCTCCTATCATGGATATGGTCGCGATTGCTTGAACGTACATCACGAATCTTAGCATCTTCTAAATTTGAAATACAAAAATAATTAACTAGAGGTTTTTTACTAGAATAATTGTAATCTCTAGCGTATACCTGATTCATTGTTTTTATTTGAATTAGTTGTCATTTCACGAAAGCGTCTTTTTATTTTAGGCCCTAATTTTGTATTACTTGAAACTTCGGGCACGTTATCATTCTGAAGAGCTGGTTTATCATGTATTTCATTTTCTGAATTGGATTGGCTTAATTTATCCTGTCTTTCGTTGTCATTGATTTTGTGCTCCTTATCTTGTTGGTATTTTTCGTCCTTTAATAGAGGCTGACTGTCATGCAAGCGGTGTCTTCCGGACTTTTTTATATCATTGGAAATATCTGATGGATTTTCCGAATTGATATCGCCCTATAAAGATTGTTAGAAATTATTTTATCTTATCTCCAAATGGATTAATTAATTGCAAAAAAAACTAACATAAATCGTATGGCACAAAACTAAAATTTCAAAAAGAATAAGTAATGCACTGGACTTCATTTCTAAATGAATCAAACTAAAACCAAGTGCTAGGAATGAAGTTGTTTATATATATTATAAAATTTAATTATTTTATGATAGTTTCATGAAACTGATATTATAAATTTTAATTACTCAAATAAATCAAATTTTATCTTAATATCTCAGTATAACATTTATGAAATGTGTGAAAAAAAATTTATTCTAAAAAATTAATTAAAACTATTGCAATGTATTTAAATAGGTGTCGCAAACTTTGAAAGGAAGGAGGGCCTTATGTTAGTTGATCTTAATGTAACATCTTTTTAAATTTAGAAATATAAATTTCCATTTTTTCTGTAAGTTTGATTCTTTGAAATAAATAGGTACATGGGTGTTTATTCCGGTTTCCTATGTGTCAAATGAATTAGAGTAATGGCTCGTTAACATCCCACGCAGCTCCCAAGTCGAAAAAAGCATAGTATCCTCGAAATTAATAAAAATAATAACCGAATATTTGGTACATGCGTGTTCTGTCCTGCTTGCATTATTTGCTTAGAATTTAGGATTTCAAATTGAAGTTGTGGTACAGGTACTTCCCACACAACTCCCAAATAGTAAATGCAATATCTTCGAAATTAATAGAGATAAAAACTTGAAATTCGGTACAAAAATGTTCTGCCCAGTTTCCTTAATGTTTCTGGAATTTGTCAGGAATTTAAGTAATTGTTCCGATAGCTGCCGCACGCCCCACTAAACTTAACCAGCATATATTTGGAATTAATAAATTTAGAAAATTTAAATGTGCTGCAAAGTAGTTCTGCCTCTTTTTGCTACTTGTTCCCGAAATCTGAGATGGCATTTCTTTCCTGGGTTCACGAAAGAGTCAATTGAATTTTCAGTTGTGCGGTATTAATGAGTCGGTTGAATTTGTTACTTGTTCTTCCATTAATTGCCTTGGAATTCTTTTCGGCTTTTCTGTTTTCCAATCCGTTTTTCCGAGGAAATCGAATTTATTGTTAAAATATTTATGTGAATAGTTGCATTTAAGAAATTTTTTAAAACAATAACCTTATATAACGTTCTACAAATCGTACATAGTAGCTTCACATTTCATATAAATTGAGTTTTTCTAATTAAAACAAAATATGTTCTGATGACAGACGACATTAACCCCTTCCAAAAATTATTCTACACAAGTTATAAAAAATATTTTAATTCAAGCGTTTTGCAAAAAATTCTGTTTTGGTGATACACATCTGTTTAATTTTTTAATTAAATTTATTTTCATTCCAAAGCTTCGTTAAAGTGCCAAGTACCATAAACTTATTAAATTCTATTTTATATTTTTTTTTTTTTTATTTGTTTATTTTTTTTGTATATTCATTTTAATTCCACTCAAACTAAAAGCTGTTTGTAAAATTTAAAAAAAAAAATTACCTATATTAATATATTTAATTACCGTACTACTAACTTTTACATACAAAAACTTTTTTTTTTAATTTTATTCAAAACATTTGCACTCTAAAGTTGTAAAATTTTTTTTCAATTTAAACGCCATCTCTTCTCAAATAATTTAAACTCAATTAATCAACAGCAAAAAAAAAAAAGTGTCAGGCTAAATGTATATATATAAATTCGTTTTGTTCCATATAATTAATTGAATTGAACCACGACATCTTCTAGCAAATAATAAAAGTATAAAAAATGTAAATTATTTTTCCGTTACAAAAGATTAGTTTAGTAACCTTCAAATGACCGTATATTTAATAACAGTTGCACACACCATTGATTTATATAGTTAACAAGGTTAATGTAACAATGATTTACAATCTATTAATAATGTCCCATAACATGCTTGGCTTTAAAAAAGGTTTAAGGCCTGAAATACAATCTAAGCAATATTTAAAAAAAATAACCAAATTAGTTAAGCCTCTTATTATAACGGGACCATTAATTACAGAATTATTCAAATACCCATAATAGAAACGACAAATCAGATGATGTAAATTCCAAATGGGAGGAGCCTCATTTTAAAATTTTTTTAATGAAGCACTTTGTGAAAGTTTTGAAAACCCATCCAATGGAATCCAATCTTCTGTGCTCCTTTGCTTGCAAAGCTTTAAGATTGGACCTAAAATATAAACTTAATGATTGGTTTGTTTGGAATGAAGGATTTGAATTTAGAACATTTAGGTTTATCGCGTTATTAAGACAAAATGGGATATTTAAAAGTAACTTAGTTCGTTATATCATATAAATAAGTCTTAAAAAATGTAAATCAATATTTTGTGAATACCATTAGTGAGAGAAGTCTTCCTGACTTCTGTAAATCGTCAAGCGTCTAGATTAACAATTATGGAAAAAATTGGCAACGCTCCTAAACTGAATATGGTGCCTTAAGAATGAAACAATCTTACAAAATTGGTGGTTAGGCACGAAAAATTCAGAAACAAAACGGAATTTCCAAAACAACTAAATATTTTAAAATTGAGACCACTTAATTCAATAAAAAATTTGAGTTATTTATTAAACAACAATGATATTTTGATATGAGAGGAAATACCGTTATCAAAAGAAAATTGATTTCTTCTATATATCAAAATCAATGTATTCTATATTGATTTTATATGCCCTACATAGTCAATTCTTTATTGAAACCACTTCCGTTTATTCTGACACGACTGTTTAACCAAAATGTAACCAATATTGTACAATTTTGTAGTTTTATATTCTTTAGGTTGAACAAAATTACGTAAAACCGCATTAGTTTTAGTATAACAAACCGGAAATATCACTAGTTTTACTAACTGTGTACTATTTTTATTTATAGGGTATAAAGTATATTACATTGGAAAATTTAAAACATTACAATAAAACTAAAATAAGACATTAATAAAAACTAAGATTTTTAAAAAGCACACTTTTTAACTCGATTTTAAGGTTATATTTTTTGTTCATATTTTTTTTTTTGAAGAGAACAGAAGACTCTTTTCAACTATTCACTGTAGCCTACTTAGCTTGATTCTTCTCTTATAAATTTTTATAAAATCTTTCCAGATATCCTTCCGAAATGTTCAATTTAGTGCTTTATGAGCTGCGTAATATAATAAATTTGGTTTCAGCCATTATACAGTGCAAGTAGGTTTGAGGCTTATCCCACTATTTTGATTACGAGGATGGGTTTTTTTAGTGAGAAGTTTCGGAATTTTGGGATATTAGTTAAGACTTATAATCATTTAAATTTAAAAACTGGACTCTTGCATATTTTCGATCTATACAAAATTATTTTTTCGATAGAGTTTTTGAGTTCTATGGTTCTGAGTTGGTATGGAGAGTTCTATTGTTATAATTATATTGATTCATATCATTCAGTATTTAAATTTTATCACCAAGTGGAACAGTTATAGCTTCGTTTATATAAGCATATTTTCTTAATATTTTCTTAGAGAAATGAAAAATCATTTATATTTTTCATTTTGCAATTATATTCAGAGAACTTTTATAAATGGTTCAATGTGCATACATGTAGATAATTTTCTATGCAGTTTTCTTGTTTCGTGGTCTATTGGTTTTTCCAATTTTTATAATGTCACTTTTAAATAATCTGGGAATATATAAAATATGCTAGGATTTTAGTATTTTAAATATTTATACCTAAAGATTAATTTAAATATATATATATATATATATATATATATATATGTATATATGTATTAGAAATTTCCTTCTGCTTTTCTTATAGATTGTGATATAAACTCTGCTTTATAACTTATCGATTGCTTTAACAATGGATTTGAAATTTTATTTAAATCAAGATTTTTTAAATAATATATTAAAACGATATTCTATATTATAACAGCATTTTAATATTTTTATTTTAATTAAAATTTTAAATTGTTTAAGGAAAGACGATTTCAATCTTTTGTATTACTGGTATAATTCAATTGCCTTTTACAATGTGTGGATTTAGAGCCATGAATAATAACACGCAGAAGAATTTTTAATTCGGGGTATTAGTGAAAAATTGTTTGTTTTAATAGAATTTTTCAAGTTTCATTTGATCTAGCTGTTATTCTTTGTTTGTTTTGTTAGAAATTGTATGTGAAAAGTTCTAATTTTAGTTTTCAAATTCTCTAAATTTTTATTTTTTAACTTTATTAATTCCGAAGATATGCTGATTAGGTCTAAGGAGGAGTGTGTCAAATGTCCGAACCATTACGTTCATTCCCCTAAAGTTTCAGAAACATAAAGAAAACAGGTCTAAAAACTCTTTTACAAAATTTCAAGTCTCTATCTCTATCAATTTTAACGATATGCTTATAAGATCTTGGGAGGAGTGTGATAGGTATGCAAACCACCACTTTAATTTAGTATAAACTCCAAGCACATTATGTATACCGAAAAAATATACCATGTACTAAATTTCGAATTTCTAGAGTTATTAATTTTGACGATATACTTTTAAGTTTTGAGAGGTGTGTGGGAAGTACCTGAACCACCACTTCAATTGATTCCGAATTCCATGAATCCAAAGGAAATAGAAAGGAAGTAATTTATACCAAATTCGAAGCTTCTTTATTTATTTTAAGTTACCACCTTTATTAATTTAGAATGTATGCTCTTGATTCTTGGGTGGTGTGTGGGAGTTACCTGAACCACCACTCCATACTCCACTCTTTTGTTTTGACAATACGTATAATAGTCAAAACAAAACAAAATTTATGATATTTAATATTAAAAAATAATTAAATATATAAATAAAATATTTTTAATATAATATTTCAATAAAACTTAAAACAACTTTATTAATTTTAAATATTTATGAAAATATTTAAACAATTTAATTTTTACCGAAATATAAATGGTGTAAATTGAACACTTTAAAATGTTTTTAAAAATATTATTAACTAGATATTAAATACTAATTAACAACCAAAAAAAACCATTCAGTTAATAAAATAAAATTAAATTTCAAAAAGAAACGCCATTTTTATACAAAACGTTTTGTTATTGTCCACAGATTTACCTTTATTTTTGGTATTACCAGTCTTTTTAACATTTTCAATTAAATGCATTTATTTAAATTTTATATTTAATTAATTAAATAAATATAATTTTATTTTTTCATTTAATTTATCTATTTTTGTCATAAAATTATTTATTCGTCAATTAATGTCTCGACCAAAAATATATATGTATATAAAATATTATTGATTAAATTTTTAATTTAATTAACATTGCCATTAAATGGACATAAAATTAACTATTTGGTAAAATAATAAAAGTATGGCAGAAAATTGATAATATTATCGTTATATATTTGACATTTAGTATATATTATATAATATGTATAGACGTATAGTACAGAATATAGTTTAAAAGGAATTTTATTGCACATTATTGTATAATAATTTTATTTGTGTAGTCTCTTTAAAACTCTTGTAAAGTAAAGACTTAAATAAAAATTTTAAATAAGTAGTGAATCGATTTCAATTTAAAATAAAAATTTAAAAATATACAAACAACAACAAATTATATTAAAATTAAAACAAAATAAAATTAAATATAAAAACAATAACATTTAAACCGGTTTTTACGACCTAGTGGTCTGTAACTATAAACCAAAAACAAATAAAAAATTTAAAGACAATACAAAAAAATATTAAATTAGAAAAAGTTTAAAAACATATCCCGTGAAACAATTTTAGAAAATTGTAATGATAATAAATTTTTTTATCATTGCAATAGGCAAAATCTTATAAGTTATTTTAAAATAGAAATAAATAAATATTCTCTTTCAAACATAAAATTCTAAAAAGACAGGACATTTCAATTTTCTGGTGTAAAGTAATTTACATCAAATAAATTATAAATTCTATAATAGGACGTACAGGTTTTCTTATCATATTATTTTAATATAATAAGCAAGACAAATAAAAGACAGGACAGAAAGAATTAAAGATGGGCCTGCCCCCAGGGGGCTCAAATCAATTTTCAATTTTGGGAAGTAATAAGCAGGAGGGTAATAAAATGATTCAATCATCAAAAAGAAAAAGAAAAGATCAAATTGTGGATAGTGGAGATATGTTTCCGGATTTGCAATTATCTAATCCGATTAAAACACCCGAAGAGACCAAGTTTATAATATTAAAAGCGACAAATGAAGATAAAAAACTTCGCGATTATAATTTAATTCTTATCAACAAATATATTGAACGTATAACTAAAAAATTCAACGCAAATTATAATCGAGATGGAAATCTCATAATAGAAATGCCTGGAAAAAAAGAAGCTGAAAAACTCATAGGAGAAAAAATTTTGGGCGATAATATTAAAGTTATTGGTTCCTACATGAATACCCTTAACCAATCCCAAGGTACGGTTTTTGCTCGGGAGCTGAATAGCCTTACCGATGAAGAAATCTTGGAAGCTCTGCAAGAAAAAAACGAGAACATTGCAAGAATATACAGATACAAACAAAGAGCAACAGAAGAAAATAAAAATCCAGGGTATACAGGTACCATGTGTATAACTTTTGATCAGAAAGAAATACCCCAGGCAGTGAAGATTTGTTTTCTGAAACTAAAAGTAAGAAAATATTATCCCAACCCCCGACGATGTACAAACTGCCAAAGACTTAACCATTCAAAAAATTTTTGCAAAGCAAATGTACCAAACTGTGTTAACTGTGGTGAACCGAAAGAAAATATCTCTCAACACACATTCGAATGCCCAATAAAATCATGCATTAATTGCAAAATACTTAGCCTGAATTCTGATCATTCCGCAAATGCAAAGGACTGCGAAGCATATAGGCAAGAAAAGGAAATAATCAAAATAAAAATAGACAATAGAGTATCACGACGAGATGCCATACGTTTGTTTCGCAACCAACCAAGAATCGAAAAATCATTTGCCGAAACAGCTAAAAATAACCCTTCAACTATGCCTATTATCAACAAACAAAATATAAGCGCGAATATAAACAAAGAACAAAAGCAGGAAACAGAAATTAAACAAAACAATATACAAATCAAATTAGCAAATAACCAGGATATAAACACTTCAAAACTCGAAAAACAAACCAAAGCCGTACTAAAACAATCAGATGAAACCCTTCAAAAGGATGACAGTGCAAAGCAATTGCCCGTATTAATGGAAATCTCTACAGATAAACCTACATATACCGGAAATCTAACCCAAGAAAAAGAACTCGCAAAAAGCCTCAAAAACGAAACCCCACAAAAAGAAACAATTTTTGATCCAACATTATATAAACTAAAACCAGAAACAAGCAAAATAAAAGTAACAAAGGAAAACATTAAAAATAAAAAAACCAAAGGAATAATTAAATCTAACAAATTAAAAAATACAAACAGAATTGAAACAAAAAACATTCCCCCAAACTTAGAGAACAACTTACCAAAATTAAATAAAACAACGGAACAAATCATGACTGAAAACGAAGCTAATACCATAAGTCAAGCACTTGCACAACACATGAAAGCAATTAATAGCAACATCTCGACATCTTTATCAGTGGATGAAGAGGATTCCTAAATCAGAAATAAAATAAAACTCTAAATACAAATAAACATGAATATGTATATTTTTCAAAGGAACATTCAAGGACTAAGATGCAATATAGCATACTTAGATGTTATGATAGCAAGACACAAACCAATAATCATAGCTATACAAGAAACCAATATAAAACCAAACGATAAAATTGATATATATAAAAACTATAAATGTTACCTGCCGCCTACATTGAATACAATGGGAGGAGTAGGATTCATGATAAAAACCAAACACAATTTCACACCATTAGCAATTAGGACACCACTCCAAGGATGTGCGATAAAAACAAACCTTCCTAATATCAAAAAAGAAATAACTATAGTAAACTTATATTTATCCCACAACATTAATGTAAATCGAACACATTTCACTGATATAATAAAACAAATTAATGCGCCTTACATTATACTAGGTGATTTTAATGCAAGAAGTCACATGTGGGGTGATCATTTTACAAACAATAGAGGAATTTTAATTGAAAGAATGATACACGACCTTCAAAACCTTTGTTTACTTAATGACAATAGCCCAACCTATATAAGCACAAGAGGCACACTTACTAACATTGATCTTACAATAGCACACAACTCTATTGAAAATAACTTAAAATGGAAAACAGTTGATAATCCAAAACATTATGATCATATCCCCATACTAATTCACAGTCAGCCTCTTAACACTAGTCAGAACACACCACGTAACTCATATAACAAAAATTTTAAACTTCACAACAAATATAACATGAAATACGCAAATTGGGAAAAATATAAGACTGAAATTGAAAGCTGTCTGAACATACACGACCTATCAGAAAATATTAACAAAGAAGCAGCTAATTTAACAAAAATTATAAGGAACTCGGCCAACAAAGCGATACCAGTAATAAAAATTGACAACAATAAAATTAATAAACCGATCTGGTTTAATAATCAAATAAAAAGACAGCAAAAAATATGCAAGAACGCCTGGGGTAGATACAATAGATACCGAACCCAGGAGGACTTAATAGAACTTAAACGAAACAACTGCATTTTCAAAAGATTAATAAAGGAAACTAGAAAGCAAAAATGGCAGGACTTTGTTAACAAAATTGACGGAAGTAACATGTCTGAATCTTGGAAAAATGCCAGAAAAGTTATTAGTAATAAAAAATCCAACAACAATATATATCTTAAAATAAATGATACTCTTAATACTGATAAGGAAACCATAGCCAACCAACTTGCAAGGGAATACCTGCAACATAACAATACATCAAACGCCAACAATAGCACAACATCTCAGCAACCAGATCTTCAAATAACAAATAATGAAAACAGTACACTTGACACTCCTATTTCTCCTAAGGAGCTTCAAGAAGCACTAAAACATTGTAAAGGAAAAAGTCCTGGATTGGATGGTATCACTTACGAGCTTATAAAAGAAGCTGGAGGAAAATTTAAACTTAGGCTACTCCAATTATACAATAAAATTCTGGACACTCAACAGCTTCCACAAGCTTGGAAATTAGCAGAAGTAATACCAATACAAAAACCCAACAAAAATCCCCAGCTGTGCAGTAGCTACAGATACATATCGCTGCTATCGGTGCTATCAAAAATTTTTGAAAAAATCTTAGCCAAAAGATTAAATTGGATCATAGAAGAGAAAAATCCACCAAATCTTTATGGTTTCCGAAAATTGAGATGTCCGAATACGCTACTACATGAGATAGAGTTTATAGTAAAAAATAAACTCAATAACAAAGATCACATTGATTTGATGTCTATGGACCTTTACAAGGCTTTCGATCTAGTTACTAATGAGAATTTAACAAGACAACTCCGAAAATTTGGAGCTGGGAATAAAATGACAAAAACAATTGAAAATATGCTGAATAAAAGAAAATTTACCATAAGAGCAAACGGCATCCACTCAAACATTTACGACATTAAGGAAGGGATTCCTCAGGGATCTCCACTATCTGCGGTACTTTTTAACATTTATATAGCTAGTCTTGGCGAGGAGTTACATAAAAATACTAAAGAAAAGGTATATATCTATGCGGATAATATTATCATATTAGCGGATGGAACCTTTCAGCAAAGAGAAAATAAGTTAAACAATGCTTATAACTTAATACAAAATTGGACCAATTTAAACGGAGGAAGAATAGCCGAGAATAAAACAGAAATAATTCATTTCTGTCAAAAAAGATATTGCCACAATGGACAAATAATCTTAAACAACGCGGATGTTAACTACAAAAATGAAATAAAACTTCTAGGAGTCACGTTTTCAAAAAAATTTAAATTTAACTCGCATATAAAGAACGTTGTGGCTGCTAACAACAAAGCCAATAACCTAATAAGATATATTTGCGGAAAAAAAATGGGTCCCCCTATTGGAACTGCCTTACAAATAGAAAAACAGATAATATATGGAAGAATAGATTTCGCGATATCACTGTATGGTTTCACAACAGCCCAAAACATTAACAAATTACAGACCAGCATAAATCAAGGAGCTAGAACGGCTTCTGGTGCCCTAACTATCAGTCGAATTGACTCCCTTGGCATTATAACAAACTCGCCATCTTTCATTGAAAGGAGAAATAAAATAGCAGCCCGTCTAATTGGCAGAGCGTATACAAATCCAACACACCCACTGCATGAGATGATCTTAAATCTAATGCAGGAAAACATTAATGATGTACCAAATAGCTGTATTAGCAAGGCCATACAGATTTTTGAAGAAACAAATATAGAACTCCCTGCAGATAAAATCAGGAAAACACCAACTCTGCCACCATGGGAAGATATTGATCAATGGATTAACACTTCCCTTGGTATTTTTAATAAAAATACGACTTCAAAAGAAATCTATAAAAATCATTTTAAGATCATTCAAGATAAATACAAAGCTAATTATCACATCTACACTGATGCATCAAAATCAGAACAAGGGGTAGCATACGCTATTACGGAAGAAACAAAAATAGTTTCAATGAAATGCATGGACTTAAATACATCAGTATATACAGCGGAACTACAAGCCATTATCGAAGCAGTTCATCTAGCTGATAAAAAAGAAGGAACAGTTAATATATACACAGATAGCATGAGCGGTCTTAACGCCCTTAAAAATACAAATTCTGGAGAAGAACAAATTAACATAATTCGTCAAATTTTATATACCAATAAGGGTAGAATAAAATTGTTTTGGACACCGGGACACGTGGATATTAAAGGAAATGAAACCGCAGACAAAGCAGCAAAACTTGCTATTACTTGTCCGCTTAATAAAACAATACCACTTCTTTACCAGGAAATAAAGGCAAACATAGAAAAATTCAACATTCGAAGAAAGCAAGAAATTTGGAACAATTCAAATTCCTTACTAAAGGATATCTATCCAAATATTTATGAAATAAAAAAAAGAAATCTAAACTTGCTAAACCGACAAACAGGTATCAAAATCTTGAGAATTCAACTAGAGAAAACTCTAGCTACCCATAGCTACATGTTTAATAATTCTGTACAGCCTACATGCTGCTTTTGTGAAGATCAACTCACTATCAAACATATTATAAACAGCTGCCCAAACCAAATGTATAATATTAATCCATCAACATTCAAAAGTAATAAGGAAGAAGACCTTTAAAGAATAATCGAACGTTTTAGACTTTTCGACATATGGGATAACATCTAAAAACAAAAAATAAAAATTTAAATATATATTCAAACAATTCAAATAATTTTAACCCAACTTAAAACGAACTTAAATTTAATTTAATAGAGCTGAAGACTCTAAATTTTGTTTAGAAAATTTAGTGTAGTAAATTCAACTTTTGTAACTTTGTTAACTTCAAATTTTTGCTAATTTATAATTTAAAATATCAATTAATAATTTTCATTTAGACCTAAGATTTAAATTAAGGAATCCAGTCACACCCGGAAGGGAAAGACTGCAACGCTTGCTTATCACATTTATTGTGGTATGGAAGCAAATGTAAATAAATAAATAAATAATTTTATTTGTATGTATTTTATGTATACTTTTAATGAATATATTGGGTAAATGCAAAAAGGCCAAATGAAATAAAGCCAAAAAGCATTTTTTTGGTTTTATTTTAATACCCCATTTGGAAAAGAGATAAATAAGATTATATGCGAATATTCTAGATTCTGAATCAGGAGGGATTTTATAGTACATAAATGTTTTGGAAAAAGGAAATACCTTGATTTTGAATCCAACTATAAAATATCTTTTAATTCAGAATTCCACACATGCACATATATTAATATTCTAGGAAAAACGGAAATTCTAATTTTTAATACAACCAAAAAAAAAATTTTATTTTATAAAGTTCCTTAAAAATCAAAATTCAATTGTTTGCACATTAAAAAAAAATTAGTTGAAATAAAAGCAAGTTGACTTTATTTTAATTTTTCATATTGAAATAAGACCAAAAATTAAAAAATTCGTTTTTTGGCCTTATTTCTAATATAGTAATGAAATAAAGTGAATTGGCTTTATATCATTTGGTCTTATTGCATGTACCCAATATATTGATTTAACTTCAGCTGGTAGCAGCAGCAAATAACTTCAGTCTTCCATATGAAAATTTCATATAAGTAAAATTACAACTCTAAGGAGGTTGTATGTCCAAACGTTTTGACTTTTATCATTGAATTCTCATTCTAAGTATTTAAACTTCGGGTCCAGCCATATTTTTTTATATAAATATATAACTAGATTTAATTATGAGAATTGGAAATTAAATTTAAATCTTAACAGATTTTATAAATGTACAGTTGGTCTAATCTTATCTTATTTACTTCTTTTTACAAGATTAATTATTGTGTAGTGCAGTGTAGCGTAACTCCCTAGTAGACTCTAGTCCTAATTCTAATCAGCTAGACAGTATTACTAGTGACAGTTTTTTATTTTAAAGCTAACTATTTTGGCAACTATCTGAAAAATCGAGCTGACCATACTCAACAAATTAATGAAACCACCTAGAAGGAGACATGTAAAATATAAACTATAAAATTACATTGGAACTGACGACTCCATTTAAAAAATAATATAATTTAAAAAAAAAATAAAAATTTTCAATATCTTTAATTTAATTGAAACTATCATCATTGGTTAATTTGTTGGCTGGTGATGTGACTGTTTAAAAAATTTTATATCAACGTTATCATAATTTTATTTAATACTGAATTTTTAAAAAAAAATTGTGCACACTCGAAACAATGATTAACTTTTAATTACATACATACATTATTATTTTCAACATAAATTTATTTAATTATGTCCATATTTACAATTTATTACAATGAAAACGAAGAAAAATTTATCAATTATTGTTTATTTTTTTTTGACCTCAAAATTATATTGAAAAAATGGCGTTCGAAGTAATAAATCATTATTATTTTTATTAAAGATAAAATGTAAATATTATTGTATATAAACTTATATGGATGTGTTAATTAAATTTCAAATTTCCTCTTACACTTATTTTTAAAAACTTTTTTAAATAAAACCATTTATTTTATTTCTTATCGTGTATTTAGTTAGGGGTTTTATTCATCAGATATTGTTTAACACTAATGATGAATTAGAGCCTCTACGAGCTATGAAACTATTAGGTGCAAATATCTGGTGCTCTCCAAAACTTGCAATTATAAGACATCCATATTTAGGGAAATAGAGTTCAAAAAGAATTTAATTAATAGCAGCCTTAAGATAAGATCGTTAAAGTGAGCGCATTCTATTTTTCAATATTTTTATAAAATTTTCTCAAGGAGGACAAAAGACTTATAAAAAGTTTATTTCTGAATTTTAGGTTGACTTTTGGTTGACAAATAAAAACAAGGGATGAAAAAAAACAAGGGCATTTAAAAAAGCACATCTTCAAAATTATGTAGTTTTTCATACTAAGTTTACGGTAAAAAATATGTAAAAATAAATTGATTATATTATAATTTGGTTATTTTATCAATTCAGTTATATAATAATATCGATATCGATATAATGTTGGTGCTTCAATGTTAACGTTTAATTTTGAAAATATATACACTGGTGACTAAATTACTGATTTGTAAAAATGGGAAATTTTTAATTTTTAAGTCTTAATACACTTAAATGGTGAAGGTTCCCAAATTTTTACTAAGCCAACCTATGATGATTTACGAGGATTTAAATCGCTCTCTTGAAAAAATTTCTTATGCAGTTCGGAGTATATGAGGGGCCAACAATTTGGCAAAAACAGAATTTCTCATAACGGTTATTTCTAGTACCGTGTGGCAAGCCTTAATCTTTCGTTTCAAAAATTTATAAAGCTTAAAAAGGTAGCTGTGTTTTACCGTTTTTGGATTGAAAATAAATCTAAAAGAACTTTTTCTAACAATTTAAATTTATGGCTTTTTCAGCCTTTGGGGAATTGCATCTGCTTAACGCTTGGGGCTACAGAAAAACGACCTTCCATGAAACTACTTTTTTTTTAATATCTACCCGTAGTTAAAATTTCTTCTCTCTCGCTTTTTGTAAACATACGAATGGAGGGATGGACGGACGCACGGACAGAGTTAAACATCTTCACAAAATCTTTTGAAAATGTGCTATAATAGGGAACCTACTAATAGTTTCAGATATATTTTATTTGAACTTCATGACTCTTTATAAATCTTTAAGCTACTGGTAGAATGGACGGACAAGCATACATAGCTAAATTAATTTAGTATTCAATCCAGAGCAAAAATATATATATTTATCCATATATAATGCCTAAATCAATGTGTTATAAACGTAAAAGTAATTTATATATATTATAAAAATTACTTATTATAGTTCAATTGCCATGATAATTCAGTTTTTATGAATAGTATTTGGTATACTAAAAATATTTATGATTATTAAATATTTATTTCAAAATGACAATTGAATTCAGATCCTTTTCATCATTTCATTTTTACAAAGATATTGTTGAATGTCTTTTCTTAAAATTCAATTTATTCTTATATAATATTTTTATGTCATCTATTCAACAAGAATTGAGATTTTCTACTCAAAACGTAGTAATAGAATTTTAGAATTTATAATCATATGTATAACTTTGGACATAATTCCAATAAAAAGTATAACAAATGTACCTACCACACCTAAAAAGGAAAGGATCACTTATCACATTGGATGTGGTAAGGGACAGTTCATAAATAAATAAATAAATATAATATTTAAAATCATTCACTAATAATATGTTTTGTAATAATTGTCGTATGTTTTGAACAAATCTAATTTAATAGATTTGTATTTATAATGATATAAAAAATCTATATATATAAATGATTAAGAAATGTCATAATCGTCCTATGACAAAAGAAGGAACACTGGTAATTTCTGGGACACAGACTTTGAATAGTAAGATTTTTTAAATTTAGATTGTGAATGGAGAAAATGAAAAGTTCACATATTAAAAAATTTATTTAAAAATAATAAAAATCAAATAAAAGAGTTGAGTGAACTGTGATCCTTATATAGGCACAGTATCATCCAGTTTATATTAAGCAATTTTTAATATTTTTAAAAATTATTAATTTTCCTCTGGACGAGCCGCATTTTGTAAATAAGTTATCCATAAAACTGAACTACTTTTTCTAAGCTATCGGGCGGGCAGATGAAGTATGAACATTTGTAGCTTAGTCGGCTCAGTTTTTGATTTTGAACCAATCTAAATACTTGAGTGTTACAGTGTCAAAATTCACAAAGGTAATGCTCAAAAATTAGTTTTTCCCTGTAAGCACACTAGCAGTTAAGTATCTTAACCAAGAAAGCTGAAATTTTGTTAGAGATGCTTTTTTTGCAAAGGATTTTTTTCTGAGGAAATTGTTAGACCATCTAACATATAGTTTTTGAGACACATGAAAGATATGGTAAAGGAAAATCAACCAAATATCTAACATGGACATTATTTTTATTAGTTGTAAGAAGATTTTGTATATATGTCTAATATCCACAAGTTGGATATTATAGAAATGATTTTGGGAGGTCTTCTCCTTTTGGTACAGATACATAATTTAAGAACCACCATTGGGTCCTAAGATGTTAAGTGCCAAAATGATAAAAATTAAACATTGGCGAGCCTTACAACTTTTGCTTCAAAATTATGATTCTAGGTTTGCTGATACAGCTCTTATTATAAAGGTCAGTTATATCAACTAATATAGTACGGTAGAGTTCATATTCATTGTTTTTAATAACTTTCAATCAAATAAGAAGCTAGATACAAGTATATTAAATTAAATTATGCCATAAAAATCTACAATTTCGCCTTTGTTTGCTAAAAACCCGTTAATTCGTTACCTGGGAAATAATGTTTTGTTATACTGTCAAGAAAATCAGGGATTATTGATTATTCTCATCTTAAACCAAATATAATAAATAATTATCTCCCATTTTTATTCTTCTACAATAAAACAATTTAATTTTAAATTTTTAAATCAATTCAATTATAAGATTGATACGTACTGTTTTTATAAACATCTATACACGTACAAATTCCGTATTAATTTACTAAATTATTCAGCTGTCTGTTACAATCCCACATTAATTGACTTAAACAAAATTAAAAAGCTGCCACTTTTAAGTGGTATAACACTATAAAATATTGAGTGATGCTGTATTCAATAAACAGTATTCCTACTAATTGGCACTATTTTATAATTCTTATTTAATTTTAGTGAAATATTTTTGAATCAGAAAGAAATTGAAAAAAATTCACACAGATAATTTGCTTTTAATTAGTACCTTGGAACATCAATGTGTTTCTCTGAATAACCGGAGGTCGTTTAATAATAAATTTTGTAACAAGTTGAAAATTTTTAAAAAAGAACTCTTTTGTGTCACTATTTATGGTCTAATAAATTAATTAATTTATATTAACATTTTTATTGGTGATTCCATTCAGATTCTTTTAATTACCATACACACTGTCATTGCATTAACTTTGAAATGTTTCAATTTTTGTAAAGAAATTTTTAAAGCCCTCCAAAAACAAAAAACAAAAAAACAAAAATAAAAAAACAGGATATCATGAATTCAATTTTCCAATTTCATTTTATTTGTGACCGGATGAACTTAGAAAACTCAATTAATTTTAACGATTGAACCAAAACAACTGGTCAATCTCATAGTATAACCATTATTTCACCTACATTTTTCTATTTCTATTTTTATTTTATTTTATTTTTTTTTTTGAAAACGTGATCTATGTTCATTTAAAAGAATCACGAAATTTCAATAGATCTGTACAGCTAAAGTTTGTAATTAAAAATGAATTCAATGAAAAATTTGTTTTATCGTCATTGAAGTAACCGATTTTACAAATTCTTTCAATTAATACTTACAAGGCTATTCTTTTTATTTCCTTGCGTCCTTCCTCATTATATGAACGGTCTATTATCAATAGTTTTAATAAAACCTTGTGTTAATTCAATTTTTGGAGTTATAAGAAGCTCTATTTTCGAAACAACCTAGGCGTAGTATATGGTTAACTCCTAACATTTCATCATACAACAAAGGAAAGTTGAAAACCTAGTTTATCGTCTATGGGGTACATTGTGCAATGAAATAGTTTTATTTTTTTTATCGTTCACGTAATTTCTTTCATCTTATTTTCGAATTTCGATTTTGTTTGACTCTATTTCTATTCTATTCTTTAATCATGATTCTTTTCATATATAATTATTCATGATGCGAAATATTTATTTTATATTTTATATTAAAGCCAGTTTGTGTATAAGCTATTTAAATATGGGTTTGTGCTAAGCATCTTAATATTCAAACAGTCCAATTGTTCCAAAATAAAATATTCTGTAACATTATCCCGGTGGCCTTTGATATGTGCACAACACTGATATTTATAACGAACGAAATAAATATCGCAGCTGCACGTTATCAAACTTCAAAATATTCACGCCATCAACTTCAAAATATCGACTAGTTGACATTCAAAACGTTGTTAGACGTTTTTAACGAACGAAACCACTTGAACTGTGTTAGGTAAATATCTTTTATCTCTCAAGTATACGAATGGAGTTTTGTTAATCAAAGATAACTCTGAAAGTAAAGAGCCAAAAGTAAATTAATTGCAAGTCTTACAGACTAGTAGATAGTCTAGGTAAAATCTGTTCTTCATACGGTTTACATCGATGATGCATAAGTTGTCCTTGAGAAGGCGTTCGAGGATTTCTTCTACCAAAAAAAAAAGATCAGACATCTAGTGATGGAAACCTAACTCAGATAGGAATTAATTTAATTGCCTTCATAAGAAGGAAATAATTTAACTGACTTTAAAAGATTGCAATCCAATTAAGCTGGAACCTTTACATAATAAAATCAACTTCTATATTATACTAAAAATATATTTTAAAGTCGAATACTAAAGTCTGACATTTTTCACTAAAAACTAAATCTATTGTAAAATCATCAATTTATTACAAAAATTTCGTTAAGATATCGAAATATTTTCATCCATTTTCTTAAATACCTATTGAAAAAAAAACTATAATTAAATTATTCTTACAACACATATAAAGATTGCAAATAATAGGTATGAGGTTTGTCTACGTCAGTATAGCAGTTTTATAACATCAGACATAACGTATAATCAGTATATTTATTTCAACATCTTCAACATGGATTATTATTTGTTAAAGTTTATATCATGGTGTAAACAATGGGCAGTCATGGCAGCTAACACGTTGTAACCTGTCATTATTTATTGGTTACATTCATGAAACGAAACCAGAATAGAAATGAAAACATAAACATAATGTAATTGTAAAGTTTATTCAATAAATATTTTTATTTTTCTTAAATGTTTTTTATTATGATTCCGGGCACTGAAAGCAATTGAAAAAACAAAAATGTATGAAAATGTACATGAAGTATTAAAAGTGCTTAATTACAATTTTGATATTAGTTAAAAATGTCCTTAATTGTTTAAACTTAACCTATGTGTGGTGTGATTGAGAATTATTTATTTATTTATTTGTAAGGCCAATTAACCCATTTGGATTTTATAAGGGATTGAGAATTGAAAGAACACTCATAGTGAATATTTTTGAGTGGTGTAAATCGGTTAGATTGAACACTCCATTGGTGTAAATAAAGATTTTACTCAAAGTACCAACCTATTTTTCATAAGTATTACGGTTTGGAAATGTCAAATTTTCCAAAATGATTATGAAGAAATTCGTGCAACCTCAAAAATAAAGGAAAACTTTTTATTTACTTTTTATAATTATATATAAAATTTTAATTACAACTTTACAGTTTCAATTTCAAATGAGTGAGTTAATAACCACTCTCAATTATTATTGAGTGATCACTCAATCAACCATCTTTTCATTTGACACCAAAATGAAGAGTTCTGTTAAATTGTAAAAAAAAGCTATTTTAAATGTCTTAAATGTCAAAAAATTCAGAGTGGAGTGTATCGATAGATTTATTCTCTTTTCTTAATTTACTCTATTTACTCTATAAACAGAGTATTCTCTCAAAAAAGCTGAGTTAATAGTCGATACTATTTTTATTTACACTAATTTATTTTTATTTACACCAATACTAGCCGTGTTAGCTATACTTTGATTTCATAAATGCGAAGCAAACTACAGCATGAGTTACATTTTTTTTTTTTTTTTTGCAAGGGAATGGAAAGCCACCCATTGAAACTCCGTGGTATTTCGTTGGGTAGTGTGACTTTATGAAGGAACCTGTGATACAAATGTATAGTTTGGTTACAGGGACGGCAATATGAAAGGATTTTAGGATTGTGGGAGGTTATTTGAGAATTTAGAATTATGGAGGATGGGGAAAATTTGGAGATATATTGAGGAGAAAGATGTTAATATTCTTTTTAAATATAATTAAATTGTACACATACGAATTGCCAACTTTAGGAAACACATTGGACGGAATGTGATTCCATAATCTCAACATACGCATAACAACCGAATTTCCAAATGAGCAACTGTTGCACTCCTTGTTTTACGTTGGAAAACTTTGAGTGGAGGCATTAATTGTTTTATTTCGTTCGTCCCCACTAGGTATTTATAAAACAGCGTAAGTGACCAGACTGTGCACCGATGTCTAAGGGGAGTGAGTGTTGGGGTAACACTGGGATCATCTGGGTGCACCAGCCCAAATATGTGCATTATATTCCACTTTTGGTCTAATATATTTTTTAAAGATATTAAGGAGATCAAATAGAGAAAAGTAAGTTTTACAGCGATACATTAAACACAAACATCTAGCTGCATCTTTGATAAAAATATGATTTGACCAAGTCAATTTCTGGTTTAACTCGATGCTCAAAATATTTAAATCTGTTGAGTGCTGCAAAGCTTCTCTCTGAAAAAACAAGTTGGGAATAGAATTTACAATTGAATATCCTCTAAGCTTCAATGAGATGAAACACATACTATATACTATATACATAAACTAATTGAGCAAACCATAATCTGCCTTGATAAAAAAAAACTTATAACTCAATACCTTAAACTTATTCCTAATCGATCTTTTTCTAAAATACTGAACTTTATTTTAAATTTTTTTTTTTAAATCAGAAAAACTAAAATAACAACACTTCCATGTTCTAAATATCTTTAAGATAAGAAAAACTTATTTAAGGTTCACAACCAATAATTTCGAATTGGTTAAAAGGAACTTGAACAACTGTAGAATAATGTATAATGTACTTTTAATAATACGAAATTACAAAAACGATTTGAAATAGAATATAAAATAGTTTTCTAACATCCATTTACTTTGGCTTTACGATTACCACAAAATCTAAAATACAAAAAAAAAGTTCTTTAAGTACAGCAGAAACAAAAAAAAACACCATCAGTATATCCGAGAACTGAGTTGAGGAATTCAAGGACAAGAAAATTTTTTTTCTTAGAAAATAAAATATAATTGAAGATTTTTTTCTTAAACTCAAATGATGATGATGATGGTGGTTGCAAGAAAGTTACAATTTAAAATTTATTCCATTATTATATTATATACCTTGAATTGTATTAGAAAATAGTGCTGGTTTGTGCAATTTTTTTTTCCACTGCAGTAAAATGTCCATGATTTAAATTTGATAAAATATAAGAAAAATGCATTCGGTGGTCATATTGGTTTCTTTTAAAGATTTTTTATATAAGTTAGTTGTATTGGGGTCAGATGATGTTTTCTGGTGCATGTCAAAGAACTTCTATTAAACTTAATATCAGATTTTATCACTTGATTTCCTTAAAAAAAAAACCATTCCTCCAGTTTATTTTTTTGTGCAACAGAGAATCATTATTAAGAATTTTGCTGCAGATGACTGGTGCAACAAAATAACTTACAATTAGTTTAAAATTCTCTTGGTTTTTTTACAGCATTGTTATACAACCTGTTGAACAGAACCTGATTTCGAAAAAAAAAGAAATATAAAATTATTTAGAAAATATGTATGTAGGTACGTGATATTGTATAAAAAAATTTACTTGAATTTTATATTTTTTTATTTTTACTTTAAAATATTGAAAACTTTTTACTGGCTAAAGTTTTTATACAATTTTTATGAAATTTTTTTTAAAAAAATTTTTAAGGAGGAAATGATGTAATAAAGTGACCATAATTTATTATAACAATCTTTTTTTGATTGACTTTAATTAGATTGAATTATTTGATTTTGGTTTTTTTTTTTAAAATTAAGTTGAAGTAATTTTAATAAAAAATCTGTGATTTCAATGTGAATCGATAATTTTATATTTAAAAAGATTTATGTACTTTATATTATGTAGATTATGAAATTATGAATTTTACTTTTTATAATTTTATCTAAAATATTAATTACAACTTTACAGTTTCAATTTCAAATGAGTGAGTTAATAAGCACTAGTAGTACAATTACTAGATTTGATGAACTCTTTTAAAACTTTTACTACACTGGTTTATTTGGGCATTTTTGCTAAAGTATTTCATTTCTTCTAGCGTTAGGTAATTCTGCCATTTTGAAATTCTTTGTAATACCAAGTTAGCTACTTTAGAAATTTTTTTAATACTTTGACAAAAATCTAAATTAGGTTTTGTATAAATATTGTTTTAAAAAATTAAGGGTTTTATATTATAAACGTTGCTTAAATTCAGGTTTTCAATATAACCTTTTAATAATTGTAAAATTTCAGCTATCTTTTTAATATGCAATATTATCTATTTGGTACCCAAGTTCTATCCATTTAGTAGAGTAACTGTTATTTAGTTATTTGAAATTTTTGATCGGTTTGGAAAGACTGCTACTTATAAAATAGTAATTACTTAAAAATGAAATAAAATTTAAGTTGTTAACTTGCCCATAAATGATACACCACAAAATGCAAACCAAAGACACCACTCAAAAAAATCAATATTTTTTGATTTTCTTTTAACCAACTTTACAAACTTCAAAATGGTCATACCATAACTATTCAACTACGCAAAAATATGTGTACCAAGTTAAAAACCTGGTCCATCGTGTATGGTCAACATTATATTATGACAATGAAATAGTTTTATTTTTTTTATCGTTCGAATTTCGATTTTGTTTGACTCTATTTCTGTTCTATTAATCATGATTAATTTCATATATGATAATTCAAGATGTGAAATATTTATTTTAAATGTTGGCAAGCTCTCGCCAACTTTCGTGTAGGTATTATATATTTCATGAAAAGGAAAGGCTAAATCACAGAACTAACACATGGTTTGTGGTTGTGGATTGTTCATGTGTGTTGTTCATAAATAAATAATTCAAAACTTATGATAAAACATTATTTAATTTTAAAAATTTTATTTTTTAAAAAACCCTTAAAATCGGTTTCCTTTATTGCTTGTTTAATTTAAAATTAAAATTCAAAAATCTTGAACGGTCAATTTCATTTGATTTCTGTAATTTTTCTCAGATAAGCCAATGTCATTTCCTTCAGTATCTCAATTGACATTTTTAAGCTTTTATAGTAAATGTTATTATTTTAAATTGAATTTTGAGTCGATCAAATAAAAACTTAAATATAAATTCTCCTAGGGTAACGTGGCTTTATAATTTTTTTTTTTTTTTTTTTGTCGACACCCCTACGTGCTAACTGTTCACTGTGATAGGCTAAACAGCCTGACTATATATGTGCATGTCGGAACAGGGGAGATATATTCATATATTAGAACTGATCAAATGAATTCCACATACAATTTAAACATGAGATAGTACAACGCCTTATAACATGTAGAAATGTACAATAACAATAAATACAGTTCTATTTTTGTTTATATTTTAATAATGTTGTACTTGAGTTATATGGTATTCTATATCAGTGAGTTATATTATATAATTGAAATATTTGTTTACATTTTGTATTTACTTATATTGTTATATTTATTTATTTATTATTAAAGATATATAATTATTAATTATTAATTAAGCCATTAATTTGAACCCAAAGGCGAATGGTAGCTGAGTCGAGTTGAAAACCAGATAAAAGTTTTTTCACTTTCACCTGGATTCGAACACGGGGCCTCTCGAATGAAAGTCGGCTCTCTAACCACTGTGCCACCCAGCCGTGAAATTTAGCCAATAATGTGAAATTTATATTCAAATTATAGTTTAATCAATCGACAATAGATAGAATAGTTTAATATCATCTAAATTAATGTAAAAATATTAATATCAAAATATTAGTTGTTTTAATTAAGAAGCAATAACCTTTAGCAAAACATAAACTGATAAAATAATTCAAATGTTACCGAATATAATATTTTATCTTCTGTATTATATAGTACGATTACTACATTTTTTTTTTGTTTCAAATTTCAGTATAAAATGAAGAAAAAAAATAAAAATAGTCCCTAATCAAAACCTTAATCAAAAATCAAATACTACTAAAATCAAATTATATCAAATAAAACAAATCAACAATAATATAACAGACCTGTCATACTCTAAACTATTATATTGTAATTTACTTTTTATTTATTTAAGTTTTCAAGTTGATTTTTTTTTTGAGAGTGATAAAACAATGAACAGCTATATGTATATTGTTACGTTCATGTCAAACTAAATAAGTGGGATTTCAAAAATATTAAAAATTAAGGCAGATAGAAACAAAATAAAATAAAACAAAATCAATGAAAAACAAACAGGTAAATTGAACACAAATAGCTAATAAAATTTGCAATGAAATAGAGTGAAAAAAGTTTTCCAGACAGTCTCGAGTTTGATTAAATTAGTTGGATCATGTTTTTATCTTTTCTCAAAATTAAATAACGGTACAGTTTGACAAGCGGTTATTATGGTGAAATAAAAATTAATAATATTATATTTTCAAAAATATTTCTGCCTTAGAATATCAGTAACTGTTCATAATATTATCTTATTTGTAAGTAGTTTGTTCCTAAAATTTGACGAACCTTCGATGGAGATGAACGAATCGATGTTTTAATCTTTAAAAAAATTATTTTACAACCCTTCCCCTCTTTTCAATATGACGTTTCAATTGTTATTCATTCCACTGACATTTTCAATTGACCTTTCAATAATAACTTGATATTCCATTCCAATAACAGGGATTATGAATATTTTCCGTTATACTTAATATTGTACTTAAGAATTTGATTAATACAGCACTTTTAGAAGTACATATGTTTAGATTCGGTTTAATAAAAATAATTTACTAGAAAATTTAGTTTAGACTTTATAACTCAGAAGTTACATAAACAGTTTGTATGATACATCTAAACAATGGCGTAGTAGTAAGCAAGACACTTTTCATGTGGAACTTCTTGGGTTCAAACCCCTGTGAGATCATAACTAATAAAAAAATATGGTAAAATTGTATGATTATATCTTAATATAAAGTAAAATTTCATAGAAATATGTAACTAACTATTGTGTAAGATACTAGATGGTGTACAAAACTAACATTTGTGTATTTATAATCTCAATCCCAATAGCTGCAGCTGAATAATCTACGGCTTTGTGAATATATTGATTAAAGAAACAGGAGCCTAGTCTAAATAGACTTGGACAAAAACAATAGTGATACACTATGATATACAGATTAATCATTAGTCGGACAGGTACTCCGTTATTAAAAGTGTATATTATATTCTATTGCTAAATTTTAATTTCCGAAAAAAAGAGACTAAATAGAATAGTTTCAATGTAAGAGACCGACTATAAAAGAAACTAAAATATTATTTTAATTATTTATTTACTATATAGAAAAGTACTATATACGATAAAGTATGTATATATATATTAAAAATTTTATCATGAAAAATCACAGCCTAAAGTAAATAAAATTTTATCAAAAAAACCAAATAAATAAACAAAAGAAATAATATAGTAAATATAGAACAGACAATTAACTATTTGTTAACACTCTAACTAATTCATCACCATCTGGTCTATGTTAGCTTGAAATTGGATATAGTTTGCGTGAGTTTTACTATACTCAATATAAAAACCATTTTGTTATGGTAATTTTAACGTGCCTACAAGCAATTTATATTTTTTTCATTCTTTTATTTTATTTTAGGTTTTTTTTTTTTTTGTTTTTAATTTTGACACCTGTTGTTTATTAATTTACCTTCTTTTTTTTTTCAAAGTTTTATTTAAAGGTATTTTTTTTTTGAAAAATAAAACAAGAAAAATCAAGGCAATGTTTTTTACAACCCACAATAACAGTTTTTTTTTTTGGGTTTTTAGGTTTTTTGTATCCACTTGGAAACTATATAACAATTGCATTTTAATGTACTGGGCGTATTTTATGATAATGGAAAAATATTATTTTAAAAATAAAATTTGTATAGGATTTTTAGAAAGGAAGCAAATAAGGTCTTGATCGGAATGGTTTTTATTATTATTCTTCTTTTTTTTCTGTTTTGGAAGAAAAGGACTGTTTGTTGAAGGAATTATATATAATAAATTTCAAGATTAAGAGGCAAAATAAGGTTGAAAAGGTCATTAAATTAGGCTGTATATACTTGGTTGGCAAATTAGCAGGAACAAAATGAATAATGCTTTTATAATCTATACATATATTATTATATAGGAACAAGAGACTATGTATTGAAAGAAAGAACTCAAAAAGATAAAAGATAAAATGATACAAAATCTATACTGAATTTAAAAATACAGTTATTTTACTTAGATTCACAGTTAACAAATTGGCAACTTTGTATGGCAGCGTCCGAAAAATGGGGTCTCAATATTTCAAAATTTCGAAATATTGTTGGCTATATTGTATTACATACGGATTTTAATTATCAACCACCTAATCTTATTAGTTGCAAAAATTTACACTCGAACTGAGACAATTTCTAATGCAGCTACATTAAGCTTTGCAAGAAAATTTTAACTTCCACTCTCAAAAACTTAATATTGTGTAAACGAGCGTGCCATATTACTTTACTTCTCTACGTCTAATTTGAACTTTGTAGTGCAAACAGTTCTGAAGTTGGGAAACCAAGGTTTTAAAACTTATATGACATCTAAATGAACAGCTAAAACTTAAATGAAACATTAACATTTTGAAACTTCAGAAATGTACTTGCCTTATTATATATCTAGATCGATGCGCTTCAAACGGAGGAGCAATTTTAATATACCCGTGAAGTTATTTGTAAGCACGAGTATAAAAAGATGCGCATTGTTTTGAGAATCGTATGTAAATACAAAGTAATATTTCGATAGCCCGAAACCCCTACAATCCCAATATCCAATAAACCGAATGACAGTTTACGAAGCACAAACTATTCTACAATCATAGCGATACTTGCTAGACTGGTATCCACGAATCCGAATTTCACGTTAATCCGAATATGGGTATGCAATCAATTATTCGGATTATCGAAATATTACTGTATATGCATTTGTAAAAAAAGATTTTCATTTCAAAATCAATAATTGCACTTCACTTATAAACTGAACAAAATTAAATCAAATAAAATCCATACATATTGTAGGCAACAACAAATTCAACTCTAATAAATATTTCATACAAGGATTCTAGTCCGCATACTCTTCATTTAAACTGGCAACTCCTTTCCAATTTTTTTAAACTATTGCTCAACAATACCAATCCAATAAATATTGCCTTTTATCACTAAACAAACTAATTTAAATCCCCATAAGAAATTAAAATGACAATAAGTCAATAAAATAAAGTATCGACACATTCCTCTTATCAAAATTAAAAGCGAACCTTAACAGTTTTTTTTATTACTTTAACATATGTGATTTATAATACAAAATTTTATTGCAATTTAAAAGAGCGTTTTTCGTCAAAATATCTTCACAGATTCATACGATATAAAAGTCTATAAATTTCATTTCGAAATATTTTAATTTTATTATCTTAAGATACTAACAAACCAACCAAACTATATTATCCAAAATGTAATAAAATTTCTTAATAAATCTATGATTTGTTACAAAAAAAAATTTATAACAACAAAAATAAAAGGAGTGACATTAAAAGTCTGTGCTCTTAGAAATTATTATAAATCTAAGGAACCCCAAAAATAAGAATAAAAAAAAAAATAAATAAAAAATTTAAATGTGATACTCTTTAATAAAACAAATCTTTTTCATTTACCCCAGCTTATTTTATGGTATGCAAATTTCTTTTATTTGAATTCCATTAAAATTAGCATAACAATGATAAGTTCAATGGCATGTCAATTACATAATATAACAATTGTTTTTTTTTTTTTATTATTTTATTTTGTACTAAAAATTCTCTTTTTTATTAAAAAAAAAAATATTAATTTTTTAAAATTAAAATTGACACGAAAGTTGAAATAAATTAAATGTCATTCACGCTCTTTAAAATTAAGGTTTTGTTTATGCTAATAAAAGATATAATAAATTAATGAAGGAATGTTGATTTTACAATATTATTTATATAAATTATGTTTTTGTTAAATTCTTAAGGCAAACCTTTGTTTGGGTGTTAATTTAAAGTATTAATAACCGTTCCTTTAAATTCGTCGGCATGGAAATCCTGAAGGATAGTATTATTTGGCACAACCATATATATTAAAGGCAAGATACACAATCTGACGTTGACAGTTCATCCGTTTAAAATTCTCTACTTCAAAACTACTAAAAATAGCACTTAATGAATCTAACTTTTTTCAGATGATTAAGGCTTTAACTACTACAATTTTTTTAATTGTAAAAAGCAGCATTTACTGTTACTTTTCAACAAAATTTTTTTTTTGAAGAACTTAAGACTTCACCAAACTCCCGAACTTTGAAAACCCCAGATTAACGTAGAGAATCTAGTATTTTGATTTCATATTTGTATTCATTTATTTTTATTTATTTTATATATAATATTACAATGTTACATAGGATTTTACAATATTCCTGAAATTATAAGTTACTAAGGCCTTATGAGTTTAATATAATTATTAAGCTATAATTAACGTAATTTATTTTTTTTAAATTATGTTTTTCATATTTATAATATATTTTTTAAATTTGTTTCATTTATTAAGAGTGCAGATTTTGAACCATCACTTCCTTGGTTAATTAGCCATGTTGAAAGGTCGATGTTAATAAAACTTGAAACTATTAAACCTTTACAAAAAATTGCATATTTTTAGGTCTTATTTTCTTGTGCATGGTTTTAACTACGTTACTGCGGAGGCCCATGTGATTTCAACTTAAAAGTTTTAAACACTTATAGAAATTTGCATAGTTTTAGATTTTACTCTCTTATGCATGATTTTAACTATGTTACCGCGGAGAAAAATTGCATATTTTTAGAGACCATTAATTCTTTTTATCAAATTATTTTTTAAATTATTTGTACCAAACAGTTAACCTATTCCAAAATAAGATAAAGTATTCTTACTTAAAATTATTCAATTTTTTAAATTATGAAAATTTTATGGTTATATATTAAACATTTATTCTAGACTTTTATTACAAAAGGTCGTTAAATAGAATAATTCAATTTTAAATTTAATTTAAACAAAAATATTAAATAAGAAAACATCTAATAATTTTATCAATTAAAGTAAAAGGGTCGTTTTATTATTTGAATAATTTTGGGTACATCTGTACAAAACGAAGACTATGTAATAGAAGATAGAAAAAATGTGCTATACAGATAAACTAAAATATTGAGGACAACATGTGGTTCTCATTTAAATATTTAAAACATTTAACTTTATTGAAGGATTTGATTTTATAATTTTAATTTGAGTTTAAATTTTGTTAACCTTTTTTTAGAAATTATAAAATATACATCATCATTCTTCATGCAATATTTATTCATTCATAAAAATATTATATATTATTAAAAATAGAAACAAACAATTTAATTTAAAAATATCACTCCTGAAACTAAAACATAAATCGATACATATCGCAATATAACTTTTAACATACATATATAAATAAAATATCATTAAAGCACTTTAAAATATAGAATTTTAATCAATTAGATAATATGACTTTCTACAACAAACAAAGCCTAGTACTGTCTCATTTAGTAATTAGCATGGGGTAATGATCAATACTAATTCTACTAGTAAGATTATTATATGTCCAGTACCCTACGTCTTTGTTCCAAAGTTATTGACCTATTGCAGCTTCCACATAAAACAACTTTTTCTTTAATTACCTATACTCAATTCTTAAGATTAAAATCCTCCTAAAATTTCAAGTTTATAGCTTGAACGATTTGATAATAAAAAGGATCAAATATTTTGGAAAAATAAAGTTTCGCATATCAATAAATTAAAATATTGTCTGGCAACACTATATTTTTTTTTTTATATAAACTAATTAAGCTAATTTCATTTTATGCTTTCAGATTTAATGTAGACTTCTTAAAACTTGTATTATATACGAATATAGATAGAGTTCTCCGAACTTTGGAGACTGAAGTTCCGAAACAAGAGCATTGACATAGAAAATAGAACTCCCTAATTGAATTTTATTTCTTTACATAAAACGTTGTAGGCGTTTTGCAAAAATCCTAATGGACAGACGGAAGGGAAGAGTGCATACAAAATTGCTGTAACATAAAACAATGCAAAACTTTTTAAGTTTTCTCACCATAAAACCTACACCTGAAAGATATTAGACCAAAAGTTATTTAATAAGTAATAATTACATGAGTAATGATTGATTATGTCTAATACAATGGAGTCCAACGATTTGAGATATTATCAAAATATTATTCCCCAATTCCACAGTAATGAACACAATAAATTATTTGCAAAATTTTAACTTTAATTATATGCACAAAAACAACTTAATCTTTAGACTAGATTAAAAGTACTTATAACTAAAGTCTTTAAATTAAAACAAAATACAAAACTTAATTAAAGCCTTAACAATTCATATAAAAAAACTATCGTATAAACTTTCAAAAGACTTTTTATTAATTGACTGCTATAGCAGTTGTTTTTATATTCAAATGTTTCAATTTTCTTTTAAAGGTGTATTTGAGGGGTACTTACGTGCAGGTGTAGAAAAACTTTTAGTCTAGTTTTGTATAATTTTTCCTTTAATAACTTTCAAGTTTTTGTAAGATTTATCGGATAAGCCAAGGTAAATGTATAAGGTTGTTGTTATAAAAAAGTTGTATATTATTATTTTTATTTTTATTAACTGTAATACTTTTATTTTGCAACACCATATTTACGGTTAAACAAACAATGGAATTAAAAAAACACTTGGTAAATTTATTCACAAAAAAAACAGAATAAATTATAACCATTTTTTTTAATAAATTACACAGAACAATATTTGGATGACATTTTCACCTATATCCCAAAGGTAAATAAATAAATAATTAAGTTTGTAATTCAAACAATAAATGAAAATAAGCATTCCTTAGTTTAGCAGCAACTTTTTTGGGTAGTAACAATCTTATATAAAAATTCAAAATGAATTCATTTGAAAAAGACGGCACTCAAATCAATCCGATTGATGGCGTAGGGATTAGGACGTCGGCCTTTCAATTTGAAGGGTCTTGGAATCAAATATCGATCAGATCATAGCTAATTAAACATATAATTCATATCATAATATAAAATAAATTTTAGGGGCAGGAGATCTGGAAAGGATAAGTGACGAGTGAAGCGGATTTTATAAATACAATTTAATCATCAAAGTGAACTCAAAAGGAAACTGCTCGTTTTTTATTTCTTTAATAAACATTTAACTCAAACGCTTCAATAATATATTAAATATTCAACTTAATTATGTTAATGCAATGAAATCATTAATTTTTATTATTAACATAAATAAAATTGTTTTAATAAAAATGTTTGTATTCAAAATATTTAATTAAAAATTTCAAAGAACAATTGGTGTATTTTTTTTCATTAATCGTTAAAACGTGTGTTAACTGATTTAATTTAAAAAAAATGGAAAATAATATAAAAAAAATAAAAAACGAGTAATTTCCTTTTAATTTCACTAAAATTATTTATTTTTTACAAATACCAGTATTTCGTCCAGGACATGCAGACTTTTTAAGTGCTAGTAGTACTCGATTCTGAAAATTAAAAAGAAACTACTTGTTTTTTATTTCTTTCTTGTATATTTCACTCAAACGCTCAATAATGTATTAATTAGTGAAAATACTGTGTTTTACCTCACAATACCTTGCAAAGGCAGTTTTTTTTTTTTTTTTAAGCCTTTATTGTTCAACTGTTAGGATAATAAGCCTGCCTATACAATAGGTACATGTTGGAACAGGGGTCATATTATATTTGTGTGATTTAAATATGAGACAGTACTAGGCCTTATAACATGTAGAAACGTCTTAGATTTTCAATATTTACAATTCTATTTTTTGTTCATATTGTAATATTTTGTATTTGAATTATATGATGTTCTATATCTGTGAGTTATATTATTCAAATAAATTATTTGTCAATCATATATTTTGCATTTATTTACATTATTGTATTAATGTATTTTTAATTAAAGAAATATAATTATTAATTATTGATTATGCCATTAATTTAAAACCAATGGCATATGGTAGCTGAGTCGAGTCAAAAACCAGAAAAGTTTTTTCACTTTCGCTAGAATTCGAACCCAGGCCTTTCCACATGAAAATACGGCACTCAACCACTATGCCACCGAGCCATTTTGTTGTAATTAATAAGTCGATTTTTCATTCGATAGGTTTTTGAAATGAAAATTTAGATTAAAATTGTATTACATTATATATGTCACACATTACAAACCAAAATATACATTTTTCCTTTCTAAAATAAGCGTCTCATACTTATAATATTCGCGTTTTATGAATTTGACTTTATGCGCATTGACATTATGCGACGTCCCCATAAAAAAACTACGTATAACAATATTTTTTAATATTTTTTCAATTTTTAGTTTTTAAATCCTAATTAATTCAACAATCTAATATATAATACAAAACATTTTATTTTCTTTTATAAATTTTATGACAATACACCATATACAATAATCGTTACAAATAACGGTAAACATTTATTTAATATTCAACATAAAAACAAAAACAACATACTTATGTCATATGAATTCCTATACAATATCTTTTGAAATTTATTTGATTTTAATACACGTTGGAATTCAAAATATTGTTTAAGAACGTTAAATTGCGTATTTAAATCCCTATCATGTTTTATGTTATGTCAAAAAAAAACAAAAAAATAACAAATGTCAAAAAAAAAATAATATTTATGTTCTACAAAGCAGGACTTTTACAGTTAAAATAAAACTTATTAAATATGCATACAATAGAATATTCATTTTTTCTATTATACCCAACGCACATTCTATTCACCCACACACAAATTTATCACTTATACTGTAACTGTGTTAATAAATAATAATTATAATATGAAGTTGAGTTTTTTTTTGTATTACATGGTGGTTTTAACACGAGTTAACAGATGATAATGATGGGTGGGCGATAACCTACTAACAAATAATATAAATTTACTACTGTTTAAAAAAAAAACAACTTATAACAGCTTTGTTCTACAAAATAAATTGAAAGTTCCTACATAATTTATAGTTTATATTTCTATCTCTTTTCTTCATATTATGTTATGCTAAAGATATTTTATAACAACGGACAATATAATAAAAACTCCTCATCAGTAACTTCCTTTCAATCTATGATGTTGTTTGTTTTCTGTCAAAAGTTTTCCGTTTAATAAAATATATGCGACTTCAGGTGAATACGGTTTTTTGTATTTTATATGTGGTACTTAAATATTCAAACAGTATGTAAAATTTAATATCACCGTGTAGTTGTTGTAAGTGGCTTTAAAAATTTTAATTGTAAGCAATATAATAAACAGTTAAAATTTTTAATAGGAACTTGTCATAACATTAGAATCTTGGGATTTAAGGACTTCTGTTTTACGAATTTGTATACTTTCAACAAAAAAAGAATGATCTCCATTTTCTAAAAATATTTTTAAGCTGTGTTTGTTTTAAGTTAGAGAATATTCAGTTATTCCTAACTTTGACAAGGTAAATTATTTGGTAACCATGGCAACTATAATTAGTATCTCAAAATTTTATTAATAACAATTACTAAATTTCATTGTACATCGATCAAGTCTTTCACATTTAGCATATATTTACTAAAGTATTCCTTAAGTGTTACCATCTGGCAATATACTTGCAATAAAAAAACTCAATTTAATTTAATTTAAGCTCAATTTAATTTGATATTTTTTTTTTTTGAATTATTTTCTACTTTACTTCAGTTTAATTAAAACTCATTAATTTGCAATTACAACCTTTTCAAATTCAGTGCCACCCAAAAAAAGTGTAAAAGAGTGAAAAAAAAATTTCATTGTATACAATTCTTGTAAATTTACTTCTATGCTTTATAATATGAACGTGAAATTATTTTACAATCCGCGTAATTTAATATCCAGCTCCTTATAATAATAAAAAAACAAACTGTAAACTGAAATAGAGCAAAAAAAAAGAAGAACCAGAAAATGAGAGAAAAAAAGGACGAAAATAAAAAACAATAAAAAGGATATTTACACTCTATTGTATGGTTGTTGACTTTGTGGGGGATCATTTTTTTTTTAACTTTTCTTCATCTAGTTTTTCTTTTGTATTAAATTTTTTTTTTTATGTATTAATTTGTAAAATTTAATAGTGTTTAACTATTTAAGTGACCATATGTATTTGATTGAAAAACAGAACATTATATTATAGAATATAATTATTTGAAATAGAAGATGAGTTTTAAAATAAAATATAATGAGATTGAAAAATTATAGAATTATTTTATTTTAATATTTTAAAAATCCCTTTTTCTTTACACCCTCTAACCGTTCCCATTCGAAAAACATCTTTTCATTTGTGTACGTAAGGAAGTCAAGGCTCGACATCGGACTGTAGCGCCATAGAAGAATAAGAAGTTTAGGTATATTAATATCATTTCGGTAGTCTTAACTCTTTAGATAACAATAGTATAGATTATATTTAATACATATATCACATTTATAACATTTAAATATTAACTTAAAGATATAAATTGCAAATAATATGGTCACCCTGTTTCAGCCAATCATTATCATGACGTATATTTTTAAAATACATAGCTAAATCATAGGAACAAATATATTAAAGAAAACTTTATTTTTCAAGAACTACAAAAGGATATTAAATGAGGACCTTTCCGGTTTATTAAAATTTTGGGTGTGGTTGTATTATTTTGGCACGAATAGTTCCAAAAATAAAAAATAAACAAATATTCTTAGAAAAAAATATCAAAATATCAAAAATAAAATATAAACAAATAAATCAGATTCAAGTGTTTAAAATGTGATTGCCACTTTAGGAAGGGACATATTATTTTTGTCCGTAATTTGAGGAACTGAAAAGTATAAATTTAGAATTATGTTAAGAAAATATTATTTTAAAAGAAATTTAACATTTATTTATAAGTAACAATACCGCCTTGAAATTTGATATTTATTCACAGGTGGGGCAACTCAAACTTTTAAGTTCCAACAATTATTATATACAATTTTAACACATTAATTTATTAGTTCGGATGTGTTTATTTTTCGAATTAAAAGAATTTAAGAGATGACGCAAATAAGTTTTGAAATTATAATACTGTTAATTTTTGTAAATTTTTTAAGATTTTTTAAGAATTAAGTAATTTATTTTTAAAAAAAAAATTAAGTAATTTATTTCTATTTTGTTTAATACTTACGAGTAGATAAATTTTGTGTATGGGAGCTAAGACAAGCCAAGGTTTCAAGATATGGGGGCTTAATGAAATTTTATAATTTTAATAGTATTTTGCAAAATAATCGGTTTAAAAGACTGGTCATTAGACGAAATACTGAACTGAGTACTAGCACTATATAAGTCTGCATGTCAAAGACAATGTCCTCGTTTTTGGCTAAAGAAAAATTCCACAATTTAATTCCTAAATTTTGAAAAGGAATTTTATCTTACTTATTTTTATACTTCTATGACTGAAAGTCAAAAGGTTGTGGTTACATCCTCGAGAATAAGCATAAGTTTGCCTACTAAAAATTTGAGCCTTAAAATTGAAAAACTATTAGGACTTAAAAATTTCCCATTTTTATAAATCAGTAACTTAGACACCATTGTATATATTATTCCTAAAATTAAACTCATTATGAAATACTATATAATTTTGAAAATGTGCTTTTTTAAAAACCTTTGATTTTTTTTCATTATTTGTTATTTATTTCTGTGAAAAACTTTTAATACACCAGCAAGATGAATCCTTAAACGTGATTTTAGAAATGAAAAAAAATTATTCATACAAATAGATCTAAAAAAAAATATTCAATTATTTGTAAATTTTAAAGTTTTTGACTTCTCACATACAATTTTGAATGTTTAATAAATTTTTAGTTCATTTTTTTTTTGTGGAGATTTTACATGACATTTGCCATGACATTTTTGTTGTTTATATGACATGTATTGTTCTTTTTGACAATTTTAACAATTTATTTGGCTTTTCTAAATTATTTTGAAAAAAACTTTTTGCATTAAATGGTACTCGAGTAATAAGAGTTTATCTATGGATTAGAATTTTGTTTAAATATTTTTATTTTAAAGTTTAAAATTTGTGGTTAAATAGAAAGTAAATTAAATTAATAAAAATTTGAATGAAATTTATCCTTTGTTCACGTTTATTTTGGGTTGTACAAGTCTAAATAACCTTACTTTTTCAAAAACTATTGGATGGTCACTATTAGAGCGAACTAAAAACATTTTAAAATTATAGCCCTGATTTCGATAGTCATCTCACTCCCATTTTTAATGAAAAAAGAAATTTTTTGATTTCGATAGTAATAAAAAATGGAAATAATCATAAAACATATTCACACATATTATGAATAAAATCATTTAAACTGACAAATTTTTTCATTTTGAAATTGTTAAATGCGTAGTAAATGGCGCTTGTGTTTGTTTGTTTGAATTCTAAAATTAATTTAGAAAAAAAATCGTAAATATTTTACATCAAATTTATAAATTTAATTTTTAATTTAAATGAAAATTAAAAACATGGAAAAATTTTAGAAAAGTAACTTCAAAACCTCAGTTTGAGTTATTACTTAATATGATGGAGGAAAATAAAGATTTAGCTAGAGGTAGTTCTCATAATATTGACAAAAATTAATACAAATCTAAATGGGGCATTTTTGCTAATCAGTTTAATATTATTATTTCTACTTTCATCTTCTTCACTCGAATCACTAAAGAATAATTCCACTGAACACATTTTACACTTTGTATTGAATTAATTTTAATAAATAATTTTAACTCCACTAACTCTTTACAATATTTGTATATTTAAAACTAAAAAACGTCAAAATGTCAAAATAAGGAAGTATTGCCGGTTCAAAACGAAAATATAAATCATTTTAATTTCAAATCTCATTTCATTTTACCTGACTATCGAAATCGCAAAAAGTTATTAAAGTAAATCTCTTAATAAAATAAAAGGTGAAACTTCCGGAAAGGGGTTGTGAACTATCAAGAGGACGTCATCACATAACGGTACTAAATATCTCAAAGTTTCCGAATATATATACCATTAGTGGCGATGGCGCCATCTAGTGGTCGAAAAATGCATTACAAAATGTTCCTAAGATTTTGTAGCATTTTTATTAAAATGTTATATTTTTCCTGTTAGTCCATAAACTGGAACCAACTACTTACACTATTGTAGGGCATGATATTGTCTTTCATAAACATCTTGTTTCATCTGGATCGGTGCTACCATTTTTGAGATATTGCAATTTAAAGTGAAAATTTAAAAAAAAAAAAAAAATCAAACTTTCAAAAAAGCTATAAACTCTTGATAGCTCACAACCCCTTTGCGGAAGTTTTGCCAAATAAAATTCTTAAATTTTAATTTATAAAATCTTTCTGAAAAGTTTGTTTATTTTGATTGAATAAAGCCAATTGGAAATGAATTTATTCTTTACGCAGAAGCGTAAAGCCCTGCTTTTGAATCCAACTAACAATCCCACATATACACATATATAAATATTCTGGAAAAAGCGGCAATCCTGCTTTTGAATCCAACTCTAAAATCCCTCCTAATTAAGAATCCCATATATACACATATATAAATATTCTGGAAAAAGCGTAAAACCCTGCTTTTGAAACCAACTCTAAAACTCCTTCCTAACTATTTAAATAAAAAAGTTTTCAAAATTAAATTGCTTCTATTTTCACAAATAAAATTACTTCTGATTTTGTTGCCTAAGGGCCTTTCTAATTATATTTTTACATACATATTTAAGTAAAAAAAATTTTAAAACTTTGAGGTTGTCACCTCCAAAATCCCTCAAAACAAATTGTCAGAACCAAACTCAATATTGTATCCAAACCTAAAATGCATTCTTACATTTTTAAATTTGCCAAAAAGGCAAAATAAATTTATGACAAATAAAGTATGAAAATGTATTTTTTAATAAAATTGTTGCGTCATATTTGCATTTATGTTCTCTGGTGGGGCTATTTGTCAACATATGCCATACTTATTATATACCGTTGGAAAGAGTTTTAAGAGACCTTTCTAATGGTATAATAATAATACAGGGTGTTTTTGAAAATTTCACAGTTATAGTAGTTTTTTTGAAAGTTTGATTTTTTTTTTTTTTTTTTTTTAAATTTTCACTTTAAATTGCAATATCTTAAAAACGGTAGCACCGATTCAGATGAAACCGGATTTATATGAAAGGCAATATCATTCTCTACAATATTGTGTTGCTTCTAGTTTATGGTCTTACAGGAAAAATATAGCATTTTAATTAAAATGCTACAAAATCTTAGGAAATTTTTGTAATGCATTTTTCGACCACTAGATGGCGCCATCGCCACTAATGGTATATATATTCGGAAACTTTGAGATATTTAGTACCGTTATGTGATGACGTCATCTTGATAGCTCACAACCCCTTTGCGGAAGTTTTGCCAAATAAAATTCTTAAATTTTAATTTATAAAATCTTTCTGAAAAGTTTGTTTATTTTGATTGAATAAAGCCAATTGGAAATGAATTTATTCTTTAAATCAATTTAAACAATTTTAATTAATTTAGTTCAGTAATTAAACAATTATTTAATTTGTTAATATTTGTAATAGTTGGCCTTATGTATATTTAATGCTTCTCTTTCTTATGTAATCTTCCTACATATATTTTTTAATATCAATTTATTTTTAAAATGTAACGTGTTGAAAATTAAATTAAAAGTAGTACAATATAAAAATTGTGTATTTAATAATACAAAAACAAAAATTACCATTACAATTTCAACATTTTTATTTTACCTTAGATTAAATTAATCAATTAACATACTACAAAATACAATGTGGCGCCCAGAAAATTAAATTGTAAACAAATTGTATTTCATTTAATTAACTTTCTATTTAACCATAAAGTTTGAACTTTCTAATAAATAAATAAAAATAAAAACATTCTAATCATTAGATGAACTATACAAATTAAACCTAAATCGTTTTAAATTTAATTAAAGTTGATAACAAGTAACTATTTTGTATTTTTACCTTTAAAAAAAAAAATTAGAAAACAACTTTTATAATAAAATTGAATAAGTTAAAGTAATTGTGTATAGAATTTTCCTTGAAATTTATACACAATTACTATTATTTGAAACTTTTTCCATATAGTGAATATGGTAAGAATATCATCAAACTTAAATAAATAACAAAAAAATAAATGCAGAAGAAAAAACTATAAACAACTGTTTAAAAAACTTCAAAGTCATTATCATTAGATAATCTTTAAGAACTACTTACAAATTTTTTTGAAATCTTTGAACTTCAATGTAATACCATATAATTAATCACAGACCTGTAAAGTAATGATTAAAATGGTGTTTAAAGATTGTGTTAAATACCATTACTTGGTAATGATTACTTCCTAATTATCAGTTAAAAAAATTTGTAATGATACTTTAATAAATTTAATTCCCAGTAAAAAGAATTAAATATTTACCTAATAATTTCTAAAAAGTAATTAGATTTGGATTTCAATTACTTTTGTAACTGTTTTCCTTTTCTCAATTACTTTTGAAATTTAATTACTTTTGTAATTATTTTTGAAATTTAATTATTTTTATAATTATTTTTGATAATTAATTACTTTAAAATAATTACATACCCAAATAAACTAAATTATCATAAAGATTACCGAAAAATAACTAGAGATATCTTTTTTAGTTTTTTTTTCTTAAGGAATCTACACATGGAAACTAAGCCTCGAGGAAGGGTGATATTCCTACTTATTAAAAAAAACCACCCTCCGTATACAAAAAAGTGGGATAAACACCCAAATAGGCTATCAAGAGTTGAATGGGAAGCCCAAAAGGAAAAAGTTGACTCCTTTCTTGAATTGTTCTAAATAACAACAAACTATATTGAATTAATCTGTTCTTCAATTGGGAGGTGCGAATTATAAAAGAGTTCTCATATTTCAGAGTTCTAGTTCAAAAAAGCTCTACAGTAGATGAATATGAAGGAAATTATAATGCTATTCATTTATTACGGAAGATTTAAAGCTTTAGCATAATATTTTTAGTTACTACTTAAGTATTGCCTAATAGAATTTATAGAACTGCCAAGCAGCTCCTTCATTTTGGCTGTGATTCAACCAGGCTAAGTTTTTTGTGACGTTACTGTCATTGATAATACAAACAGCTTCATTTTTTTTTTCTTATCTAGTTCTTGAAGAGGGATGCTGGGTGCTAAAGCAAATATGTAGGAATTATACTGAAATTCTGGAAGAATATAGGGCTAATTGGACCAAATCTCCAAACATATAAGAAGAGTTGGAGATTTAGAGCAAGGACAACGATTGCACATCGTTTTTAACTTTTTAGTTAAGTACCTATATTTTAAAGTAAATTACAGCTTAGAAAAATTAAAAAATTTTAATCATATTCACTCACATAAATCACAAATTTACTAGGTCACAAGAAATTATTTCGGAACTACTTCCAGACTTCAACAATAAAACAAAACAAATTGTTTTGAAGACTTTGTAATTTAATGCAAAACTTAGTAAGTTTTCACCTTAACATCCATTTTTCTGAGTTATTTTTTTTTTCTTTGTGATGATATTGTTTTTGTTTGGTTGATTGTTGCTTAGTGTTGCAAGTAATGCAATCAACATAAACAATCAAGAACAAAGAAAAAAAAAACTTTTACCGTAATTTTTTTTATTTTTTTTTTATATATTGTTTTTCTGAAAACAAGTTGCTTTAAGTACACCCAGGAAGGATTCAGGATATTAAATACGATATTTTTTCTTAAATGTATGTGTGTGTGTGAATGATGTTTTTTTTTCTCGAACTGATGCAATAAGAATGGAAAAGACAAAGTACGGAATTAACAAATGATTTGTACTTTATTTATATATATACATGTATATATATAAATTCTTTTTTTTTAAGTTTTTGAGAAAAACTGATATTTTATTGTACTTAATATCCGTTGCCCTGTCAGTAATATTGTAAACAATTTCAAGTTGAAACTTTTTCCCATTACCTTTGTTCTATTATTGTACAATGTCTGAAGATACTGATACATTTTGTTACGATTTTTTTTTTTTAAATGCAATTTAAAGTTGTGTTTTTAAAAAAGAATTTACAATAGTTAAAAATTTTTAAATCGATATTTTAAATTACTATATATAAATTAATATGGGTTAAAATGATTATTAAAATTTAATAAATCTAACTGTAAATTATTACACCTATTAAAAGCCCCTAAAGCTATGCAATTTTTTCATTTAGTTTTTTTATGAGGAACACTTAAATATTTTGTTATCATAAATTTATAGGAGCCTCGAAGGCTCAGTGGTAAAACACATGGGTTGTTATCCGCGGAATAATAAAAAGTAATATGAATAAACAAATAAAATTCAGTTATACTTCTGATTATATTTAATTCTAGAATTAAAGTAAATTTTCTGAGACATTTTGACTCTTTTTCATTGGTTAAAAAGTTCATTAAATTGATTTTGAGACATTTACCAATAGTAGCTGTAACGACTACGTATAACACTATAAAAGTCAAAAAGTGATAAAGTCCTGGGTGCAATTTAACTAGGAAAATTTATGAAATCCTAGTAATTCTAAATGAATCTAACAAAATGTTGAAGTTTTTTAATATTTAGGAAAATACTTTAAGATTTCAGGGAGTAATAATTTTTTCTTTCTTTACTATTTCTTTTTGTACTAGACCCAAATATTTTTTTAAAAATTAAAATTTTTATGAAACCAACCATAATAATTTTAAATTTTTTTTTTTTATAGTAGATTTCCAATAATTTTTAAACTTTTAAAATTTGTTTTAATAAAATCTATATAAGCATTTTTTTTAAAATCTATATAAGCATAACAAAATTTAATTTCAAATAGTTAAATTCATCAGTAGCCATTTATAATTTAATCTTAAGCTATCATTAAATTTCATGTTAAAAGATTAATACCATTAAGTATTCATTAATTATTACTTTTATCTAAAATCAATGCAGCATAGTTTTTATCTCATATTACATTATTACTGTCTATATTTTTAAAGTAAATAGAAATTTAATTTGGAAAATATTTTGATTAAATTTTAAGAAGTGATGAAAAAATCATGGGTTCTTAATAAAGCACATTCTCAAAATTATATAGTGGCTTAGGGTAAAAAATATATATAAAAATAAATTGATAATATTATAATTCAGTTATTTCATTAATTCATTATTGATTACGATTAATAATGAAATCCATACTTAGAATAAAATCCTAATGCACTCAAAAAGTATCGAAATATAATGTTGCAGCTTCAATGTTAAATGTATGTTCAATGAATATACACACTGGCATCTAAGTCAAAAACAGGAAATTTTGAATTATTAAGTTCTAATAGTCCTTAATTCTTGCAGATCTAACCGCACCTCTCCCCGCCCCAAACTTTAAAGTTCTAGGAATGAAAATGTGACTTGAAAATTTAGAATATTTCTTAAAATTTTATTATCTAAGAATAAATGGTTAAAACTAGGAGACTTTTTCTTCATTTTTAAAGGCATTACTTTAGGAAAAATTTTTAACACATGTAACAATATAATGTCGGACCTTTAAGTTTTGCATATTACTAAAAAAAAATTTTAACGGGCATTCATGTTGCAGGTACTTAAAAATAGAAATTAAAAATTTCAATTGTCGACCTCGTTCAACTCCTTAAAAGTGGGCGTCACAAAAAAAATGTTCTTCCATAACTCCTAATAATTTTTGAGGATCTAACTTCTCCCAAAATTTTTTGTTGTAGCCTTAGCCGTTTAGAAGTAATGTGGGGCTAAAAATTTTGCAAAAATTGTGTTTGGCATAACGGTGAATTATAGTACTGTATGGCAACTTTAAATATTTGCCTTTCAAAAATTTATAAATTTTATAAAACCAGCTGTTTTTTACTGTTTTCAGATTAAAAATGCACCCCGTAGTTATAAAATAAAACAGAACTTTTATTATAATAGTTTAAATATAGGGCTTTCTCCGAGTTTGAAGCGCTGTACCTCCGTAACGGGTAGAGCTACATGAAAAAATTCTTCCCATAAGTTTTTTTTGCAATACCTACTGTTTATCCATTGGTTTCTATTTCTCTCTATCTCAAGCGGTATTAACATTTTTTGTAAACATACGGACGAACGGACGGATGGATAGAGTTAAACTATAAAGGCACATGTTATAAAAATTACATCGGATTATAAAATTTAACGAAAAGCATTACAACAACCATGACGTATATATTATATTTGTATTAATAAGTTTAAATTAACAAAATATTAAATTTCTATTTATAATTATAAAATAATTCAAAAAATATCAATTAAATTAATTTTTAATTTATTTTAATGATATCCTATTTAGTTTTAAATGACATTTAATCCTTCTAATCATAAAATTTTCCATATCTGATAAATACGAATTAACGTTTTAAATGAATTAAATTTAATGTTTTATTAAATTTTAAAATGAACTGTTCTATAACATATTATTAAAGATATATTCATTTAATTTTTAGAATCTGAATACCCATTAATTTAATGTCTAATATCTATTCAATAAATATATATTATACACATATTATATAAACATATTAAAATTTGTTCATATCTATTTAACTTTTAATCTTATATGTTTACATTTATACTATGTGGATCTTAATTACCTTAAAAAACAATCTCCTGAATTCCATTATATTTAATCTAATACAAATTCAGAGCATATTTGAATTTAATTAAAAAATTTTTAGTTGGTCTAGGTATAACTGTATCTCCATTTTGGATTTTACTAGATACTAAACTACTGTACTTTAATTAGAAATAAATTGAGGTGTTAGAAAAGTTCTATGGAATCAAAATTTAAAATATTTAATTTTATATATACAAGTATATATATAATATTAATTGTATACATAAAAATATATCTTTGCCATATTGCAATGAATTGCAATATTAGTTTTAGTTTAAGAAATTTTTGAAATTTACTAAATATTTTAATGTATACACTTTAAATAAAATTGATGAATTTAATATTAAAAATTTCACAAAATCATATAGTAGGTAATGCTGTTATTGTTTGGATGTTTGTATTAACACAATAACCCAGAATTTTCTAAAGTACAATCTACAGATTATCATTTAAATTACCAAAAGCAGTTCAATTAAGTTTAAATGCACCTATAGTTTTCATAAATTTTGTTTTTGGGACAAAACTTTTGTTTTTTTTCCAAACATTGAAGAAGTAGATTTAATATATTTAAATACTAGAGATACTATTTGTATACCCTTATGACTACGTTTGTGACACAGAGAAGGAGAGACTTAGATATAGACTCAAGTGTATGGCTCGGATTAGAATTGAACAAAAAATCGATTTAGTTATGTATGTCCATCCGTCTGTTCGTCCGTCCGCACGATAACTCAAAAAAATAAAGGAGCTAGGGTTTGAAATTTTGGCAAATGTGTGTTTTTGCAATAACCGTCATCGCTATTTAAATCCAGCCATTTTGGTTCATGGGTACAGGTAGCTGTTATACAATTTCTTATTTTATATGAGCATTACTATATACCTATTAAAGCTGGGTGTCTAAAATTTTGCATAAAATAGTTTAGTGTAATACCAAAATTTGGTTGGTCTAAAAAAAAGAGGTTTCGAGTAGCTGTCATACAACTCCTTTTTTTATATGAGCATTACACTACACTTAATAAAGCTAGTATGTTTGAAATTTTGCCAAAAGTAATTAATGTTTATAATAACAATAATATAATGTTTATATAACGGTCATACAGGTATCCAAGAGTTGACACAGTCTACTTTACCATACTCTTCATCGTTTTATTATCAAATTACTTTGAAAATGTGATTTTTAAAGTGTCACATGTTGTTGCAAAATCTTTTTTTTTTAATTTGATGTTACTTCTAAAAAACTTCTGCAAATTTATGTAGCAATTAAAAAGTTTTTGAGGAAAATAACGAAGTTCCTACTGTAGAGAATTTTTTTTTTGTTAAACCGATCAACATCTTTGACCTTTTCTAAAATATTATTTATAATTTTGCAATTAGCAATTATTTGAATTGTGCTTCTAAAAGGCAATTAGTATCTGGTGAGGAAATTTTAATTATTTTTTAAATAATTTTGTGTAATATTTTTTTGAAGTTCGACAATATTATATCAATGCTATTTATCTTATTTAATGTTTTATTAACAGCTTCTTCAAAATGAAATACAACCATTTCACAATCAAATGTAACCACTTCAAAAATCAATTCATCCATTTTAAAGTTACGAGCAACCTTTTCAAATTCAAATTCAGTGTTTCAACTTTTTCGAATTTAAAATAAATTTTGAAACATCATAAGATTCCCTTTTTACGCGAATTTGAAAAAACGCGATTTGACAATTTGTTTCAACTCTCTTTTAACGCTATCTAATTTGAAATAACGCGATTAAAAAAATTAAACTAAATACAAATTAAAACTGTTTGATACTTTAAAAAAAATTTATTAAGAAAATAATTGATTCTTTTAACGCGACTTTCTTTTCAAACGGATTTTCGCGGAACGTATCCATCGCGTAAAAAGAGAATTAGGTGTTCATAAGTTGTAGTGATAAAGGAAATATAAAAAGCATTTTCAATGTGATGGAAATTCCTTAGCCTGGGGGCAACTCTTTCATCATATCTAATATAATAAAAGACAAACTGCTGCTGCTGCTGCTGACTGACGTGCCCTATGTTATGTTAAGTGTTATTCACACATGTAAAATACTTATACTTACAAATACTCACATTCAAAAGAGAAAGAAAAAATAAAACTGATAAATGTAAATTGAGTGGCTCAGAAGTAAAGTGGCCTAACCAACAGAGAATTTTTATCGTGAAAAATACATTTCAAATTTTTTTTTTAATATTTTTATAAAATGTTAACTATGATTGTTACTTTGAGCACGAATATATATATATGTTTTTTTAATTTTTCAAGCTCTTTACGATGGTGGTATTATTTTAGCGATATCTTTAAAAAAATGTGGGTTAGTCCGTTTGCCTTTTAAAAAAAATTGAAATATTTAAAATTATTTGTGGGTTAGGCCGCTTAAATTTGAGTTTGAAAATTTTATTTAAAAAGAAAATCGAAAAGCCAAAAATACTTTGTAGAATAAGATCAAAATTGTAAAAAAGTAAGTTTGTTTGAACATTTATGGATTTCTGCTAAAGTGTTCAACTTGAAATTTTACACGCATTATAACTCCTTACGAATAGAATAGATGTTGTTAATAGCATTTTGGGACCTAACAGATTTTAAAAATTACTTTATAAAGTACTTTTGATTTTATAAATTTTGGATAAAAATATACTTAAAAAAAAAAGGAATGAAAAAAAGAAATTAAAATGAAAAAAAGAGCAAGTTTCTGGGAAAATATACCAAATATTTATAACTTATAAACAAAACTAAACAAAATATATTCTTTTTTCGCAATAAATTAAATAAAATCTAAAAATTTAAAAAAATATTCATATTATGGAATATTTAGTGCCCTTCTCACTCACTAAAAATAATTTCATCCACGTCATTTTCGGTTTCCAGGCAATTATAGAAAAAATAATGGACTGGTGGTACGAAATTCAACAAATTCAATAGGCCTTTTTTTTCTGATGCTATTTTTCTTCCATTTGGATACAGTAATGTATATTTTTTGATGTGAAATAGAGTATTTTGAAGGACATTTTTTTTACAATTGCATGTTCCAATTGCAAATTCTTTTCCAGGTACAACGACACCCATGTAATTTTCATATTGTTGTCCTGAATTACGCTTTCTTTCTTAACATTTCTTTTCCAGGTCACTGGTTGTTTTTTCCTTTTGCGCGACATCTGATTCGGACCAGTTAAATCCAAGCTATATTGTGTAATATCATTGCTGATATTTGATGATATAGTTTTATCTAAAGAAAGCACATTTAAAATATTTTGTGTATTTTTTTTAATCGAGCACTTCATGTATATAATACGGACATACGGAAATACCGTATGTACTTTTATAAAGTTCATAATTAAATCTAAATTATAACTTTGCACAAAAGTATTTTGTTCTTATCGGGTTTCTTATAAAACAGTCAACTAGTATGATAGAATGAAAAAAGAAATTCCAAACTCTTATTCTTTTAAGCTTTTTCAGGTTTTCTTATAGATGGGTTTGGGAATATTTAATATGACAAAATGATATTTAATGAAATTTATATTTAAATACAAATATTAATAATATTTTAATAAAAAAAAAAACAAAAACCGGTTTTCTTATCAAACAAAACACTATGTTATGATAAATTAAATGAATTTAATGCATTTTTGATATCGATAGTAAAATTACACAAACGATGCAAATTCATGTCTTCCAATGCAAAGAATTCTATTATATTTTAAAATAGTATTTAATATTATTAAAATTTATTATTATTATTTATTTAATTTTTTCAATAGAAAAATGATCTAAATTAAAACTTTATTAATTTAATATATATATACGTATATTATATACATATATTTAATATATATATGCATTTGTTGAGTTTGTCTAATGGTAATTCGTCTTAATGTAATGCCAATATATTACATTTTAATTATAAAAAGGTAATATTTGAGTTTTTCATAAATTAAGATATAATAATTTATTTATTTTATAATAAAATTTAAATTTCTTTGATTATCTGCTAAAAAGAAGCTTACAAAATATATCTTTGACTAAAAAAATTAAATTCTAAGCCACAATTTTTTTTAAAGTATATTGTTTTTTTTTAGTGTTAAAGTGGCCTAAGCCACAATGAGGGTTAGGCCACTTTTGCATTAAAAAAAATATGAAAAATGGGTTATGCCAAAAAAACTAACCTAAATGGAATAGGAAGTTGAACTTTTTAAGTTTGCAGCCTAATTCTACATTTAATTCTTATGCGATTTATGCAAAAAAAGCAAAATTTTTTGTGTTGAGGGTTAGGCCACTTTACTTCTGAGCCACTCTTATGAACAGAAAAAAAAAAAATCAAAACGAATGAGAAATCTGTTAACAGGTAGATACAGAAAATTATAATAAAAACGTACTATTTTTTACATTTCAGTATGTATACTTTTATTTTACAGAACTAATAACTAACTACAGTTTGTAGTTTTTATTTTTTATAAGAAAAAAAAAATCAAAACGTATAAAAGTCTTTAAAAAAATACATACGTCTAAATATAATAAAAGACAAACTGCTGCTACTGTTGCATTATATTAATGTTAAGTGATATTCACACATGTAACATACTTCTAATAACAAATCCTTACATGCAAAAGAGAAAGAAAAAATTAAACTGATAAAATGTAAATTATGAACAGAAAAAAAAAAATCAAAACGTATAAGAAATCTGTTAACAGATAGATTAGATACAGACAATTATAATAAAAACGTTTAAAGAAATTTTTTACATTTCAGTATTTCTACTTTTATTTAAATACACTTACAGAACTAATAACTAACTTTAATTTGTAGTTTTTATTTTTTATAAATATAATAAAAGACGCTACTACTGTTGCAATATCTTAATGTTAAGTGTTATTCACACATGTAACATACTTCTAATTACAAATACTTACATACAAAAGAGAAAGAAAAAATAAAACTGATAAATGTAAATTATGAACAGAAAAAAAAAAAATCAAAACGTATGAGAAATCTGTTAACAGGTAGATACAGAAAATTATAATAAAAACGTACTATTTTTTACATTTCAGTATGTATACTTTTATTTTACAAAACTAATAACTAACTACGGTTTGTAGTTTTTATTTTTTATAAGAAAAAAAAAATCAAAACGTATAAGAAGTCTTTAAGAAAATACATACGTCTAAATATAATAAAAGACAAACTGCTGCTACTGTTGCATTATGTTAATGTTAAGTGTTATTCACACATGTAACATACTTCTAATAACAAATACTTATATACAAAAAGAAAGAAAAAATGAAACTGATAAATGTAAATTATGAACAGAAGAAAGAAAAAAAATCAAAACGTATAAGAAATCTGTTAACAGGTAGATACAGAATATTTTAATAATTTTTACACTTTAGTATGCATACTTCTATTTTATTATCACTTACAAAACTAAAACAAACTATTATAATGTTAACTTAATGTTCTTTAGGTAACGAATTTCCTTTTATTGATTCAGTAGCGCAATAGCAGGAAAAAAGAATATATATATAAAAAGAGAAATTAAAATTATACCTGTCGTCCGACAGGCTTTTTTACTAGTTAACAATAAAATTATACTATTCAGAAGGTGTGTAGGAGTTTCCCAACTTTAAGTAGGAGTTTCCAACAGTATACCGGATTTGGTGACAAAACCATAGTCAGATAAATTTCTCTTTAGAAGCTCTACTTTTGGAAGAACATTTTCATTTTGATTTAATACAGGCGAACGTGGTGGACAGAATAATTTAAAATTAATTGAAAGGAAGGACTAAGCTAGATTCTTGAATCACGCTTGCGTATTTGTGTCAACTTGAGTTATCCATAAGAAACCAACAACCAGTCATGTTGCTGGTTCCTTTAAGCTTTTCAATGACTTCCTTTAAAAAATTCAATAACTAAACTGTATGAAATCATATTAATATTTTTTTATTTCATCGGAGGAAGCTTATGTACTTATCTTTTTCTTTGATTGGGACGTTATAAATCCATTAAAATTCATTCGATATTAAGATCCAAATAGAGCTACTTTTATTTAAATAACCAAAAATTCGAAAATTGACCTGTAAAAAAGATTTCTAATTCAAAGAATCTAATATTTTTCAGTATTTTATAGTATTTATTTCCACTTAAAAGCTTGTTTCAATAAATTACTTTTCCACGACACATATTATAAAATAAAAAGTACTTTCAATTACATTTTTACATTTCTACTGCATTTACTCAATCAATATTCAAAATTATATTGCACTTATAAAATCTTAACCATTCATTCCTAGATTTTTTTTTTTAATTTTTTTAAAAAAATTCCCAAAAAGACCAAACCTTGTACTTCTGAGTCTTCATTACATTTTTAAAAGATTTTTTAAAAGATAAATTCATATCTCTCTCAAATGTGCATTATAATGCAAAAAAAAACACCAAATGGGCAATGATTACTTTAACAATAAAAAATGATGATGATAGAAATCGGATTTTGGTAATAAGTACATATATAAAGTATATGCACTTATTATAGAATAGAATTAAAAAATAATGATTTTCTTCTCATATTTGTAATGGAAAATTCTACACATACTTTCATTTAATCGTTTTTCTTGCAACAGAACTCAAAATTTAAAAAAAAAATCCGTTCTTTCATATGCAAATTATTTTCTTTGTAAAAGAATTTTTTCTGAAAAATAAAAAAATACTTGAATAATTTTTCATGAAACTTTTCAATTCACTTTTAGACTATTAAAGTCCAACATAAAGAATCTAGAAGTACCTGCATAAGCTATCACGTTTTAGTTCTATATATTTCGATTTTTAGCAGGTGTTGCATTTAAATTCACAATTTAATATTATTGTGTATTCTACTATACAATGTTTAGTTTTTTTTCAATAATTTTCAAGTAACTTTGTTTGAAAATTCTTCAACACATTTTCATTATTTGGTTGTATATGCTTTCATTCTATTCTTTTCAATTCTAATTTAATTTTAGACTATGTACTTATATTTGAATGGTTTTTCAAATGGACTCTATATACTTTTTAAAACTTATCGTTTTTTTTTAGCACATTTTCAAAAAATTTTGAAAAAATGTAACCATATAGTTTCACACTGTCAGTCCGTCAGTCTGTATGTTTACAAAAAATTGTATGTCTTCATCTTTTTTCTGTAGCCTCAGCCGTTACGGAGCTGCAGCCTCCCAAAGTTAAAAAAAAAATTAAAAATTAAACTTTTACAACAACTGTTGTTTTAAGTTTATGTTCCGCTTATAAGCTACTAGCTAATACCCGGTGCGCGTTACTGCGCCTCTCAATGGAGGTTTAATTGAAGTTGATGTTACTGCAAAAAGTTAACACAAAAATTACACTCGGTTTACACATGTAAATTTTAAAATGTATGAAAGCAATCTTTTTAAAACCATTTTTCTAGGATTGTTCTAGTAATTTTTGAAACTTTCTGTAATTCAAAGCAGTACAAACTACTTTCCAAATTTTGACGTAATTTACTTCCAAAAAATTTTTTTTGAAAAATCATAGGACCGACTGTTAACAGACTCAACTCAATTTTCAAGTTGCTTCACACATATAAAATTTGAGTTAACCGGTCAAATCTTTTCTAATTTAGAGTTAAGTAACCCAAAAATCTATTAAAAGCCACTGTGCCCCACTGGGTTAACGGAACTAAACTTTCTCTTTGGGCAAAGCAATATTGCGCAAAATTGGACGTAATTTGCTTCCAAATCACTCAACAAAATTTTTTGAGGCTATCTTTTTAGACAAAGCAGTACTTCGCAAATTTTGACAATATTATCTTCAAAAATTATTTTGACCAACCGTCGGGCCGACATGGGTTAACAAATTCCAAATCTGTTAATAGTGTCAACTCAATTCTCACAGGGGAGCACGTATACAAAATTTGAAGAAAATCGGTTAAACCGTTTTTAATTTAGAGTTAGTAATTGAAAAAACCTATAAAAAGCTGTTGGGCCCCAATGGGTTAATGCAAGTCAATAAAATTTTTTTGTGGGTTTTCTTTTTAGCCAAAGCAGAATTTCATAAAATCGGATAAAATTTGAACCCAAATTTTTTTTTGACCACCCGTCGGCCCGACATGGGTTAACAAATTCCAAAACTGTTAATAGTGTCAACTCAATTCTCAAGGAGCATCGCGTATACAAAATTTTAAATCAACTGGTCAAACCGTTTCGAATTTAGAGTAAAGTATTGAAAAAACCTATAAAAAGCTGTTGGGCGGCAATGGGTTAATGGAACTCAACAAAATTTTTTTTGAGGCTTTCTTAATAGCCAAAGCAGAATTTCGTAAAATCGGACAAAATTTGGATCCAAAATTTTTTTTGACCACCCGTCGGCCCGACATGGGTTAACAAATTCCAAAACTGTTAATAGTGTCAACTCAATTCTCAAGGAGCATCGCGTATACAAAATTTGAAGTCAATTGGTCAAACCGTTTCGAATTTAGAGTAAAGTATTGAAAAAACCTATAAAGAGCTGTTGGGCCGCAATGGGTTAATGGAACTCAACAAAATTTCTTTTGGGGCTTTCTTTTAAGCCAAAGCAGAATTTCGTAAAATCGGACAAAATTTGGACCCAAAATTTTCTTTGACCACCCGTCGGCTCGACATGGGTTAACAAATTCCAAAACTGTTAATAGTGTCTACTCAATTCTCAAAGAGCATTACGTATACAAAATTTGAAGTCAATCGGTCAAACCGTTTCGAATTTAGAGTAAAGTATTGAAGAAACCTATAAAAAGCTGTTGGGCCGCAATGGGTTAATGGAACTCACCAAAATTTTTTTTTGGATTTGCTTTTAAGCCAAAGCTGAATTTCATAAAATCGGACAAAATTTGGACCCAACATTTTTTTTGACCACCCGTCGGCCCGACATGGGTTAACAAATTCCAAAACTGTTAATAGTGTCAACTCAATTCTCAAAGAGCATCACGTATACAAAATTTGAAGTCAATCGGTCAAACCGTTTTCATTTTAGAACAAAGAAGTTTAAATACTTGCACCACAGCCCCAACTTGGCGGTCCGTTAGAGCAAAATTTTTGTGCCACGATTTCTTTCCGTACCCAAAAACCCCTATATACAAATTTTCAAGAAAATCGGCTGGGCAGTTTAGGAGTCTATTCGCTACAAACAAACAAACAAACAAATAAACAAACTTTCGCTTTTATATATATAGATATAAATTTTTATACAGCAAATTCATAGGGCTGCCATACGGTACTAAAATTCGCCATTTCGCAAAATTTTTATTGCGTCATGTCTTCTGAACGGCTTAAGCTAAGGTAATTTTGGGAAAAATTAGATTCCCAGAATTACCGTGCGAGTCGATAAAGGAAATTTGTTTGTCCCCAGTTTAGGATCTGTAATGGGTTGAAAATTAAAATTTCACCAATTTTAAGGACCAGTAACTTAAATACCCGTCTACACTTTTTTTTAGAAATATACAACATTTAAAGCTCTAACATTATATTTTAACATGTGTTGGAGGTTTTTCTTAAGTTTAAAGGCGGTCCTTAAAACTGAAGAAAGTGTCAACAAGTTCTACTATTTTTGCTCAAATAATAAATTTCTAAGAAAAATTCCAAAAATTTTAAAGGAAGTTACAATTTAATTCCTGAAACCTCAAAATTTTGGAAGGTAAATAGTAAAAATTTGGGAATTTTCCCAATTGAAAACAACGGGCTCTAAAAATTTCCCATCAGTAACTTAGTCACGAGTAAATATATTCCGAAAATTAAACTGTGTATAAAACACTATATAATTTTGAAAATATGCTTTCTTAAAAACCCTTGTTTTTTTTCATTACATTTTTTTTTTTAAAACAAAATTTTCACCTGCATCTACATATGAAAATCGCTTTGTTTTTTCGTTTCTAATCGAAATTAAACTGATATTTGCATTCAAAGATGAAACATCAACAATGAAGAAACTGCTTAAGGAACAGCAAGAATAACATAAAATTAAAAAAAATTACCATATGTGGTAGTGTGTTTACATATGGTTTTCCATTTTTCTCATGGAATAATATAAGATCCCAGTAAAAATGTGCTTGAAATCATAATATCCCTGGGTAGTGATAATGTAATTTTCGTTGGGCTGTAAACCCTGCGATATAAATTTCCCGGGTTATTATTTCCTATTTAATAAGAATTAGTAAATGAGAAATAAAGCCCTGTGGTTTGAATTCTTGTTTATGTTGAACTACAGCTTTTCTAAAAAAAATGGCTCCGATGGTTAATTGCTATATATAAATATGATATTCTTAGGGGATTTTAGATTTTGATTCAGGGTAGATTTTCCTCTTTTTCAGAATTTTTAATGCTACTTAAAAATATCTCACAATGCAGAAATGCACCTACACCTCATATATAAATAACCTAGAAAAGTTGGAATACTCGGATTTATGAATTCTAAAACTCTTCATAATTTAAAAACTTATTTACTTGTTAAATTAACATGGGAAATAACACACATCATCAATTACTATGAGAAAAAGACCTCGTGGCGTTAATTCTCATTAAATGGGAAATAGCACCCTGGGGTTTTAAATCATAGGGTCATAATTCAGTTGCATCGTTTTTCTTTTCATTGCTTTTATATTGATGCAAACATGTTGAGGAAATACCGTTATATTTAGATTTTTTTATATTTATTCTAAAATTTTCAATTTTTGTAGCCGTCTACACTGTTGTTTGGTTTAAAACTGGTTTTCTACAGGTTTAAAATTAATTCCACTGAAATTTCATATGCGAAAGTAAAATCTAATGTTTAGTAAATAAAGTGAAATTTATATACTTGATGAAGGGTACTGAAAATAAATTAAGATAAAATATTTTTGTAAAAAGCTATATTTAAGTATTTTTCTGAAAAATATAAAATAAAGAAGCACTTTCTAGCATAAAGGAATAAATAGTACGTATTATTATTTTTTGGAATAGTCTGCAACAAATATTGAGTTATTTATACAATATATTTTTTTAATATTTATTAAGAAATTGTACTCAAAAGAAATTTTAACATAAAATCAAAAACAAAGTTTGAAAGGGTTTAAAAATGCGCAATATAAAATCAATTTATTTCAATTTATTCACAATGCGATGCGAAGGTTCACACATTTAATTGAATAATATAACTCACAGATACGAAATACCATTTAACACAAATGCTAAAATATTACAATATAAACAAAAATACAATTGTATCTATTAATAATCTAAGACTTTTGTACATGTTATAAGGCCGAGCACAATCTCATTTTTGAATTGTATGTTGAATTCATTAAGATCAATAATAATATCACTAATACAATATGAACCCTTGTTCCAGCATGTACCTATGGTATAGACAGGCTTATTAACCTAACAGTTGAACAGTTAGCGATTGAAAAAAAAAAAAAATCTAAAATGTTTCAACATGTTATAAGGTGTACTACAATCTCTTGGTTTTAAATTCCCTAGGGCGTTTTTAAAAGTTGGAATTATTTAAGTGACTTAAGTAATTTACTTTCAAAAACTACATAAAACCAAATTATAATAACATCATTCAAAAAAAAAAAAATGTATGGATATTTTACCGGAAAGTTTAAACTAATTTAAATGTACAAGTACTTTTGTAATATGGTATTCATATGTTAACCAAAACACGCCTTTTTATTATATTTTGATGTTAAATAAGAAAAAAAAATTTAATATTTTCTAGAATACTTTCAAATTTGAAATTTTAATTTAAATTCATATTATGCTTACTCTATAGGAATAGAGTATCCTACAGCATTCCACTCAATTACTTCAATATTGTACTTGAAAGTATTTGAATAAGGAAAAATATGTTTACCAATACTGCAATACAAACACACTAAAGCATAATGCGTTTCATACTAGAAATTCTTTAAAACTCAATTCTTTAAAAACTCACAAAAATTAGTTTCTTTATTTTTTCAAATTTTTCTCCAGAATTTACAAGTTTCTGTGGCTGAATTTTAGTTCAAAATATTTCTCTGAATTATTAAAGTAATACGAAAAATAATTTTTAATAATTGCTCTTAGAGATATTTTGTAATTAACAGTTTGCACTTATTTAAAGACTTCGGGTGTTTCATGTGAATCTAGAAATAAATTCGAAATGGTTTTTATAAACTCTTCTTCTTGCCTAATGTGGTTTGTATTGAAAAGTCTTATTATTTTATATAGGAGCTCCCCTTTCTCCTAAAACAATTTGGCCTATCTGCCGTTCTTTATTTTTGTAAAAAAAAGTATTCACACCACACTTGTTGTGATTTTCATGAATTTTTTTTTTTTTTTTTTTTTTTACGAGGGAATGGAAAGCTCGAAAGCCACCCATTGAAACTGTGCGGTGTTTCGCTGGGTAGTGTATGATTTTAACACACCAAAACCACACCCTTTTTGAACCAAACTTTAGGAGGGAACCTGTAATACAAATGTACAGTTTGGTTACAGGGATGAGGATATGGAAGGATTTAGGATTATGGTGGAAGTTATTTGAAATATCTGGATTATGGGGGATGGGGAAAATTGGATGGGATATTTAGAAGAAAGATGTTAATGTTCTTCTTAAATTTGGTCAAATCGTACATATATACATTATCAACTTTGGGGAACACATTTGGTGGAAGATGGTTCCATAAACGAGATGAGCGCATGACAAACGAATTTCCATAAGCCGTGTTACGCCATCTGGCTAGTTCAACTGTGTAGGGATGAGCATCTGTTGACCTCCTTGTTTCCCGTTGGAAAATCTTGAATGGAGGCATAAGTTGTTTGATTTCTTTAGAACAGGTGTTAGTCCCTACAAGATATCTATAAAACAAGGTCAGTGACCCAACAGTGCGACGATGGCTGAGTGGAGTGAGCGTTGAGGTAACACTGGGATCATTTATAAGACGAATAGCTCTATTTTGCACTTTATCAAGATATCCCAGCGCCGTAATGGGAGCACCAGCCCAAATATGTGCATTATACTCCATTTTCGGCCTGATATAAGTTTTATAGATGTTAAGGAGATCAGAGGGTGAGAAGTAAGTTTTGCAGCGATACAAGAAACCCAAACATTTAGCAGCGTCCTTAGCTACTCCAAAAATATGATTTGACCAAGTCAATTTTTGGTTTAGCTCAATCCCCAAAATGTTCAAGTCTTGCGAATGGTGCAAAGCCTCTCCTTGAAAAGTATGTTCGGAATAGTTGTAGCTATTTTTCGCGAGACTAGACAGCATTGGGTTTTTTTGGTGTTAAACTCAACTCTGTTGATTTCACCCCATTTTTTGATTTTAATTAAATCTTTGTTTAATTCACTTATAGTTAAATTTTTTGCTGTTGAATTAATCTGGTGATTAATGTTACAGCGGCTATGAAATTCATAGGAAGCAACAAGGGTACTGTCGTCTGCGAAGCTGTGGATTGGATTGGAGGTTATTGATAGTAGGTCATTTATAAATATTAGGAAAAGACTGGGGGATAAAACAGATCCCTGAGGGACACCAGCATTTATTTTGAAATCTTTGGATGAATATCCATCGACAAGAACACGAATCGTGCGATTCGAAAGGAAATCTCCAATCCATTTAACGAAAACCCTACCTAGACCTAAAGCCCTGCATTTTGCCAATAAAGCATCATGCCAAACTCGATCGAAAGCTTTAGAAATATCCAAAGCCACAACATCAGACTCACCAGAATGGTGAAGACTGATATTAAGCTTTTCGCACAGGTAGGTCATGAGATCACCAGTTGAACGACGGGCTCTGAACCCGTATTGTCGATCATGAAGCAAACCTTTACGATCTAGATATTTCAAAAGCTTATAGTTAATAACTTTTTCCATTACTTTGGATAGGACCGATGTAATAGCAATAGGTCGGTAGTTAGAGGGATCGCTTTTATCGCCTTTTTTAGGAATTGGAAAAACATGTGCAATCTTCCATTGGGTAGGATGAATACCCGAAGTAAAGGAAAGATGGAAAAGGTTGCGCAGAGGTTTTGAAATGGAGGTATATGTGTTTTTGAGGACGGTAGTTGTAATACCGTCCGGACCGGCTGATTTTTTTGTATCAAAATTCTTCAAAATTTTCATCACTGCTCGCGTCCTAAAGTATATTCTACCAAAGGAGCAGCCAACTTCTGGAATAGATGGGGGTCTTTGAGTTGACTGAGGCAGTGACGAGTTAGAAGCGAACTGTTTGCCAAACAAATTCGCTTTCTCTTTTGAATCTGACACGATGTGGTTGTTTACATCAACAAGTGGAGGAAAAGAAGACCCGCTATTGTCTTCTTTTAAATTTTTTGCAAAAGTCCAAAAGGATTTGCTATTCTTGGGCATGTGTATTAGTTTACGTTTCAACCTTTGGTTGAACAAGAATTTTTGCTTGTTGATAATTCTCTTGCATCTGTTCCGAACCACTATATAGTTGGCCCTGCAAGCCTCCAAACCACTGTCCCGGTACTTTTTGAACGCCTCCTCTTTTTTTAGAATGGCTTCTTTGCAAATACGATTAAACCAAGTTTTGGGTTTCCGCTTAATAGATTTCATGGAGTGAGGTATAAATAATCTCATTCCAAGTAGAATAGTTTCACTAATCGCATTTGCAGCAAAGTCAACATTCCTACCACGGAAGCACAGTGACCAATCAAAGGTTTTGTAAAAATTGTTCAGACCCTCCCAGTTAGCATGGTTATAACGCCACACCAATTTTTTGGGAAGGGACCTTTGGTTGGACACCGGGCCTGCCTGGAAGCTTGTATTGACCAAACAGTGATCGGAGCCCCCCAGGGGGCAACCAACCGAAACCACATACTTTTCAGGGTGAGTGGTTAGAAACAGATCCAAGAGGTGACCTTCTTGATCAGCACGGTCAGGGATTCTAGTGGGATTTTTAACAAGTTGAGAAAGGTGAAATAGAGTGGAAAATAATTCAACTTGTTTCCCAATCGAGTTTTGACTCGGAGAAGAGCTACTGGAAAAGTGAAGCCAGTCTTTGTTATGAACATTAAAATCCCCCGCCAGAACAATTTCTGTCTCAGGATAACAATCGAGAATTTCATTGATCTGGTTTGAAAGGTTTTCAATTTCCATAACAGTTTCCTGTTCACTTGAATTGGGTGATCTGTATAGAAAACAGAAATGTATAACATGCTTTCCAACATGGATTTTGACCCAAACGTAATTGAAAGTTGGGCTAGAAGATTTATATTTGACAAGAGTGTTGAAAGCAATGTCTTTTTTTATATAGATGGCGATGCCTCTTTTGGGAACGAAGTGTGAAATGAGTGAGTAGCCGTTAATATCGAAGTTAACATTTTGGCCACTAACTTGCGTTTCACATAGAGCAAGGATTGCCGGTTTATTTGAATTAAGATGGCCCTCAACGGCATGGAAGTTCGTTTGTAAACCGCGAATATTACAAAAATTAACGTTAAAGTTGATAATTTTGTTAAAAATTAGAAAGAACAATTATAAAGAAAAAGAAGACAGAAGAAAAAAAAAAAATGCTTATTGTACGATTTATTCAACCTAAACCAATAACACCTTGAAACAAAAAAAAAAAAAAAAAAAAAAAAAAAAATAGAAAAATAAAACAAAAAAAATTTTATTCTCAATTTTAATCTTCTTCGATTTTAATTTTAAAAGTCTTATTTCGAGCAAGAGAAGGGTTTATAACTACGTCCAACAGTTTTTAACTTGCACGATATAGAATCTATATAGAAACTATATGTGCCCTTATTGTAGTAGGTGCAACCAAAAACTCAATCAAAATAAAACAAATACACAATTACATCTAATTAAAAAAAAATAACAAAATTTGTAATTGTGACAATATAAATAGCAAAATACAAAAATATAATGAAAGTTTATTGATAATATTGGACATATACCATCAGAATTTATTAATTAAGTAACGGTGCTTTATGATGGTATATTGAGAGCGGTGAGAATTGTTTGGAACATTAACATCTATCAACGGGAAGGAGAGAGATGGATATATTGTTTTGTTTACCACTAGGAGAAGATTAAAAGAAGTAATACTTCAAAAAAAAAGATTATTATTTTAATTTAGTTAAATGTAAACAAAACAAACCGGCGCGTGATTTTAAAACTTATAATAATTTTATTTTCTTTTAAAAAAAAAATTCTATATAAACAAAAAAAATCAATTAAATAATTAATAGAAAAAATAGAAAAGTAAAATTTATACCTAGTTATAAAAAATAAAAAAAATATTTAGTGATAGGTAAAAATAGTTTAGTTGAGAAATTTGTTATTTTGTAATTTTAATAGAATGAATAATAATACTTATCTAAAAAATGCCGCCATTGGAAATGCGGCAATGTGGTCCAAACCGATTCACAAAAAAATTTAAATTTTTAAAAAAAATAAAAAAATCTACACAAATTTCAAAACAAAACACTAATTTAAAATAAAATAGAATTGTGTGAAGTGAAAAAGTTAAATAAATTTGAAAAGTTGGTATTTAAAAATTTTATTCTGTATTCGGATTTAAAGAAATTATAAAATAAATTTTTAAAGAATCCGAAACCGGTGTTATCGCAACGAAGTTTGACGACCAACTTCATTATTACTTCTTGACATACCCGAAACTCCTGGAACCTTTAGACGTACTTTTTGTTCTAATAAGTTCCAGCAGAATTGCCCTAAGCCAGCTTGTCAACTGTATCTTCCAGTGCTTTGCTGATTTCAAGACTCATTGTTCTGGTTGCTTTCAAAGCTTGTCCTCTATTCATTGCCACTTTCGTTATCTGATTTGTTGCATGATAGGTCATCTTCATGTTGTCCTCTACTGAAGCGTTGATAATTGATCTTGGCCAGAAAGCTAAGCATATTATTCTTAAACAATTTTTTAAAAAATTCCTGTAATCTGTGAAACATATATTTTATATTGGCGAGCTCCACTATGGAAGATAAGATAGATTTTTTAAAAAGGATCAGAGTACTTCCAATCATGCTTCGAAGTTGGTAATAACATTTGATAAAAAAATAAAACTTCTAAAATAATAATTTAATAATTTTATATACTTAATACCAACACCAACGAGATTAATAAATGACCAGGAAATAATAATCAGTTCTGTATAATTAAAGTTTTTGAAAAGAATCGAAATTATATGCAATGATAAGCAATTTAAATTCTAAAAATATTTTGAAAAGTTTTTTATTAATTTAAATATATTTAGAACGTGGAAGAAAGTAAAGAAGACACTGTCAACTCTGGGATAACCTAATAGGAATACTATAAACCAAATATAAAAAAGGAAAAAAAGGAGAGCTAATTTTTATTTAGTCTTTAAAACTTCAATTTGACATAATAAGTATAAATATAATATAAGAACTTGTTCAAAATCCAGTACCATAACTTAATACTCATTAGCTTTTTAAGTACCAGTAGTATTACTGAGATTTCGATACTTACAAAATTTAAGTATAAGTAAAAAATTCAAGTAAAAATACTTACAATATAATATATAAATACGTATTATTCAAAGAAAGTAACTATATTTTCAGTTTAATTACTTTTGTAATTACTTTTCATAATACAGTTAATTAAAATCCAATATTATATGGGTTTGAATTTAAATTTGTATGATTTTTAATTCCAGTTGAATTGGATTTTTGAATAAAAATTTTGCAAAATACTTAAAAAATTATTGAATTCTTGATACTTAAGTATTATTTGGTACTTAATGACTCGCAAATACTTAAGTATCAAAAAATTATTACAAGAGTAATTAAACTCAAAATTTAATTACTTTCTGGAAATTACAAGTATATTTACGTGATTCTTTTACTTATACTAAAATTTTGTAAGTACTTATACTTTAATTTTGTTATTTCGTAAGTACTTAGTAAATCTAAGTCTAAACGGTAAGCAAATTTAGTATACCCTTCTTTTAAGTTCATATTGTTATGAAAATCCTAGCATAGACAAAATGTTGTGGTTGATCCTAAAATTATTTCAAAAATTTATTCTGTACTTTGACCTACTTTTTTTTATTAAGTTAGTTTTATTTTTGTACTTTAAACACCCTTGAAACTTTTTTAGCCATTTGAAAAATATTTTATAGATATAATATATAAATATGTGTATGTAATACGTGTATCTACATTTTAAAAATACTATGAGCTTATAACAAAATTAAACTCTTAATTTTTTCCTGTATTGTAATTATAAAACTTTAAACACTTTATAGCAATTTTATTCCAACTCAATAATGAAACGCAGTGAATGGAATTTTTCAATAATTATGAAATATGATATAGAACGAACTATTTACATAAGTTGTTGGTGCATTTTGTGGTTTTAACTTAATTTAAATTGAAAAAAAAATATTTAGATTACTTCATCAACAATTAACCTAATTTATTTTAATGTAATTACTTAATTAAAAACATTCAATAGATTGCTGTAAAATACTCGACTTAAAACTTTATGTAATTTTTAAAGTGATTATATTCTGTCTCCAAAAAGTACTTCTGGAAAATTAACAAACTTTCATATTATAATAAATGTTGAAACTTTATTAAATAATGGTTTTGAGACAAAGAGTTACTAGACGGGATCATACTGAAATTGTTAATAAGTTGCAAGAACTCATTGATATAAGTGACCAATAGTTTTGACCAATTGTCCTTGAGTGCTATTGCAAAACGCCAGTCAATGTTCATTAGAAATTTTCCGAAGCAGTTTAATGACATTTAAAAAAGAAGATTAGTCCTATAGTTCATTTAACCATGGATAAATTAATCTCCACGGATTCAGCCATCTCTGGTTGTCCAGAATATTAGTGCCTTGAAGGAGCTTAAAACTTACAACAACAAAATAAATATTATTTTACACTTTTTTATTATACCATTGCATTATTTAACACGAGGTAGAGTGTAGAGTAGGAAGTGTTAACTCTAGGATACATGCACAAACATTAGACTATAAAAATTGCATTACAAACATTAGATGACCCGTTCAAAAACTTTTGGCAAAACTATAAACTTACAACCTGTTAGATTCAGTTATATTTAGCATGCATTATATTTTACAAGCGCTTCGGTACAGTTTGCTTAAATGCTTCGAGTGAAGGCTGGTACTCGGCGTTTCTCACTCCATATTTTGTATGTGAGTCATGCTTAGAGTATCATTCAAGCATCAAAATTATTTTAGATGACGTTTAAACGTCATTTAACAATATTTAAGATGAATACACAAAAATCGCATCTAAATGTCATGACACAATTCAATGCAATTCGGTGTCATTTAACGAGATGGCAAGGAACTACGAGTTTTTGAATGCAACATTGAGCAAAACGTCTGATAAAAATAGAAGACCTCCTTACTATATTAAATAATACTAGTGAATCTATTAAAACTTTGACGAATGAGTTCAAATTATCAATTAATCTTCAACTTCAACAACTCTTCGTCTCAGGGTTCAGCCAGTATTAAGAAATTATTAATATGGGTGTCAAATTTGATGTTAGTTTTGGGTAGATCTTTTGATACTTTCAGATACAACTAAATGATGTCTGGACTCAAACGGATGAACCATTTTAATACAGCACTTTTCAAAATTCTTTTATATTTAACCCAATTAATTCAAAAACCCCTTAAGCAAAGATTGCTCTTGTAAGAAAATTAATATGGGAAAATTTTAGAATCATAGTTCCTTTGACGTTTGAGTTAGCGTGGTGATAGACGGACGGACACATATAGGTAAATCACAGACCTAGTTTTCGATTCTGATTTGATCCATACACTAAGTGAATATCTAACCCGCTGATTTTCATTGTCACAAATGTAATTGGCAATTGTAAATTTAGTTATCATATCTAGTTATTTAATCTTACATAAATCATATGGACTTGATAAAAGAAATATTTAAAACTACTTGAATTCAAACTTCTAAATGTTATCTTTTGAATATATTTGCATATTAAATATAGAGAACGCTTCAATGAACACAATAATCAATAAATAAATAAATCAATAAATTCAATAAAAATTATTGAAAAATCAAAAAACGTGCTGGCCCCAACACATTTTTAATTTTAACTTACGTAATAAAACGTTATCGAATTAAAAAATGTCTATCAGCTTTACAAACTGTTATTTTTCATTAAATATCGATTTTCCCCACTTAATATATCTAACTTGAAACAAAAAAGAGTATTATTATAACCTTTCAATATGAATATATTAAAATATAAATCTCATAAGAGAAAACTCATAAAAATTTGTCATAAAAATCAACTCTATCACCCAATAAATTCTATTTACACTCCAATGAAATTCACATTTGTTGAATTTTATTTAAAAGAATATGAAATATATCAAAAGATGCTGTCTACCATGTATAACTAGCATGGCATTACTACCATAGTAGTTACCTTTTTTTAAACTGCAAATACCATGTGACTACCTATGGTACTTCCTCCTACATACTCTGATAACTATTAAATGATAACGAAACAATATCGATAAAATGTTTTTAATTGTATAATACTTCTGAGAATATCGATCCAATGAAGACTCAAGTAATTGCAGAAATTGATTAACACCACTAATTAAACTTGTTATTACATATTTCATTTATATTATCTTCCATTTGAGACTTATCCTAGATTCCACTATGTATTTAACAGAATTCCTTATATATTTTTGATTTATTGCAATATTTATAATTATTATTGATTTTATGGTAATAACTGACACAGAACACCAGATAATTTAAAACAAAATGCATTTAAAATTTTTTAAAGAAATTCTATTTAAAGGATTGTTTCATATCGCATCTTTAAACATAATTAAATAAAATTAATATTTTTTACAATTACATGTATAAGAATTGGTATAAATATACATACAAACATTGTCATTTGCCTTACCAATAAATTCAATTACCATTCTTGTTATTGAATTTTTTTTTGTTATCTGGTATAGCCACAAGTTTTTCATCCATATTTCAATAGTAAAATATCGATTTTATTGTAGTATATCTTAAAAAATATGTATAACGAATAAAACATTAATACAATTGAAGAGTTGCCAGATGTTTACCAATCATTGCTCTAAAATTTATAAACAAAATTGAGGATCAGGAAGCAAGAGGAATGTATAATTGAAATTGTACAGTTTTGGAGCAATAAGTGTACCTACGGATAAAAATCTATAAAAAAAACTAGGAAGAGTGTAGACTGTGCCAACTCTAGGATACCCACATGAACGTAATATAAACGTATAATTGTTCTCCGGCTAATTTTCCAACTTTCGTTGGGATTCGAACCCGGGCCTCTCACGCTAGCCAATGTTCCACCCAACCGCTATATAAAATAAATTTGAGTCTATATCTAACCCCCTTCATAGCATCGTTACAAACGTTGTAGCAAATTAAATATTCGCTTTGGTACTACGTTCATACGACTATGAAAATGGAATGTAAGCTAAAAAAGTAAAATACAAACACATAAAACATGAACAATCCAATAGCCCTTCAGGTTCAAAATGACATTCAGCCAAATAATTTAAAACTAAACAAGAGTTCCGAAATTATCTAGAAGTATCTTTAGTGATCTTAAGTCTCAAAAAAAGAACTCAAAAAGAGCAACATATTATAAAAGAGTTAATGTTGAAAAGACCTTATTTAGTCGAAAATTAATTCAAAATGAAATAAAAATTTCGGATCATCTTGATTAAATTAATAATCGATTGAACATGAACAGTTGGTAACCTTTCTATAATTTATTTACAGTACATAAACATTTTACTGATTATATTTTTATAGTTATAATTCAACTTATATGAATAATGTCCTTTTATTATGCTTTGTATATTATGTATTTATGTATTATGTGTTATGTATTATGTATTTATGTTTATTTTTAATTTTTTTATAATAACACCAGGACATTTTATGTAGTACAAGGACTCTTACGGTGTCTAGATGTACACTGACTTATATCTTCTTTACTCTTTGTTCCTTTCTTCCAATATAAAAATCATACTGGCCAAGTGTATTAAAATTTATTTATATATGTATATATATATGTATATATTTATAAATTAACCGTTATCATATTTTATTCGTGCACAAAGAGACTACAATAATGAATTCCAAAATGAAAAGAGACAGAAAATAAATAAAAAGAATGAATAGAAAAGAGATGAAGGAACGAAAAAAAAAATAAATTACACTTTTATACTCATCATCATCATCGTCTCTGTTGGTTCCAATGATGATAAGATGGAATGAAAATTATGTGTTGGAGGATCGAATTCTATAAAATTTAATATACAATAAATATTAACAATAACAACGAATTTGTTCTTTAGGGAGTCCTTCTAACCCATAAGTAAGAACCCTAGAATTATAATAAACAATACAATAAACTGAAGAATGAATTGTAGATGTTTTAATAAAGAAATGAATTCTATAAATTGAAATTGACCTTGTTTATTAATGTTTCGGGATATCTATTCATCAGTAAAAAAAAGTTTACTTCGATTTGTAATGAGATAAAAACGTGTTGTGTTGTATTCAATCTTTTCATCATTTTTTGTTTCTTTTTACATTTTATAGATTGATGACTAGTTGAAATTCTTGTTGTTGTTTTTTTAATCGATAAATTAATTTTACTACTTTATTATATTTCCTTGATACATTGTGAATTGAAACATTGGAATTTGTTTTTCAGGATTTATAGGACTCACAAAAATGTTCATTTTAAAAATTGGTCTTGGTATTAATTTTGCAGCAGTAAACATTGAAATTTAACAGTTTCTTCAATTTTAAACTGTCATTTAAATTATTAATTCCCAATAAACATTAGGAAAAGTCAAACTTTGGAAATATTTAATAGAAAACTTAAAAAATATATAAAAAACTTTAGAAATTAAAATCTGGAAATAAGTAAAATTAGAAAATTCAAAATAATTATTTTTAAAGTAAAAATTAATTGTATAATTTATTAGTTTGTTAGATTAATTATATAATTTCTTTTTCATAATTTTAAATATATTGTAAAATTATCTGAAATTAAATCATAAAAAAAAATAAAAAACAAGGAAGGAGTTATTAATATTAACTTATTCGAAATTTTAATGGCAGAGTAGGTTATAAAACAGTTGATCTAAATACATGAGTTGCCATTATGATTTGACAGAAATGAAGGTCTGTCATTTATACCAAAGTTCTGCAATTTCGAATTTTAAACTAAAATCCTTCCAAATTATATTTTTACATACATATTTTAACAATAAAACTTTTTGGATAAATGGGCCAGTTATCTTCAAAGACGAGCTACACATTTTTTAAATTAAATTTTAAAAAAATAGGACTGTCATCCTTAAATATCACGTCAACTATTGAATTTAAAAATATGTTTTTAGAACCTTTAAATCCCGTTCAGTTGTTTATTTAAAAAATCAATAAACAGTCTCTGCTTGAATACATTCCTAATTTTTTGACACTTGATTCTTCAATTCCATTTGAACAAATATCAAAACTTTTGAGTTAAAATTTTGTCAAATAATACATTTTATCAAGTTTTTTAATGAGATTAGTGTACTCTCTTAAATTTCACATCTGCCAGATGATGTCAGATAATTTGACAATCAATTTTGTTAATGCTATTCTTATATTATTGAAAATTATTATTGGTAGAAGTAAACTAGCAACACTCGTGTGCAACTAATTAAACTTAAATATTGTAAACATTGAAGCATTTAAAATTTCAAAGTTGAATAAAATTACTTTGATGACTTTAAACTTTTTGGGTAATGAACTTTAAAAAAATTCACCTCATTTGACATATTATTTAATGTCAAAAAGTTTCACTTTAATAACGAACTTTTTAATGTGAAAAAGCAAAACAAAAAATAAAATATAAAATTCTTTATTATCCTTTTTGTATTCTCTTACATATTAACATTACACTTTATATGTAGTTGTAATTGTAAGTCACGTTTTTCATTTTGGTTTTTTATTTTTGTATGTAATCCATTTTGTTGTCATTATTATTGAAGTTGCCTTTTGTTCTATTATACTGTATGTTGTTGTTGGTAATGTTAAATTGTGTGACCGGCTGCTACTTATAGTTGTTACTAAAAAAATAAAAAGATTCGTTGTCAGTGCAAAAAAATGTTGCAAGTTTAAAACAACAAATTTGTTTATTGTCGTGTTTTTTTTGTTATTGTTTTTCTTTTGTCCTTTGTTTCAATTCCATGATACCAGATGACAACAAAATTTATTGGGTGCAACAATGTTTAATGAGAGATAAAAAAATAATAAATATAAAATAAATAAAAAAAAAGTAATCGTTATTTTATAGTAAATTCTTGCTTTAAAGTTTTTAATCCGAGGATTACATTTTGACGCAATTGTAATACAGTGTTAGTTAATTTGAAATAGTGGGTTTAATAAACAATAACAAAAAAATAAATTGTTGGAAAATTGAAAGTTAATAGAAACCAAATAAACAATAAAATAAATTTTAAAGGAACAAAGTATTAATAAAGAATTTCCGTTATTTGGTAGTTGATTAAAAGAGATTATAAAGAGTTGGGATGTATTTTTGATTTCTTTCGGTTTCTAAATATTAGATTGATATTGACATTTATTAAATTTTTTTTTTTAATTTATAGGTAACATATTTTTGAAGTAAAATGAAGAAATAAATAAACAATTTTTTTTTATTCCTTTTCCACTGCTTTAAGGAGTATAGGGCATTCACCAAGTTTTTATTTTAAACTAGGCTTCAGTTTCTTTAATCATAATATTCACTAAGCCGTTGATTACTCGGCTGTAGCTATTGTATAAAATTATGAAATATGAATGCACATATGTTTACTTTGTGCGCCATCTATAATCTTACACAAGAATTATTTATATATTTTTATTAAATCTTATTTTATATTACGATATAAACTATTACGATATAATTAAACAATTTTACGATATTTTTTTATTGGATATGAACTGACCGTGGTTTGAACCCGAGACCTTCCACAGGAAAAGCGGCGTCTTTACCACTACGCCATTGGTCAGATGTTAAATAATTAATTAAACATTAGAATTTTGAAAATATTTAAATTGTCACATATTCTTCCTATTTATCAATCAAATTACTTCACTATAAGTCTTGTGCTTTTAAAAACCATATTATTACCATTTCAATCACTTTTAATTAAATTATAAAACTTAATTATAAGTCTGTCACAAACAGTTTGGCAATATTTATATTTTTTGTTTAAAATTAATTAATTTCTGAACTTAATAAAATTACTCATCAGTTTTTTTATCAGGTCTTTGCCACATAATAATAAGGTTTTCAATTATTTTTACTAGCTCTATTTAGATTTTGATCACATTTGTAATTGTGAATTTTTAATTGGAATAAAATTCATTATTATTTTTACGGTTTCATTTTTATTGTAAGATTTAAAACAAAACACATAGGCTGTATGAAATAGATCATATTAAGAAGCGCAGCTAAGTTTTAAAAAGCTGGTATAATACTTGATGTAATTTACAATGCATTAAGAATTATTCTATAATGTCTATTGCATTCATGCCACGTTTTGAGTAGATTCTTTGTCAAAAAAATTTTAGTCAAAATTTGCTAAATTCTGAAATCTAAGAAATTTGAAAATGTGACACTAGAAAAATCAATACATAGCATCGAAAATATTTCATCCTAAAAGTATGCAAAAAAGTATAAATTAAGAACAATATTTAAAAAGGCAAGCATATAACCAAACTATCTTCGCAAATTGGAAAGAAAGTGCAGAAGAGCATGCATTAATAAATACCGTAAGCCCGCCACTAATTATTTTTATTCAAACAAATACATATACAAAGAGTCATGACATGACACGAATTCACAATTTTATTATAAAATTTATCAGAAATCAATTTGACTGAAGACTCCTGAGAATAGTTTAATATCCCATATTTATTATCATAACGAGGAGTACATTAAAAAAATATTAATATCGAGGTACATTGCACCCGAACATTTTATTTATTTGGATTAAGAAGGCTATTTGCAAATATATCTCTTGCAAGGGAACATAGTATATTATAAAAATAAACAAATTATTTTTAGGAATTTGGTTATTTGGTTAGTTTTAGGAATTAGTGTTAGTTAGCATAAGTTTTATCTTTAAAGCAAGATAAAATAATTGTTTTTTTCTTAAATTTTTGCCAATTACTTAATTAAACTTTTTAAGATACAAATGTATGAATTTAAATTGCAAATAAAAGTCAATAAAAAAAAAAAAAAAACATCGATCCCAAACCGGCACTCCCTCGATTTTGTGTTTCAAATTTAAAATCTTCAGCTCGGCGGAAAATTAAATTAAAATCAATTACAAATGTTGTACGCAACAAAAGAAACAAACCCATAAAAGTGTTTTTAATTAAATATGTTTCTATTTAATTTAACATTAAAATATTTATTAACATTCAACTCCCTCAAACTTAAATACAAAAGGTTAAAAATAATTAACAAAGATACAAAGCAAACAATTGTAAAACAAATATTAAAGCATAAATTCAATATAAAACCTTTATTGTTAATTATAAACATTACAAAATTCTAGTTAGAATTGAAATTTCCAAATTACAAGAAAACCTAGGTAATAATTGTTCCAGGTACAGCTAATTGAAATTAAGTATAAGATAAAATTAGTAAAATTTAATTTTTATATCCAAAATAACTTTTAAACTTTACAAATTAAATTAAATATTAAAGTCTATAAAAAAGGGTCCTTTCCTCATTATCTACGTTATTTAGGAAAATTAATTCTAAGGGTTTATATGCAAAAAAAAAAATTAAAAATGTTTAAGAAACTTTTTCTTTTTATTTAGAAAGTTTCTTTAATAGGAAAACTTGAAGTTTCCCTCAAGTAAACAAAGAAAAAACCACTCAGTAATTGTTTTATTAATTGAATTTTATTTACAAAATTTATGCCAATTTTTCCAGCATATGATGCCTCACCTATTTTATATATTGTTAAACTAATTAATAAGAATTTGAAACCTTTTCAATATATATATATTTATTTATAAAATTTTCTTATGTAAAATATTTTTTTTTGAAAATTTTCTTCCTTAATTTACTTTAACAAGAAATTTTCCACGTGCTTATTGTAAAGTTCCTTGTTCCGCATAATAAATTTTACCTAGAATTAAATTATATAAGATAAATGTTGAAAGTATAAAACCTTCCACTAAATTTCTTTGAATTAAAAATGAAATATGAGAAACCTTTCGTTTTTTCGTTCTAATAATTATTCGACTGATGGTTTTAAATTCTAACATTTGGTAATTATACTCTTTTCACATAAACTTGGTCCTTTTTTACATGAAACTTTTTTATTTTCAAATGAATTTGGTCTTATTTCAAATACAAATAGTCCACTGAATGTCATTAGTAAGATGGCAAAACCCTGCTTATGGAAATTCGTTTGTTGTGCATACATCGTGAATATGAAATCAGTTAACATTTAATGGGTTTCCCAAAGTTGGTAATTTTTATATTTACGTTCCAATAACGTTTAAGAAGAACATTGACATTCATCTTCATGACTTCCCTTTAATTTATTTCAAAATTCTAACCCTAATTTTCTTCCCAATTCCGAAAATACGATACGATACGATTCCCAAACGATATGTATTTGTGGTTCATTCTAAGTTTGGTTTTAAAAAAGTGGGGTGGTTTTAGTTGGTTGAAGCCCAATACTACCCAGATAAACCCCGTACAGTGATTCCAGGCGGCTTTTGATGCTTTCTATCAACTTTCGTAAAAAAAATAAAATAGAAATACAAATACTCCTATATTTTCAAATAGTCCTAAATAGGTCCCTTTGTAATCAAGTTTTAATCTTAGGATCCAGTAGTGGGACCAAAAATTTTTGAAAATCACTACGCACACATTTTATAGTACAAATCTTATGACAGCAATGAAAGTTAGAAAGATTCAAACTTTAAACACTTCTTAAAAAATTTCCGCCAAACATTTTAGAGCAAGTTTTTGGAAGTTACCCTTAATCTATATCTTATTCTCATTTCAATTACTGACTTGGGGACTAGATTTTTCAAATCATGTTAGTTCGACTTCGTGGTCCCAAGACCTTGTATCCGTTTAAAAGAAATTGACAACATTGATTGGAAAAGAGTCTAATCGTATTTGAAAATTTGAGAGAAGACCAAATTCATTTGGAAATTGACAAATTTCATGTGAAAAAGGATCAAGTTCAAGTGAAAAGAGTATATGTATAATTTAGATTTTAAAATTATATTTTTGTTTGTTTTACTTTGGAAATTCTAAGAGACTTTTGTTGCTAAATGAAATCGTTCACTTTCTACTTGAGATATCAACTTCAAACAAACATTATGTCAATATATCAAATAAAAATCACAAAATGTATACATATTATAATAATGTCACGTTATTAACATAATTTATTATATATTTTTTTTCTTTTTTGAGATTCTTGTCAATAATTTTGATTTTTAGCCCCTGCTTTCTTCCCTCTTAATATAATATAAAGTATTTTCCCTATTTCTTTTTTGTTTTATGCAACCCAAATCATTTTGGAATGTTTATTTTTTTTACTTTAAACCATTAACGAATCAATTTAAAATATCTTTACTTATATAGAGCATTAAATTCTTTTTTTTTTAAAACAAACAAAATATAATATTTAAATATTTAATATAAATTTTTTACGGTTGTAAAGTGATGGGACCGAATGTAACAGTATCTAGATATTATAGCGGTATTTTTTTTTGCGAGAGTTGACGGAAAGCATCGAAAGCCGCCCAGAACCACTGTAGGGGGTTCATCTGGGAAGTGTTAGGCTTTAACAATCTAAAACCACCCCCCTTTTTTAAAACCAAACTTGTATGGATCTTAAATACATATGTATTGTTTGGTTTTTAGGATCGGGATTGGGAAGGAAATTAAAGAAATTAGGATTATGATGGACAAAGGAATTAATTTAAAGGAAAGTTATGAAAATGGATGTTAATGTTCTTCGTAAAGTTTATTGGATCGTACATATAAAACTTACCAACTTTGGGAAACAACATTGGGTCCTATATAAACACTGAAGCTATAGGGTGCTTGGAAAAATTTATTTGTATCTTTCTTGGTCTATTGGAAGAAGCGAAATTACTATCGCAATTTATATGTTAAGAATAAAACTGCATCTCCTGACATGGATAGAAAGGGTTTCGAAACTTCTTTTGTTAGAATATTATTATGGAATGGATTCTAAGTAAAATGTTATTTTCCAAATAGGAAAATTCGTGGGTAAGACAAACTGCTTAATATAATTCAACATTAGAACTTTATGTAATATAAAACCAAATTAATTAATTTCTAAATCATTCGTACAAATTGTTGTAGTTCAGCAACTAAATTAATATGCAGCTTCATGTGTTAAGAGTCTGGAGTCTAGTGACAATCCCATCTTGTGATTACTAGAAATTGTTCAAATCATTGCCTCTTATACCTGTCACTTCTGATGCTCGAAATATGCTCAAAATCATGGCTTAATAAATGAAAGGTTATTAATGGATTACAAATTCATTTAATAAAAATATACACGAACAAAATGCAATGTAAAAAAGATATTCTGGACAAACTTTTGAAGCAAGTTATTACTCAATTTAATTTATTAAAATTATTTTAGATTTCCTCAGTCAATTTGAGTTGAATTATAGGAAATAAGTTAATAAAATCAATTTTATGCTTCATAAAGTATCACTTAACAAAATGTAACTCAAAAGTATATTAATTTAATTTAAATTATCCAGAAATCCTTTTTCATAAATTACTTAAAAAGAAATTCATTAAAAATTTTTCTCAAATCATTGCCTTATATATTGTTTATACAAGGCAATGCTCAAATAATTTTTTCCAGTTTAAATTTGTGCAAAAAATATATTCCTTCCATGAAATTAATTGAATTATTTCAGACTCAAAGAATTACCCAAAGTGAACTTTAATTTAAAGGAATAATTCGAATAATATTATATTATTCGATATTAAAAAAATTTCTTGAATGTATTAAGAGTCGAAAATGGAGAAATGTTTCCCATGAATTTTTAAGGATGAATAATTTTAAAAAAATTTAAACCCTCAAGTTTTCTCTACTTTTATAAATAGTTTGGAAATTGTTGAATAATTTGTTGTTGTAACATTTTACAATAGGTCATCTTCTTTATCATATTATTGAAAAAATTGTATTTCAGGAGAATACTATTTGATTTATAATTTTTAGTCCCTTAACTTTACCTTGTTTGTAGTATTTTAAAGATAATAACAATTGAAGATATATAGTTGTCCCATTTTACTTTCAGATTGGTTAAAAGGAATTTTTAGGTAATGTAGTTCAGTAGTTTCTCAAACATGTGTAACTTTAAAAGCAACTTTATGAGTGAGTAATAAATTGTCCAAAGGTATTATCTAAAAACAAAAAGGTGTTAATATGCCTAACAATTCTGGAGGTTGAGAGAAGCTCCTAGTTTTATATTTCTGTCTCGAATTAATGTGAGTGTATGTTTATTAAAATATACATTGTACTTAAAGAAGAAACGTTGACAAAAAACTGTTGACAATTTCTTTCGTAAATGAATTCCCATATAGAGCCCATTTAGAATTTGTACTTTTTCAGGCAAATGAAATAACTCGTTCTAGCATTTTGAACGACTCATATCAAAACTAAGTTAAAATTATAAGTTTATAACTACTTTCCATTGCAAGGCCTATCCCAAAATCCTCCAAAATTATTTACAGAAATTGAAAAAAAAGAATAAAAATGTTATTTAAATCCAAATTTCGCATTATCAATTTCATAATACGCTCTATTTCATTTTGAGCTCATTCTCAAAAAAAAGGTCATTTATAGAGAAAAGCAAGAGCAAAAATAAGGAAATAAAGTGTAATATAGTATAGAAAACGTTCCCTTTCAAATGTCCAATCATATATAATTAGATTAGAATGTGCCTAGGTATATTTTATTCCAACTTTTCGTATATATATAATCATTTAGTGTATAATAAAAGTAAACAATAGTTGACATTAGTAAACAAATCCTGAAATATGATAGGATCGATTTTACTCTATTATAAATAATATTTGATTATTTTTTTGTCCTTCTCTTCTGTTTTATGTAGTTTTTTTTTTTTTATAAAAACTTTGTTCAACTTACTGTCAGTATAAAATGATTTTACTTCAGTGATTGCAAACCAATTTTAAATTTATATCGAAAATTATTTAACAACGATTATTAACTAACCAATGGAACATTGGGAAAGACGCCATCATTCATATCGAAAGTCTCGGGTTCAAACCCCGTTCAGATCATATCTAATAAAAAAATATCGTAAAATTGTATAATTATATCGTAATAGTTAATATCGTAATCTAAGATAAGATTTAATATATGTAAATATATAAATAACTCTTGTGTAAGATAATAGACGGCGCACAAAATTAACATTTGTATAATCATAATCTTATACAATAGCTACAGACGAGTTATCAACGGATTAGTGAATATAATTATTAAAAAACTTGAAGCCCTGTCGTAATAGACATGAAGAATAATGAATATATAAATACTCCATTAACCCTGACAGGCACAAGCTGTCAATTTGAATTTGACAGATGAATATCCATCGAAAAATGTGAGACTCTTGAAATTTTCTTCAAACACTTTCGAAATATCCAAATTAGCAATAACAGACACACTATGACACAAATGGTTAAACTTTATATTCAGCTTTACGCAATTAAAAATCATAAGATCACAGCACGGAACCTTTAAACATAGAGCTGATCTGTGCGATTCAGATATTTCAAAAGTCACTAGACCAGTAGCTAAATCAGAGATGTAAGTCTTTAATAAAGTAAAGGTAACATAAATTAGGAATCATACTGAAATGCAATAACAAAAATGCCAAATTTCTTAGCTTAGGCATCATATAACGAAAAAAGCTCTCAAGTCTATTAAAAGCGAAAAAAAAAAAAATAGACCTAAAATTTTATTTATTTAAAGGTTCACATTAAAAAAATGTTTTAAATAAAAGTATTTTTCATTTTTTGAATTCTCTATGGACTATTCTATAAAATTAGAACAATAACAAATCTATAATCCTTAAGGGTTGATTGTCCTGGATCCTAAATAGAAAATAAATGTGGAATGAATTATTTATTAAAAAATTTTTGTAAAAAAAAAAACAGTAGAATGGATATGTAAAAAATAAAAAAAATATGCTGTGTTCACCATAGAACCAACCGCTATTACAGGAAAAGATTAATGTAAAATTTCTATAAGAGATTCTTTGAAAAATTTTCATATAAATGATATGTATTCAAACTAAAATAACTCGTTATTGTGTTAATAATTGCCAACAAGATTTTTGAAAGGTTCCAGTACATATACAGAAATATTTTATCGGAAAAATTTTATATTTGCAAAAAATCTAAATATATGTTTTCAAACTAAAATTCAATTTGAGCATCACAAAGTTTTTAAATTTAATTAGGGTGGATGCTACACTTCGTCGGATTAAAAAACTTTCTATGGCAAAAAAATTCGAAAACTACACCAGAAAAGTGTCTCGATTTTCTCCAAAATCTTATCAATTCAAGGTCACAATAGACATTTAAATCTTATATATAAAATTTGTAAACATTTCGCTCAGCTGCTAAGGCTTGGTGCAAAAACAATACCTACTGCTTATTAAATTTCATATAAGCGGTTAGTAAAAAAAAAATACAAAAATTTAATGGAAAAATATTTTTAAAAGGGTGTCATAATTTATTTTTCTTTTATATACTACTTTACATATAATACATATTTAAAATATTTGTATATTTTTTCTATTTGCTCCTTTTTTGAGTTTTAGAAAAGGATCTGTTATTTTAGGTAAATTCAAAATGAATTTTTTGGAAATATTACAAAAAATTTAGAATTTTTAAGAATAAGGAAGAGATAACGAGAAAAGTTTCTGGAATTTTTTGATTAAATTTAATTTTTCGTAAAATATTTAATTAGTTATAAAAAATTTAACAATCACACGTGACATTTTTATAAATTTTATACGTTACGCATTAGCTAATACAAATATTAAGAATTTTTTTATTCTAAGCATTGTTCGTGTACGAATTAATAAAATTCAGAACAAAGTTTTTAAAATCTTCTTAAGACATATTTTTTATAAAAAATTTTTTTTGTTATTTTAAATCCCATTAATTTGATAAATTTTAACAAATGCGCGGAGCTTATTGGACTTTTTTTAAGAAAAAAATATTCAACTAATATAAATAAAATTTTGACGCTTACGCATTTGCTTTGTTCGCTGTGAATAAGAATGTTGATCTTGAATTGAAATATCTCAAACATTCTTCGGTACTTTAACCCGTTTTGGCGCAACAATGTTTTTGTGTATTGAGATTCACCAACGCTGTATAGGTTTGAGTTTTTCTTAAAATTTTGTACATGTAAGACTTTAGCCAAAGAAATTCGTCACAGAGAGAAATCCGACCGTATTAGGTCTGTAAAGCCCTTGCGGCGCAACCGACGCGAGGCTCGTTTTTTCATTTGGAAAAGGTTTTGCTGAGTGGCTTAACATTTTTTTGCCCCTTGAATAACAGTATTCGAGTTAATTGTAACCAAAAACTGGAGATTTTTAGAAATTTTTTTGCTCTATTTAATTTTACACATGACTGCTTTGATCTAAAAAAAAGTTTCAAAAACAAGTTTTTCTCAATTAAAAACAGCTTCATCAAATTTTATCCTTAAATCTGTTGTAATTTAAACCGCTTGCATGAATGAATGATATTTAAACCACTTTATAAAATTATAACTTGGTTATAAAATTAAAAATTAGAAAAATATTATATTAAGAAAAATTTGTTTTTAATATAAATAAAATTAAATAAAATTTCTTTTCTTAACCCTCTAGGGAATAATGTAAGGCACTTTAAGAATCTATTTTTAATTTCTTGCATGATTAATTATAAATTTAAAATAAAAAATTTCCGCACAAATTTTCAAAAATATAACATATTCAAAACTTGGAAGAACTTGCATGTCATTTACTCATTTGAAAATGTTCCTATTTTCCTACATGATCTCTCGAGATGTGAAACTTCAATTCCAAAATTTTGTAAATAGAGCCATTTATAAAAACATATATTATATAATTGCAATCGAACTGAAATGTAAATAATTCCTGTTCAAATAATTTGACATTTAATAATTTGACATTTCCTATATTCTTATTATTTGACTTCCTTTTACCTTTTAAATCAACTTTAAACAATTAAGAATGTCAAATTTTATTTATTATTTGAACAACGCAATAATATTTTTTGGTTCATTTACATTTTTTTTGTAAATTTTACAATTTATTCATTCTTAAATTTTACTTAAACCTAAGGTACGAGTAGCATAAATATTTCCTTTCATTATTTTCCATTCATTTTATTCATTTTAAAATTGACATTTTTTTTATTCTCTCTGTTAAGTTTTGAGAAATTCTTTTAAAGATATTTTATTTTTAGAAAGATATTATTAATGTTCAATATCAGTCCACATTAATCTTTATCAAAATTTTTTTCTAAATGTGACGTTTATTGGTTGATTTAAAATGTCTATGTATTGTAGAATGGAATAAAATAAATTTTAATCTTATTTAATAAAAATAAATTTTAGAAATTTTTTGCATTTTTTAAAAATAAACATTTAATTTTAAAGAAATAAAGTTTAGAATGACAAAATATTTTTAAATTTATAAAAATTTAAAGTTTATTAATTACGCAATTAAAAAAATTTCAACTGCTGCACAATTTAAAAAATTAGCAGTTTTCGGATGTCATTCTCTCGATATTTTTTTACAAAAATGTCATTCCATATATCCAACTATCTTTTGAGCTTTTGTTATAAGTAAGTATTTGCTATATAGCAAATATACCTATAGAACTTTTGTATCACATATTCAGTTGCTTTGAGTAAACTTTTGTGTAAAATGTTTAACTTTAATTACATGAAAGTTAGAAAATATATAAATAATACTATTGTATGGTAATGCCGATTTATTATCATTAAATTGTTATTTTTTGAAAACTAAAATTATAACTGTTGTTGCTTTTTAAATCAAAAAACTGTTTAAAAGGCTTTAAAGAGGAGATTAAAAGTTTTATTGAAGAAGAATAAGAATAAACAACCATGTATCAAATTTGAAGGTGCAATCGTTATTTGTTTCGGAGATATTCTCGTTTGGCACTGATTCGATTAAAAACTTCCGAACTTCTTATATTCCGAACCCTTATTTCACCCATTTTCGATCTCCGCCGTACTTTTATCATTAGTAACCTGAGGTACAAATTTTATCAACATAGCATCAATAGTTTTTAATCTATCTTGTTTACGCACTGTCGGGCTCGTTAAATCGACTCAGCAGACGTTTTGCAAAATTATATACATTTTTCTTTATCTTCCTTCCCTTTGGTCGATAGAAACACACGTTTCCAAAGTTACCTACCTAATTAACAGGTATAGGTAATAAAAAGGGATTGTTTAGAGAAGTTCATAAATAAAACATTAAAGTTTTCACTGTAAAATTTATACTCGTTATAAAATTAGAATTTTTATCTCCAAACTCCTAACCCACTCCTAAACCACTACAATGCCTCAAAATTATACTGCTAAAAAAATGTCGAATTATTACAACGGGAACTGGTAGCCGGAGGAAATGGGTTAACTATCTAATATATTAAAGCTCAAGATATTATTCCCATGTATGAATAGAATGATTTCAATATATCAATATTTTACTTTGCATGTACAAAATAAATTTCAATGCAAAACAAATTATAATAAATTCCTAATATTTAACTTATCAATATAATCTGTACTAAACTATTTTTTTTTTATTTTAACCTTGTTCATAGTTCAAAATTCCAATACCCCAGATTTCTTTTAATTTTTGTAAATAAAAAACAAAAAAAATAAGTTAACATCCGGTCTTAAGATATTAAATATATATACTTAAGTATATAAGTATAACTATTATATATTTTAAAAATATATATCATGTTGATATTAAATTAATATTAATCTCTTTAATATTATTACAAAAAAAAAACAACAAAAACGAAGTGATAGAATTTATAAAAATTTTTCCTTTAATGAAGCCAATGTCCCTATAAAAGGACAATTCCTTGAAAGATATTTTTTTTCTTATTCTACTTTTGTTTTTTTTTTTTTACTTCATAGTGTAATCAAGAATAACAAGGGAACTTAATTAAATCCTTTGAATAAATTCTGATTATTTTCTTTAGTTGTAAAAAAAAAAAAAAAATACTATTTGTTTGGATGGTTGATTTTTTTTTTATTTTATCCTTGTTAATTGTCCTTTGCAAGGACTAAACATTTTTAAGAACAAAGAAAAGAAAATTTGTAAGTAGCACAGCTTAAATCTTATCTTCTTCCTTTTATTTCAGTTTCGTTTTTTTATTTCTAAATTGTGAATTGAATTAAATGTAAGAATAAAATTGAACAGTTACAGATATCTTTCAGATACTTTTGAAAACGAGAAACATTTATAATCCTAATGGAATGTAATGGTTAACTGGTCACCTAACTATCTATTTCATTTTAATATCTTTTGATTTAAAGAATTTTTCTTTTTTTTTATATAAATTTCCCTGTTTTTTTTTTTTCTGAATCTTCCAATTATCCAAAATAATCTAGTTGAAAAATATTTCCTTTAGATAGTCGCATATCTTTTCTTAATTCTTAAAATTCCAATAGAATTAATTTTTTTTCTTCATTGCAGTAAATTGAAGTTGAAAAATTCTAGAGAAATATTTTTTTAATAGTTTTTTTTTGCAATTGTAATTGAAGTTATTTTTAAGTAAGACGTTTAGTTCGTTTAAAATTTGTTGTAGTTTTTGAATTTGGAAGGAAATTGTAAAATATAAATGTTATATCAAATGCAGGAGTTCGAAAGATTCAGGAAACCTATTGATACATAGCTGGTATCAAAAGAGTTCAGGACACCTATTTATTCATGGTTTTTTTTTTTTTTGAAGCGCTAACTGTTCAAATGTTACAAGGTTGGACAGGGGGTCATATTATATTCGTGTTATTAGAATTGATAATAATGAATTCTACGTACAATTTAAACACGAGATAGTACTAGGCGTTATAACATGTAGAAACGTCTCAGATTTTCAATAGATACAATTCTATTTTTTTTTTTTTTTGTAATATTTTGTATTAGAGTTATTCGATATCTGTGAGTTATATTATAGAATATATATAATATAAGAATGTTATATAAGAATGGGACTCGAACCCAGGCCTTAAACATAAAAGGTCGGCACTTAACCACTGTGCCACCCAGCCGTTAAAAAGTTCACGAAACTTATTGATGCGCTAACGCGGCGAATTAATGCGATTTAATTACAATATAAACTGCTTTACAAATGTTATATTACTTTAAAAATACTGGGTTTAGATTTCACTAAACTGCAATTGCTTGAATATTATCACAGTATTAACAGTACAGACAACGTCTCTTTAATTTTTAAAAAAAAAATTATACCAAATTTATAAAGGAGAATAAAATTAACATATTTAAGTCTTTTTTATATATTTTATTTCGAAAAATCATTTTTCTTCCATCTTAAAATCAATAAGCAAAATTTTCAAACTCGTACTAATAGTTTTATGGATATACCAAATTTGCCATACCGTCTATGGGGGTACAAAGAAGACAAATAGGGACAAATTCTAGTATATGGATTTGATCAGAATCGAGATATAAGTTCGTTTAGCTATGTATGTCCGCTGGTAGTTTTGCCACAAGGTTACTCAAAGATTAGAAGATTTGGGATTTTGATATTTTCACAAACGCATTAAGATATAACAGCACCCTTTGTATGAACAAATAATCGCCAGCAGGTCCAATTAACTATCTAACGACTTATCTTAATTCTGAATTTTACTCTGAATTTCTGTGTTTGAACTGTACATTTAATTTGCATCAAAGCTGTCAAAAATTTTGTCAAAGGTAGTTAAAGCTCTCTACCAATGACTGCTAAAAATTTGTTTTGTCCTGTGAAAAAGGTTCAACTATCTGCAATAATCTGTGCATAACTCAGCATAGAGTCTTGTATCTGATAATTTTCCAAAAGTATTAAAGTTTTAAGAATAACGGCTTCAGAAAATTGTATTTACCTAGCTAGAGTGTAGAATATCTACATTGGAAGATATACAAAAACTACTTTACAGCTTCTTTTTCCTTAATGTAAAACTCCGAATCTTATTAGTTGGTGTATCTGAAATTTGTTCTTAGTTATATTTTATGGCAATGGCTTCTTGGCATTTTGGTAAGCAAAGGATGACAGGCTTGTGTAAAGCGTTATGCTTGTGCTGATATCCTAAAGTTGCCACATTTTTAATCACTTTCAACCTGCTTTATATTTTCTGTGGATTCGTTTTTGCAAAATATTTTGATTTTTTCGATCTGTAGAAGTTGATATGAAACCAGAAAGTGCTGTGCACCCTGGCATTCTATAACTCCTCCGATTTTATATAAATGTTTAGTCTACATTTAAAGAAGCATACAGAAGTAAAATGTAAAGCAAATTGATATTTTATTTCTTCCCTTCGTTTTTTTATTTAAAAGAGAACTCTATTAATTCAGGATTATTTAATTTTTTCATTTCAAATCATCAATTTTTTGTTAGTTTTGTTTTGAAATAAAAAGATTTTAAACCGTAGAAATCTTTAAATTGTATCATATTTCTTGGTATCAGCTTAAGAAAATTATACGTTTGACTAATTTAGTATAAATTTTATATATTATGATTTCATTTCTAATTCGTTTTTACAAAAAATACCATTGAAAACTGTCAATAAAACTATATGTTCATTTATTTGATTTTTGACAATTCGATAGAGATGAAATGGAATTTTTTATATTACAAATAACCATTTTACGAATTATTCTTATAATAAAAAAATGTTATTAGTATTAAAAGAATTATTTTATTAGTACTAATGAAATGCAATTGTATTAATATCAATGACTCTAAACGAATACATTAAAAATGCTCACGATTTGCAAGCAAAGTGACACAACTGAACTTAAATCGCACAATTAAATACATTTAATGCGTTCATTCAATTCATTTCAAATTAATTAAATTCGAATTCAACCAGTATGTTGGATTAAAAGATTTAAACTGGAACTCACAAGTTAATGAATTATTACCCAAACTTCACAGGGTAGCCAGATTATTAAAAAAACTAGGAAAAAGACTTCCACATTGTCTAAAAAAAATCAGTTTACTATAGTCTTTTCCATAGCATAATTTCCTAGGAGTATGGAGAAATATATATATCCTTCAATATAGAAATCCTTCAAAAAATTCAAAATAGGACTTTAGAAAATCTCTACAACTTGCCAATTCGTACCTCAACAAATTGATTGCATAAAGAATATGAAATCCTTAAAATGGAAGACTTAATTCGCTATACACAAACATTACACATGTATAACATTAATACAAACACCATAAAATCTAACACTGAAGTAACAACCAATAACGAAGATCATGAATACAACACCCGCTGCGCCCACCACATTAGGACAGTTGCCAGCCACAACCTGCACAGCCTGGAGCTAATATTTAATAGCTCTGTAAAAGAATATAACAGTATACCAAATAACATTAAGACCTTATACTATCATCCATTTAAAACTTATTGTAAAAATTTGTATATAAGTAAATATTAAAATTATACATTTGACTTAATTTTTTAGTAGCGTAAAACTATCATTTGATGTAGCCATTACCATATTATATAGTAAATATTAGCATATTACACATATTATATATATATATACATTTATTGTTACACAATAAATTATTTGAATTACTGAAAATTGCACTTACTTAAAGTGTGTTTTAGTGAGCGCAGAAGAGGCTGAAATATGACCTAAATATTAGTTATAAGACCTCAATATTAGTTATAAAATCGCACATCATGTTATGGAGTAAAATATATTAGTTTCATTTAAGCTTAACCCTTTAACGTGCAAATTAGGCCTCAAAGACCACATGATATTAATTTAATTTAAAAACTACATATATATGATATACAAAATTAAAACCTTTTTAATTATTTTAAAAACGCTATTTTCTATTTAAATATGGCAACTTAATAATTTTTCTTACTTTTTTAATGTGCCCTTTAAGGCACCATTTTCCCTAATTGATTTACTAAACTTCAAGGTCGTTTAAGTGTTAAATATTTTCCATATAAAACTAGACTTAACTGTGATATTAGACAAGAAAGTTGAAGAAATTGTAATTCAAAACTAAATGTAACAACTAATGTTAACATAAAACTCAAAAACCACTAAGGTTTTTATGCTCCAACACTTCTTTCAATTTAAAATTCCATCCCGTAAAAAAATTTTCAATCAAATAAATTTCACAAAATTATTTATTTCCTAATCCGGGATGTAAATATTAAGGTTAATTATATGTGTATTTTAATTAAATATATATTTATAATAATTTAATATAAAGATAATAATTTTTTCAATTAATTATGTAAAAATATAAACCACAACTTTTAGTATAAAATTTATTTCTTTTAAAAAATTTTATTTAATTTTCTTCAGATTTTCAAAATATGACTCTTGAAAAGTTAAACCGCACCATAAGTTGCAATTTACCAAAATTAAATTTAAAATTATAATTAAAAATTTTAAAGTGAAAGAAACTTTAAAGTTCTTTGAAAAATTTAAAAGAGCAATCTAATAGCTTTAATTAAACAGCGATGTTTCTATTAATGTACGAAATGAAGAATGAATAAATCCACGGATAAGATGGAAAACAATAAAGAATTTTTAAATGCAAGTTTTTGAGGCCAAAAATAATTTAAAATAATTAGTCTTTTCTTTCAGGAACTGGTTTAGTGGGTTCCATCTGTACACTATAAATCATTATAATTATGTTAAGATTTTAAGTAGAAATGCTTTAGAACCGAAGAAGTCAAGTCTTACATGATAGTCTTAAAATAAATAATTATCTTGAGCTTAAATCTACAAATTAAAAAATCTTTTTTAAAAAGTTTTTCATCTGCCGCCTCAAGGTAATGTCTATGGCCTAATAAACTTATCACCAATTTAGTATTCTTAAGTGCTCAGTAAATATTTTTATAGTAACACTTCAATCGACGTTAATTTTTTGAGAAGTAGGGAAAAGTTAGGAAGTAATTACGACTGTATACTACCTCTATAAACTCTTTTAATTGAGCTTCTTTAAAAATTGATTCAAAATCGAATTTTATATTATCAAAATTTTATAATTTTTTCTTTCAAAATTTATTCAAAATTGAATTTTATATTCTGGATTACCCATAAAAAAAAACAGAAAAATAAAAACTAGTATTTCTTTCAAGAAAAACTTTTAAAAGTCAAATTAAGTGAGAGAAAACGAAACCCAAAGATTTCTTTCGAATTTCTTCAAAAACATCATCGAATATAAAATAGAAAATTATGGTAATTTTAAACTACATTTTACCATCGTTATTTATTTTCTTAAATTACCTAAGAAAAATTAAGACATTTTTATTAGTCAAAATTGATGCCAAACTTAATACTTAAGACCAAATAGAGTAAATGACATCTATTATAATATTAATTCAAATGCTATGCCAAAAGATTTAAGTTCACTTGTTAATATAAAGAATTCATTCCATTTCTTTTTCAATTTGTGTACATTTTTATTTTAAAAATTTCCGATTCGTTATTCTGTTAATGAATGTTAAATCAACTCTAATTAAATGGTCTGGAACTTTATTTGTTATTACATTGAAAGATACTTTCAATTACATACAGTATCATTCAAAAATAAAATAACACATCATTGAAAACTATTTTAAAAATAAAATAATACTTAAGGGCAAACCTGATATTTTGTTAATTAATTAAAAAGAAAAAGTGAATCGGATGGAAAAATATACATATTAAAATCTCTACTAATCGTCCTATGAAACACTTCTAATTTATTAACTTTCGGGATATAAAACTATTTGCTTTTTATGATATACGTGAGTAAATGTCCAACTGTCAAAAAATTTGTAAAAATTGTAAATTATCAATTTTTGGCCCCTTAAATAATTTTTAAAAAAGACGCGAAGGCTCAATTAACGGTTTGCATGCTTCGCTTGTTTCTAACGCTTTGACGTCTGAAATAAAAACATTATTTCATATGTAACTAAACCCAATAAACAAAGCGAGCAAAGCGAATAATGTCTGCAAAATTTTTAATTAAAACATTTTCAATTATTCCCTTGCTTTTTACGCTTTTGACATTAAATGTTGAAAATTACATTTTTTAAATTCAAAATTTGTTTATCTGTACTTTTCATTGGTTCATAGTTGCTTTGCTTGCTTTTCTGCTTCTGCAAAAATAAGCATACGAAGCAAGCAAAGCGTTCATTGGGTTTTCACCTCAATACTTATTTTTTAAAAACTAACTGCTTTCAACTTCTTAAATTCTTAACACAAAACATTTAGAAGATATAAAGGATCAAGACCTTTGCAAAAATTTTATTTCGCATAACGGTAAATCAAAGTAATCTATATTATATTTAGAAAGCTTATCATAAGCTATCTTTTGTCGTTTCCTTTAACCTTTAATTTGTAGAATCTCAGTTATAATAACATAAGGCATTTCTGAAATTAAGGTAATTGTATATAACGGGTTTGGGTACAGAAAAAAGTTCTTCCATGAAATTACTTTTTTTGCAATACTTACCTGCAGTTAAAATTAATATATAACATAATATTTTCTCACAAGCAGATCCAACAGTTGAAAAATAAAATTTTACCAGAGCCATAAATGTTAAATGTCAAAACACTAAATTATATATATGCTTAATTTTGAACGATACTGTACATCATATTTCATCTGTATATATATTTACATAGTCATAGAAACGGTAAACCAAAAATATTGTATAATTTTGCATTAATGATGTTCATAAATTGCACAATATGACGTCTATAATAATATTTAAGCTTATGTTACATAATTAAGCTGTCACATTTTTTTAATTTTTATTTTTTTTATTATATTTTACCGTTAAAGGGATATTATTCAATGATGTGATGAAAAGTTTGGTCTGTGTGGTGATCAGTTGAATTAATTAATAACAATGAAAATTATTTTGTTATGTATTTAATATAAATGCATATTTATATATGTAGGTGTATTATAATATGTATGTAATACATTGTCTTTATATAAATGTGAGGGTTACCACTGTTTCAGTTTGATAATAGTAAATGTTCAGCAAATTTAACACATAAGTAAAAAAACCATTTTATAATTTAACCAAAACAGTAGTTAAATTTTTTGAATTGTGTTGCTGTTAGTTAAATTAAATGTCAAATTAATTATAAAAATATTGATAAAATAATGATAATGAATAAATTAATGGAAATGGGAAATAAACAAAAATGTTATATCGAGAAAAAGATTTTTTGGAATTCTTTGGAGCATCTCAACTCTTTGGAGCGTCTCAATTCTTTAGAGCGTCTCAATTTTTCAGAGGGCCTCAATTGTTGAGAGCGTCTCACAGTATTACAATTCCACCATAATTTATATTAGTTAACCCAATAGTTAACAACTAATATTTTGAGTTGCTCTATTTTTTACATTTTAATGAATTAAACAAAAATTTATCAATTTAAAAAAAAAGTGGAACCCAATGCTAGCCAAGCAAAAATATCATATTGTAAAAGAGCACTGCCTTGATCTTAAAAATTTAATTAAAAATTCACTCGATATCTATATTTCACCCATAGATAGTGAACCCAGTTAACGGTTAAAAATTTTTTATATTGAAAATATTAATTTCAAAATATATTCAACTAACAATTACATAAATATTTCATCTACTTTAGATTTAATTAATTAAAAAAAAAGAACAATAATTAATATTTACTTTGTTTAAATTAAGTTATGCTCATTTCATTTCATTACCACTATAATTTACATAATCAAATGAACAAATTATTTTGTTTTTGAACCCGTGCATACTAAAAAGGCCATCGGTATATTAAAATTACTCTTTCGATTATAACGCATCGATCTAAACATGCTATAAACAGTGTCAAAGGTATGTATCGAATCAGTATCGAAAACTCATTAAGAGTGAACCAATATCAATTTCTTTAAAACTAATAACGCTGGGAAGATGAAAATTAGATACAGGTGTTAATATAATAGGACAAGCACCAATATGAAGTTTCAAAATGTTTCAAATGCTTCATTTTCGAGGAGCTGCATAATGGAATTAATTAATGGTTTATTTTATTTTATACATCATAGTTGGTATACACGAGTATCTAAAAATTGACAAGGGCAACCATAATCTTCCTCGTTTTGTTATTTAATTTATTTTTATTTATTTTAATCAAAAATAAAATAATAATTATAAATAATTTTTATTTTTTTAATTGAATTAAACGATTAAAAATATTTAATAATAATATTAAAAACAATAATTAAATAATTCTGATTTAAATTAAGAAAATCTGATGGTCATATTTTTAATTATTATTCGTATAATCCGTTGTATAATTAAATCAGATATCTTCCGTATCATATTCAAAATTTTTTGACTTCAAAGATGGGGTATACGAAATTTTGCAACAATCATAACATATACGTAAATTTGTTACGAACAGCCTGGAGTCAAAATTGCCCGGGGGTTTAATACTGCAAGTTTAAGACAAAATATCGAGTGTGATTATAACTCCCATGAGTGAGCCGAAAATCCCCTAATAAATAAAACATAACTCTCCATTATATTTTGAAACATGTGATTCAGTTTAAAACTGAATTTTGTAAGCTAGTAAAGGCAAAATTGAAAAAAAAACTATATAATTCTGATTTATTTTTTGATTGTTAAAAAATTTCTGAAATTCGTTTCTGAACTTTATAATTTAAGTCCGATTAATTATCATTAACTTTTTGTATATTCGACTCTGCAAGATTCTTAGAAATCATATTAAAAGCGGTTACAAAATTAAAGTCGTCCCTTTTTCCAAACTATTTATGAACTCGTGTATGTGAAACTATGTATTAGAAGAGATTTTAAAGTTGGTAACAAAATATGAGTTTTAGTAAAATTCCATTAGATATATAATCTCCCCAAAACCTTTGGGCTTATATTTTAGGACATTTGACGACCGATATGGTTTGAATGTTTAATAATTTTTTTATTTAATGGTTAATTATTATTACTATTTTTTTTATAAAAGGGGAATATTTTTAGCTTAAAAATTATATCTCGCAAGTGGTGACCATTTTCAACTTCGCACATTCGTGCTCTTTCCGGTAAATTTTCCATAACTTATGGTAATTTTTGATCGCTATTGTGTTGTGTACTGTTTCATTTCCAATTCCTTCAGTTTTCTTCACAAAATTCTGAAATAAAAATAAAAAATATAAATAAATTTAAAAAGTTATTAAACATTCAAACCATATCGGTCGTTTTGCATCACCCTGTAGTTCTTAAAGTAGAAAATATCAGTAAAATTTAAAAAATTTAAAAAAATGTTTAAAATAGTTAAAGTTAGTTAATTAATATCCATTTAAATATTTAAATTCCACTTTAACTAAAAGTATAATTTTAAGAACATTTTCCTTCTTAATTGCACTTAAAGGTTAAAAACTTTTTTTAACAAACCGCTTAATAATTTTTTTACTAAACGTTTAAAAGTACAAACTTTAAGTTGAAAGTTCCCAAAGGGAAACGATCCGCATTAATGAACATCAATTCTTAAGAAATTAAATTTTAATTATACTTAAAAATTTTAATTTAAATCGTACAAGGAATTTGTATAAAGCAATAAAACTCTAATTGGATTAAGTGTTCTTCAATTAATTATAATTGTAATTTTACCCAAAGGATTGCATTATTTATGTTTCAAGTAAAAAAAATAAACCATTTTTTAGAAAAAGTTTCTTTATTATTAAACTAAAACCAATTAGAAAAAGTCTCTATTGTATCTAATCTTATCGTAATTAAATATAGGTCAATTAGGAAACAATATATTATCCAATTTATTTCGTATATAAATTCAATAAATTTAAACTTATTTAAGATAATGAAATTTTTAGTAAAGTTTTTCCATTTGAAATTCATTCGTATTTAATTAAACTTAAAATAAGTTTAAAATAATATTTTACGATAAAAATTAAATTTACATAAATTTTAATTTTAAAGAAAAAACTTCACTAAAGAAATAATTTAAATAAAATTATTGAAAAATGTTTTATTTTTATCTGAAAATCCATTGAAACTCATTTTTGGAAATAATTTACATGTAACTTAATAATTTTTTTTTTTATTCTTTTAATCTAATTCTCTTCTCATACTCGTACAATACATTTAGTTTTTTTAATACTTTAAATATTCTTTAAATAAATTTCAATATTCCATGCAATTATTTTTTAGTTTTCTTTTTTTTTTTAAATCCATATCTGATAATCTATTCAATTTAAAGTTTTCTATATACTAACGATTTTTTCTCTTAAATTGAATAAGAAAAACTAAAAAAAAAACCAACAACTGTGAATGAAATTTAAAACTATAACTCTGAAGCAAGCAATAAGAACCTAACTATGAAATCAATTGAAAATCTCTTTTGAAAAAACTTAAAAATCTAAAAATTATATTCAATATCAACCCAACCCTTAATTTTATTTTTTTTTTTTGCTCAGTTACTTTATTAGCCATCGAATGAACCAAACCCAATTCAACCCAACCCTTCTATTAAGCACGAATTTAAAAACTATATATAATAGAGAAAATTAGAAAATCAAAGAAAAATCAGACGATGTAAAATGGAATAAAAAGAGATCGAAGAACGTTAAAACAAAAAAAAAATAATTGAACAAAAATTAGCTAATCAATGAAATTTGAATATTAAAAGAATAGTAGGTAATTTGAAATTTGTTCGTCCCAATTGGCACGGTTATAAATTAATAGAATCTGAAAAGGTGGTTGAGTGTAACTGTAAAAGCTTACCCAGGATAACAAATATTCAAGTGTTCTATTGCTAAAGCTTTTCTTACAAAGCTAGGTAAAACATATCGAAAGCTATACTGGGTAACTCTGGGTAATCTTAGACTTGCATCATCCCAAATCAATAGGTGGATATACTAAAAAACCTTAAGTGGACACACTTTATACACTGTCGTCATTCATAAATGTCATTCTTTGTCTGAAATGAAAGTGTATACCTCTGAATGAAAATATTCAAAAAATTTTGATTTAACTGTCATGCACGGGACGAATAATATTAATGCCTCTTAATGCATATTTTTGAATGTGATTCCATAATTTAAGTTATAGTTTTGAATGTCATTCATAAAATTTATCATTCAAAGAATGATATTCATGTATGACAGTGTATAGTCGACTTTTGACTTACATCAAAAAATCTTTTTATAATCATAAACATTGAAAAAGATTATGTACTGTTATGGAATACAAATGTACCGTTGCTTTTTCAGAGAACCGGATTATGAAAAATTCTACGGTAATTATGACAACGATTAAATTTTAAAAAAATTCTCTTTTCCTCATTTATCCATATTATTTATTCTTTAAATACAATTTAAATGATTTTCCAAACGAATCTTAAATTAATGTTGAATTTACTTTTTGTCTGTTGCATATTATCTTAAAGATTTATTTTACTCTGTTCTTTCTTTTAACTTTGGAATAAATGATAAAATATATCACTTAATTGATTTTGTCTAACTATTCAGTATAGTCCTAGTATTTAAATATTTCCTTAAACTTTAAAAAAAAAATTTATTTGCATACTTATAGGAACTAAATTGTTTGCCCATTATAAAATCATAAGAACACTTAAACTTAGAAAGAAGTCGAACGAAACAGTTTAAGATGCAATAAAATACGCAATTTTTAGACCAAGTAGATCTCAGATCTCCACGTTCAAATTCCTAAAGCTCTATCCTCTACCTGTGTTGCATGTATCCTCCCACGTCATTTATTTTGTGACAACAGACTTCTGCCCGCAATTTAACTATGAATAGGCTACTTAGAACCTATTTTATGCTCACTCGTTCTACTTATAATATACGCAGTCGACTTTGATTTACCAAAGCTTTAATATTTATTAAGAGGCCACGTTTCCGTACCTTCGCGATTTAAAAATTAATAATAATCTAAAACGTACCATCAATTTGAGGAGTTCCCACAATTCTATTCTAATTAGTAAATAAGTGTATACATATAGCGATTATATTCATCATTAGTAGTTAACATAGAATGGTCATTCTTATATTTTTATCTAGATTTGTCTTTAAAGAATTTATTCCATTTTTATATCTTAAACGAATAGCATCCTTATTTGAGCATCCTTTTCATTATAATTTTATGTTCCCAAATTACCTTCGTCCCTCGTTTCATTCCACATTTCAATGCATTCAATCAATTTATCGTTCCATCGTAAACGACTCATCTAAAGTGCACCACTTTTTGTTAAGATGATCGAAAATTTTCTAACATCAAATAGACAAATTGGAAAAGGGTTGTTAAAATGTGATTAAGGGAAGAAGTAAGATGGGATAAAAAAGTGAATATAGAGTTTGAAATTAAAAGAAAAATGGCATAATGGCCAATAATTTTATTTTATAAATATTTGCAAATTAATTTTAATTTAAATAATTTTGAATAGAAAAGAAATTTTCTATAGAACAGATTGTAATAATGATAATGATAATAATAAAGTATATTGCAGATTTTTTTAGTAAATGCAGTATTCATAAAATACGTTTACAAATTTTATTAAAGAAGTGAAAATAGAATTAGAAAAGTTATACAGGAAGAATAATAAAAAAATTTTATTAGAAAAATTAAAAAATATGCTGCGTCCAATACAAAACCAACCGCTATTGCAGGAAAAGCTTATTGCAAAATTTCTTTAAAAGATTCCAAAATATACATATGAAAATTTTATAATCGATCAGTTACAGTTTAGATGATAATTTTTTTTAGTCTTAGCTTATCTAAAAATTATTTAATATATAAATTAGATAAAAATATATAAGAATATATGAAATTTTAACTTAAAAACTTTTTTACATTTAATTAAGTCCGATTTAAAACGCGTCGGACCAAAAAAATATCTATTGAAAAGTTGAAGGTCTTTATTTGTGTTACAATCTTTATTCATTAAGTTTTGTTTCATCATTTTTGGTTTACGAAATATTGTGAAAATACCTAGAACTAGAAACTACCTTAGAGAAGTGCCCCTTTACCTAATTTTCTTCAAAAGTTTATCAATTCAAAATATTAACATCATAATTTTATACATGAAATTTGAAGACATTCCGATCAGGCTGTTCACGTGTGCACAGGCTGACACACAATTCTACATACAAACATACATATGGACATCATATAAAAAAACACGTTTTATGGATTTCTGCACCCATAATCTCTGGAGCAATCCAAGTATGGAAAAATTTCTGAATCGAATTTTTGTTGTGAAAACAATATCTAACGCTTATTATATTTCATATAAGCGGTTAGTAAAAATTTACTTTAGAATAGAATTGGGACAATAATTTAAATAATTCTCAGATGAACATATTCTCCCCCCTTACATTTGTATATATATATATATTTTCTTTTATTGAACCAAAGATATAAAGTGAATTATTTTGAATTATCAATAGATTTTATTGTAAAGTAAAAAATTTTAATCTCCAATGAATATTAATGAGAACAAGTTCAATATTATATTGGGTATACAAAAAAACAAAAGACATTATAAAACAAACACTGTACACAATAAAATACATTATAATTAATTATATGTTCTATTTCAATTGAATTTGTGTCTTGTTTTTGCCTGTTTTTCATTTTTGTTAAATAGCATAATGTGTACTTGAATTAAACTAACTTAAGTTTTTCTTTTATAATAGAATAAAATAGTCGTTAATTTAAAGAATTTGAATTAGAACAAATGAAAATTACAATTGAGAAATAGTTAATCTAATTTAAAACTAAAACAATTAATAAAATACAATAGAGAAGTATAAAAGTATAGAAGTATGGAAAAATTCTTCAATTTAAGAAATGACATTTTAAATAAGAAGTTTTTAGCTCTTCAGAAGTTATAGCTAAAGGTAGTTTGAGGGATCGCCTTTATTACATTTTATTAGAATTGGGAAAACGTGTGCAACCTTTTAATGGACAGAATGGATGCCCAAAGTAAGTGATAAATAGAACAAGTTGCGTAGAGGCTTTAAAATGATAGAATAGAGTTTTTAAGGACCACCGTTGTGATGCAATAGGGACAAGCTTATTTGTTTGTATCAAGATTCTTCGAGATTTCATCTCTGGTCGCGTCCTTAAGTAAACTCCACCAAAGGAGCATATGAATAGATTTGTGTATGTTCCGTTATGCGGCTACTGAATTCGAAGGAACAGAGGATAAAAGAGGAGGGTTGAGAAATAGGTTTAAAGATTGTTTTTGAAACATTGGAAGTTGTATAAGGGTATATTTTAATCAGAGAGAAAAACATTGGATGGAAATACATTCCATATTCTATCAGGTCTCACAATAAATAAGTTTCCGTAACCAGTTTTAAACAACCTAGAAATTTTTACTCTATGGAAATGAGAATTTGAGGCCTCCTTGTTGCTACGCTGGAATTCTTTAAAGGGTGGCATTATTGTTTTTAATTCAATAGAGAAACTGTCAATACCTACAAGATATCTTTAAAAAAGTGTTAAAGAGTTGCCTTAAAGTAAATTTAATTTTAAGCAATTTAAAGAATAGATAAGAAGGAACTTTAAATATGGAGTTCATATACCAATCTTTTAAAATCTGAAATTGATATTATCAAAGTAGACATAATTTACTGTATTTAACTAGTTTTTTCCGATATTTCGCTAAACCTTCCAGGAGTTAGACAACGTTCAACATGAGTAAAAAGCTTATTGTTACATATAAGTTAGTAGTAAGTAATAAGTGTAACATTTTGTTCACCAAAAAAGAAACTCGCTATTTTAAAGTTGTTGAACTTGTTATTTTTTTATTACACGCAACTGCTTTTGATATTGTCTTTTTTTTTAATTACGTAATTGGAGCTGATTCAATTTGATACTCTCTCGCTTACTTTTATAATACCTTCACAAAAATAAATCTAAACATCTAAAATTTCCGGTAGAATGGCGGGAAATTCTGCTATATCATATATAAATATCTTAATTAATTATTATGCTTTTTTAAATCAATTTTTTTTAAAATTTAATGAATCACAGACTTTAGATATTTTTTTTATTATTTCGTTGAATTCTCACCCCTTAGATTCACTATAAAAAACTAAAATGTCACATCTTTCAATACACCAGATAATTTTATTTAAGTTTAAAAAAACTGATATTAAGAAAATTCTTAACTGATTTTAAATTTGTTCATTTGGAATTTTTTTTATAAGATACTTCAATAAAAAAAAATGTTAAACCATTTTTTTTCTCTTCAATACCCATCCTTTAGAGAACACTTAAAAATGTCATTTTGAATATTGAAATTTAGTTTTTCTAAGATAAATTCTCAAAAACAATTTAAAGTAGACTTTTAATATTTTTTTTTTTAATCTTAAAAAAAACTTTTTAAAGAATTTTTAAAAACTTAATTTTAAACAAGAATTTCTTTAAAAGTTTTTTTAGTTTCTTATGAACTTATTCATACTTTAAGAAAACTCTCATGGATTTCATTTTCAAAAATTTTCATCTTCAATATATTTAAGTTTTGTTTTTTCTTTAATTTGTTTGAAAAACCTAAAAAAATTTTTTTCGAAAATATTAAATTTTGAAATCCGATATTTAATCTAAATAAAATAAACTATATTTATATAATTTAATAAGAAAAATAGCTATATTATAAAATAAATAAGATTTTTTTTTAATTAAAATTAATAGAATACAGGTATATTTATTTGAAAGTTTTTAATTATTGCATATTTATAGGAGAATTTTAAAATTTTATTTTTTAATTTTAGCTTTTATTTAATTATTTCCAATAACTTAGTTAATTTCCTTGCATAAACATGGGATCTGACGCAGCTAAGCTTTTGGGTCAATTTTTTTTGCTGTAAAATATAATTTTTTTCACGCGACCTTCAAAACTTTCCAGAAGTTGATGCATATGGGACATCAAAAATTGCGTTGCAATATTTTAACTTAAGGACAATAAAAAACGCAATTCGTCTTTTGAACGATTCCAGTGTTATATACTGCAACATAACCATGACTTTAATACCTAATTTTTGTGATACCAGGTGATAAGGACAACTGTTCTTTCAAGGCCGTTTTTCAAAGTAAAATTAGAAGTGCAGCGAGTGCTCAAGCTTACCCTATTCAAATGGTAAGACTTGTCACTTCTTATTCGGTTGTACCTTTGTCATACAGATACTGCAATTATGAAGCTATATAACATCTTATACATTTTTTAATGTTGGCAATTCATGTATGTTCAACATAATAAAACTTCAAAATCTGACCGATAGCTCCGTGGTTAGAGTAGCGACTTTTAACCGAAAAATCTTAGGTTCAAACCCTGGTCAGATCATATAATGTTAATTATAAAAACAATTTTTATAATTAACATTGTTTAAATCATAGTATAAAATAAATTTGACCGGAACACCTAAAAAGGAAAAACAGATTCACTCACTTATCAGATTGTATGTGAAGGGGACTGTACAAAATAATAAATAAATAAATATTTTAAATACATTTTTGAAAATTCTCAAACCATACCCCACAAGCTTCTTTTCTCAATCCAGAATGATTCAAAATGAAGTTGAAAGTAATTGTATTAGTTAAAGCCAAACTGAATGTTTAAATGTCATTTTATAAATAATTTAATTTCCATTGATATTTTAAAATATTCATATTTGTGTTATAGTTAGAGCTATTATCAGCTGGTTATCATAGTGGTTAGAGTTCTTGACTTTTTATTCAAGAAACCGGTATCTTCGACATTAGATGGAAACTAATAATTGAAATGGTTATTCAAAATTCAAAAGAATATAAGGTCGTTGTTATTTTGTTGCCTATGGCATTATATCACGGGGTCTTAAATCCTATGTTATATAAATTGAACAAATTTATTTATTTCTCTTTCCTTTTTAAGGTGTATTTCAAACTTTTCCTCCTTCAGAAACAATGCACTTTATTAAAACTATTGTGTTGAAAATAAATTGGGTTAAGATCATATAAATTTAAAAGTAAACCACTTGAGACATAAACTTTTATTAAATAATAAAAGGGATTATATATTTATTTATGTAAATTAATATTATATTACTTACTTAGTTTTTTGAATGTTTAGGAAACTTGAATTTCATACTTTTGTTCCCATTTCTTTTAAAAAAAATAATATGTATTGATTGGATTTAAAACTTTTTTTTTACAAAAAAAGAAAATTAAAATGTATTGCCAACCTAATACTAATTTTTAACCCAGAAACATATTTCCGATACCGTGGTCTGATTTGACCCATCTTCAAAGTAATTCCTTAACTTTTTAACGAAATAGCATTGATACCAAATTTCATTAAAATCGGTTGAAATTTACACGAGTTATCATGCTGACATAACCACACCCATGCACACACGAGAAACAGAAAAATTTCATGCTATTAGCAAAATGTTCACACCAGCAGGTTCTACACGTTAAAATTTTCTGTGCAGTCATTAACAATTATCAGATATAGAGAATGTTAAAAACTGTTTTTTTTTGGCATTCACTTATGCCCACCACTTAAGTTGTTTTTTCTGCAAAATAATTTGCAAAGCATTTAAAGATCTCTAAGGTACCATTTAAGAACTCTTAAAAAAATTTTTTAGTTAATAAAATTCAATGAACTAATATAAAATATAATTTAACTTTTTTTTTTGTCTATTTCTGAAGAATAGAAAACATAGAAAAAATGTTGAAGGACCTTTCTATACTTAATGACAATTTTCAATTTTTACCTTAGTGACATTGAATATAAATTAAATTTATTAATGACTATACAAATATAAATACAATAATAAAAGAAAATTTGCAAAGTGATAGAAATAGTAGGATGAATGAAAGTAAATATATATCTCCAGGCACTTATTGAAGAACTTTCTGGAATTGCTATCTAATTATCAAGACAAAAAATGAGTCTTTAGAACCCAACATTTAAAGTAGATTACAATGAGTTTTTTTACTAAGGTCGTATCCGGAAATATTGCAATAGTACTTCACACTTACATTACACACTATTTTACCCACTCTATCTTATTATATTTCTCTCTTTGGCATTTTTCGGAATAAAATTTATGACAGTTAATTTATAACAGAGTAGAAGAATTACTGCCTTTATGCATAATTCTATAGCATTTTGTGTCAAATTTATTCAACTACATTTGAGATAATTATGACAATATTGGATGCATTTTATTTGAAGTTTTAGAATTTTCCTTTCAAAAAATTCAAAAAAAAACATTCAATTAATTCAATAATATTCAGCTGTCAATTTTATTGCGAAGTACGATCTGACATCTAGTGTGGTTAAGAGAACACTAAATATTTGACAGATAATTTTGTAATAGAGGATTAATTGCGAACAACACGTGATACTATTCGGAGTTTTTCGAAATAAATTTTGTGTGACAACCTAGTTTTTAATGCGAAGTGCAGTAGATTCGAACATTACCTTAGTACTTGAAAAAAAATATTCTCGAAAATAATTTGCAAAAGTAGGAGGTGGTTTATTTGAATATAAATTTTAAGGTCCGATCTTAGAGACTTAGTGATAAAACTTATTGATCACTAGCTATAACTGACATTTATCTGACATCTGTTAGACCTTCTTTTAATATTTTAAGCAGTTCGATAGCTTAGCTATACAGTTTAACATTTTAATTTTTTTTTTACTGTAAAACAAATGGCCGATCGGTTAATTGAGTCTTTAATATTCCTGAAAAGAATATACGAGAAAACATTTTTCATTAAGAGAACAAATATTTAAATTAAAAATTCTTTTTTTGTATAATAAATATAATTTAGAAAATGTTAGTTGAGATTTTAATTAAAAATAAATTTAAAAAATATTTTCTAGCATATTATATTCAACACAACACATCACACAGTATTACAGTACTCGTATATATGTATGTTATTGTAAATTTAACTTTTATTTTTGACTATACATAATATTTTGAAGATATATTAATGTTATATATAGTTCATGAACACTTTATTTTTCTTCGTATTTGCAATAAAAACATCTTTAGGGGAATTTTCTATTTTATAAGTTCAATTTTATTTGTGTTTTTTTTTATTTTTTTTTTATTTTTGGGTGTGTAAAATAAAAAAATATTTATCTTAGAAGTGTTTAAAAATTGTTTTTCTTTAGTTAAATTAGGTATTCTTTAATAAAATAAAGGACTTTCTGTTACAGAGTGATTTAAAAGTTTTTTAAAAATTTTATATTTTAATTTTTTATTGACTAATGTTGTAATTTTTTGTAAAAAATCCGAAACTAAATTAACATTTCTCAAACTATAGAGCGAGTTTGTAAAATCAGACATGCTTCTTTGGTTCCTTCACGTCTAAAATATAATTTCAGATGTTTTCAAGCAGGAACATTATTTGAAATGCTTCCCTTAACTCAATTGAGAGAAAAACTTTAAAAGGCACCTGGAAAACTAAACCACCCTGTAGTTTGAGATTTTACTTACTAAATCAACTTCCGTCGCAACCAACAAGCACCCAAATAGTTTGCACAGTATTATAGCTAAAAAGTAGCAATGAGACATAAATGTATGTCAAGTGTTGAATGGGAAATCCAAAAGGTGACGTATTTCTTAAATTTATCTAAATCATAAGTATTGGGAAGCACACATGGGAATAATGAATTCCACAATTTATTCCACAATATTTCAGAGTTCTGATTCGAAAAAGCTCAAGTGTATATGAATATGAATATAGCGTTGAATTTTAGGCATATATTTTTAATTTCTTCTAAAGTATTACCTAGTAGATATTTATAAAATATTCAAGCAGTTCCTACATTACGGTGGTGACTTAAAGACGTTAAGTTTATTGCGACATTCCATCCGGATCAGTATCAAGGTTTGAAAAAACCGATGTGGATCACTCAATTAAAAAATATTTTAATTTGAAACGTTGGCTTTTTTACTTTTAAATATTCGATAATCAAATGTCAAATGTGAAAACAGCATTTTATATTTGTATAAGGTCTTGTTCGATTATTAAAAACGTAAAATTTTTATTTTATTTATGCATATAATTATATTTTATTTATCAAATATCAAAACCTATGTCTGTGCTATCTTTTGCATTCAATGTAAATTTTTTATATATACAGATCTTAGAATCTGACTCACATAAATATATGGATTATATTGTGGTTGTTTTTACGTATTATAAAGTAAATCTTGATCTCAAACCAAATGAAAAAAACACAGCTACTATTATTGACTCACAAATTCTCAAATATTTATACTCAACTTTTGTCAGCTTATAAGATTTGATACGCGACTTAGCGTCGCTTTTTAGAATTATATCGTTTACTGTGGTATACTGATTACAGTTTTATAAGTTTAAAATATCAATATACAAAGAAAAGATATAATTTTTTATTTCAATTAAATGATAATTCTGAGGTTTGATTGTTAGATGTCAGATACTCAATAAGTCTATAATCTTTAATCAATCCTGCAATATTGTCCCTCGTTTAATTCACTTACAAAACGTGATATAACGTTACCTTAGTTAAAGTTAAAATACTCTATATGGTAAAAGAATTTATAATTTATTGATTAATAAATATATTGATTTGCATAACTAACAATTCACCCTGTACTTTATTATTTTTATAATACCAGGAAGTTTTCTTGAAGTAAAAATATATCTCACACTGTATTAGATAAGGATATTTTATGATAAGACTAAGTGTTTTTACACATAAAATAACAAAATTTAGTAAAATGTTATATTAAGAAAATAAGAAAACAGATATCTGTAAGGTACCAAAGTATACCCTTTGTTATTATAATAATATATATTTTACCTTCATTATCGAACATCTTTTAAAATCTTAACTAATATGTTGCCTCTGGTAATGAATTGGTTTTTTTTTTATATAAACAATCATTTTGTTATTGTTATCTAATTGGCCAATGAGTAAATTAAAAAGTATTTTAGAAAAAGGAATCTAGTATATTAAGATTTTAAATAAGATTATAGCAATTCTATATAATGGATATTTTAATTTAGTATTATTTTCAGAAAATCTTAATTTAGTTATAATTTTATAATTATATAGTTGTTCAATGTATTAAAATTGAAAAAATTCATTCGTGAAGCTGTAAATATAAAATCTGATTTTACTATAAAAGATTACATGAAACTCAAAATAAAAATATAAAAGTAAGTTTAAGCTTGTTGCCAATTATTTAAAAGAAAAAAAGAAGGAAAAACTAAAAATTTGAGACAAGCTCTTTTCTATAGGTTTTGGAATTGGTTTTTTTTTCATTTTTCCCCTCCTTTAAGGAGTACAGGGCATTTTTCAAGTCTATTTAGGCTAGGCTTCAGTTTCTTTAATTGTTATACTCACTAAGCTGTTTATTACTCGGCTGTAGCTGTTTTATAAGATTATAAATACACAAATGTTAATTTGGTGCCCCATCTTTTATCTATATTTTCCTACTAAAAATATTTTCAGTAATTTAAAATAGTAAAACAAATTTTAAATACAAAAATTTCGCTCAAATTGTGTAAAACGCTTCCTTCAATCCAATTTTAACGCAATATTAATATTCCCTTTATTATCGTATAACGTTTTTAATTTAATGCAAGGCTTTTTTAATTTAAGTGAAAATTTTTTATTTTAACTGAAGACTTTTTTATTTTAAGCAAAAAATTTTAACTTTAGATGAAAACATTTTTTTTTAAGTAAAGATTCATTCATTCATTTAGCTATTTTGTATATTACGCTATCCCATTGTCTAAGGGTTGGCCGTTCTATGCTCTCTAGCATTTTTAAATGCTTTAGTTTAAAAAAGCCTCCCTAGAAAATAATTAACTCAAATAAAACAATTTATATTGAAAATCTTCATTTAAAGTAAAAATGTTTTCAGTTAATATTACTAAGCTACATTGTACAGATAAACGGTAACACTTTTATATTTAAATACAAAAAAAAACTTTTTTAATCTGCTAATTTTTTTCTAATTTTAAAAGTAATTTAGAACTTTTCCCCCCATTAGATTTAATTAGTCTAAATTATATATCTATTAAGGGACTATTAAACACTCATCTAAGATTTTAATTCTCTGATCGGTTCAAATATTAAGTTATTTTTTTCCTAAGGAGTTTATCTAACACATGTACAAAATGGTATCCTTATAAAAAAAAAAAACAAAAATACATTTTTGTTGCCTTCATTGAAACAATATGTAACCAGAAAGATTTTTCTGTTTCCTGTTAATATCCTGAAACGAACAGTGACTGACAGATTTTATATTAATAAACTTGAGACTTCACATTATTTTCTTAATAGGAATACATAATTTTTTTTTTTTCAATCCGCTGTTGGAAAACAATAAAACTCTGTAAAATTGTATGTATTTTGCAAAATATATGTATTTAATATAAATATGTATTGTTTTACATTCATTAACAACAGCCGGAAACTGTTTGTAATAAATTAAGGCAACATAAGGATGCATCGTTTTTATATTTTCATTTTATGACATTTATTTTTTTGTTATATATTAATGAATTTTGTTTTATCTGTGTATATAAGAGTGAAAAACAGCCTGAATTTGAAATTTATGAGATATAAGTATATGGTACTGGATGCTTTTGATGATTAAAATATTATTTTTGGTGAATCTGTCGCAAAATAATTTATTAACATTTTGATTTTAGGTTCCCTTTCTGCCAATTGAGCCGTAGCACTACACAAGCAGTTCTGATGTTTATTCCATTATTGTGTCTAATGGGGAAGATGAAATTAATGAACGAGAGTCTTATCCAATCAAGGTGGTATCAGGTTTCTTTGAACGTTTTAAAAATATTAAACCTATAGAAGTAGATCACTGTTAGACCTTCTTTTTTAAATTGTTAATGTTATTTGCATATTGAAGAACCTTGTAAGGCAAATAAAAGTATATTTTACAGCGATTCATATCCTTTCTATAACTATTTGAACGACTTCGATTCCAATTATAGTACCATTCTCACAATTTATATAATATTTTAGTAATTGAATATTTGAGTTGTAAGTTATAAGAGAAATTCTTGATTTATATTTATGTGTCTGTGAGTTATAAATATAAATGAAATTGTTGTTTAAGCTTTATTACTTGTTAATATAGGCTTTACGTTTACAAATTTTTTTATATACAAAATATATTTATTTTTATTTATTTAGGTTTCTAATATTACATAAAAGTTTTAAGTAATGTTAGTATTACCCTCGGCTGCTAGGGCCCTTGCGATAATATATTTATTATTGTTTTGCCATTTATTTAAATCAAATAAAAATTGGCTGATAAATCAAATCAAGTCGAGAGCCCACTAAAAACTAATCACTTGTATTCAAACTTAAACTTCAAGCCTTCCAATCCCCATATTATGGTTACCTGAATTAAGGCCCTGAAAAATAAAGCCCCCGGGGTGTTATTTCCTATTTAATGAGAAATAACGCCCTGGAGTTTTATTTCTCATAGTAATTGAAAAATAAAGCTCCAAAAATATAGGAAATATCACTCCGGAATTGAAAGAGAAACAACACCCCACGGTTTTATTTCTCATTGAAGTGGTAGCTCAACTCAAAAGAGAAATAAAACCCTGGGGCTTTATTTCTCAATTACTATGAATTCTCCGCAAATACTCCGCAAATTATTTGACTTAGTGAGCTTCTATTTCAGTGAATTAGTAATTTGGCCAATTATGCTGTATACTAAATAATGATTTTATTAATTTTTTCAAAATATATTAAACGTTGTTGCATAATATTGTTGTTGCATTTTGAACCAACTAAAATTGAACAAAAATGAAAATTTTATAAAGGAGTATAAAATCAAAATTATATAGTATAACTTAAATTAAATAAAAGTTTTTTAATAAAATAAAACTTAATAGTTTTCTAATAAAAAAAAAATTCAACTTACATAAGAAAAACTTTAAAACTAATTTTCTATCATTTATAGCATGTCATTTTAATCAATTGAAACCGTAAAATTAAAATAAATAGATAAGTTTTGTAAAATTTTTTCATAAAATAAAAGCAATTTCTTTTATAATATTTAATCATAAGTTTTATTTTTTTTTTTTATTTTAATTTAAATAGAAAAATTTTGTACGAACATATCCCAAAATAAGTTTTACTTTTTATTTTTATTTTATTCAAAATTTTAATCAAATGATTACAACCCTATATTGTTTGTTTACTTTATTCATTCCTCATCAAATAACATGCACATAATATTTATTTAATTTTACTTTATAAACTTTAATATAAATGTTAATATTTGCAAGAAATTTTGCCGTTTGATAACACAATTGAAAACAGTGCGTGCAACATCAACCTTCAATAGAATTTAAATTTTCATAAACAATGCATCAATGTCATCAAAACTAATCTGTCACATATAAACTTGTGTTAGTTAGGAGTGACAATAAACAAATAAAATTATAAATAAAACACAAATTAAATAATATGTCAAATATTTTTCCGTTATCACAATGTTGAAATATAATTTGATGTTAGCAAAATATTGATCAGTGTTTACGTTATGATTTTTGATTTTGAAATTTTTTGATTTGTCATAATTATTGAAAGTAAAATTCCATTGATAAATAATGTTGATAGGAACTTCGGTGGTAAAGTGGATAAGCATTTAGTTTATTAATCATGTGGGTGAGGGCTCGATTTCCGTCAAATATTTAATTGAAAAATAAATATAGAAAAATTATTTTTCATAACAAACAGCAACAACACTTACTTCACTTCCTTATCACATTGTGTGAAGTAAGGGACTGTTTATAAATAAAATAAATAAATAATCTTGATATATTTTAAACGTTATTCAAACCTTATTAGATGTACTCAATTTAATTTATTGATAATAAGATAAAGTTAAAAACGATTATTTAGATTTGATTTCGTTATTTCAAGCAAATAAAAGAGTTTCAGAAGAATTTTCAATAAAATATAGTTTTAATATAGACAGTTTTGTCCAATATTTTTTGGTGCCCTCTAGGTTTGAGGTATTTTACTGCCTACACCATCTAAAATATATACAAGTATTCTCTAAAAAGTTGCTTGAGGAATTTCTACATTATTAAATAGTTATTGGTTTTTACTTATTGGTCAACTTAATTTTTCATATACTAATTTTTAAGTTCTCAAAGTTTCATTTTTACGTTTATACTCTGTGGGATTGATAGATTGTTTTATTTCATGATTTCTATTCCAATGCAAAAGTCAACTTCACTCGAATATTAGTTTTTACTTTTTCTACTTAGGAAGTGTATTATATATAAGTGTCTATTAAATCGTAGTTCCTCTATTTTTTCAGTTATCGTGGGGACAGTCATGCATAGCTAGATCGATTTACTTTTCGAGTCTGATTCGATACCTCCTACGATACCTATATATCTACTCCCTCTCCTTTTCTGCGTCACAAACGTAATGGCAAATTTAGTATACCCTTTTAACCTATAGTCATACAGGAATAAAAATGATGAGAGGACGAACAAATTATGAAGTTAAAGAATATATTTAAATTTCTGATTTTAACCAATGAATAATCAAATAAAATTTCCAAAAAAAAAAATTTTAATGAAACAAAATGTTTAACAAAATCGAAAATACATAATTTTTTTATTTGTTATTTTATCACTTCAGGGCTTTAACAAAATTTTGAGGCTTACAAACAAAATTCAAATGAGTTAAAAATACAAACAACGCAATATAGCAAAATCAATATTACAAAAATTTGAATTATCTGTTTAATAATATGTTTAGTTTGTATTTTATTTTCAAAAATCTAAATAAAATATCAAAAATGTATCGTCTATATACTATCATATATAGATAGTATATAATACAAAATATCAAAAAGTATTCAATATACATATTACCTACGTACATTTATATTTCCATATATTATCAATTTTAAGGTTTTATTATTTTTCTTTCTAACCGTATTCTACAAAAATATCACTTCAAAATGGGATCGTTTAGAGTTTAATATGAAAATACAGAAGGTTTTTATTTTAAATTTTGAATTTTTACACTTTTTATTTAAAAAAGTTTACAAAATAGATATTTTTTTTATTATTAATACAGAGGCTTACAAACTATAATAAGAAAAAAAAATTGTAAAATTTTATTTGCATACATTCAGGCGAATGAAAATATAATTTTTAATTAAAACTTTTATATTTCAAAAGTATTCTTTGAATTTGAAATTATTTAAACTTGAAAAAAGAAAAGTATTTGTTAAAATTAAAATTTCTGTTTTTACTTGTAAATAATGTTTAATTTTTCAAAAAGAAATTTTTGGGAATTTGAAAAACAAAATTTTATTTGGTTTACTAATATTGATTAGTTAATAAAAATTTGCAATATTGCATAATTATTTGGGAAGTCTTTTTGTCATTATGAATTACAGATTTTTAATTAATTCCTATTAAAATTATAGCAAAATTCTAATAAAACTAAACACATTGAAACTTACATTCGAAGATTAAAGTTGAGTTGAAAGGTACTCATTTATATCTTGGCTACCTAAATAATATAATTTTGTTTTGCCAACTCACAACACTTTCGAACCTTATTGAAACCCAGAATTTAATTTTATCTCTAATCTTCTAATTTAAATTTTTACATATACAAATATTTGAATATTGGGAAAAAGTTATACCCTACCTGAATAATGTAGAATCAATTTGTATATTTTTAAGTTTGATGGAGAAGGCAGGTGTTGCCCATTCGCTTAACAATAATTTATTATTTTAAACTTTTGAAGGGGTGGTTGAAAAGAATTTAAAATTTGTGATGAGGGTTTGACTCTTTTCTGAAAAAATCCGATTATATTGTGATGGTACTCGACCACGAATCTTATTTGATATCTTGACCTTAAAAGCTGATCATATTTGCTGCCTAACGGTTCAGGTCAGTTCCAGAACAGGATTTCCCACTTTTTACGAATAATCAATCAGCAGTCAAATGAGGAACTCACCTACCTATGCCTATACTGACGACTAGGTCACCATAATGTCAATTGGTTATACATGTTTATACATGTTATACCCACGTTTACATTATGCAATACGTTCAGATTATTTTTCGGAAATTAATTTTAGATTATTTGTAATTCATTGTATTTTTACATTTATAATTTTCATTTATTTAATAAAAATATAAAATAAACTTTTAATTAAATAAAATTTAATTAACCATTTAACAAACATAATAAAATTTATACGAAAACTTAACTATGTTTAACTTCTCAGTATTACTAACAACGTATACGTACATATATCATTATATGCAATGTATAATAAGTGCAATAATACTGTATGCAATTTATAAAAGAATTAATTTATAATACCTGTTAATGAATAGGATTCAAGTGAAATATGCTTTAACAGGGAAAGTTCTAATAAAATTCATGGAAATATAACATTCATTTATACAAATTTCAACATTTTAATGATTTTATATTTTGATTTGAATTTTGATTATATTTGGTTTAAATTTCAAAATTCATTTTATTATCAGTTTTAAGTTTTTAGATTTTGATACACTTATGGTATTATTATTAATATTTATTTAATTATAATTAATAATTTTATTATGTAGAATTTTATTCTGCAAAACTACAATTTTCGACGGAATTTTGCAGAATAAAGTTCTACATAATTTTGCATAATGAGCTATAATGAATCTGCTTTCGGAATTGTGCAATATATTTGTATTTTTTTAAAAATCTATATTATTAAATAAATATCTTCATTACTCCAAAATCAAAAATGTCGATATTTTCATTCAAATCCAAAATATGATGAAAAGATCGTTTAAGATCATATGGACTTTAAAAGACCATTAGCCTCTTGCATTAACCATTTATTACTAACTAAATAATTGATTCACTAAAGTCATATTTAATAATATCAGACACTCTCTTATCAAAATCATATTTAATAAATAATACAAAACACTCTATTATCAAAAAAATTGATTATTTGATATTTTGATAAGAAATAAGCCATTGGTGCATTTTTAGTTCAATATTTGAAAAATAGTTTTTAATGAGGACCACAGTATTTGCCTTAAGTGCATTCGTTGTTCAATATCTGCAAGAACCATAAAATTTTAAAGAAAATACAATTAATATCTTAGCTTTAGTAAATATTATCATTCAATATAAAATATATATACAATAAGAAATCTTTCATAATCAAGTACTTTGTTAACGCAATTAATTTTGCAACAAAGTGTATAAACTGATGTTCGCAAATTTTCCACATGCATTCAAAAATATAACAAATAGTTTTTCACATAATAAAGATACAAAATTGTTAAAGTACCAAAAGTTATTGTTTTTAAATGATATTCTGAGTTTTATTTGCTTTAATGTTGAAATAAACATTTTCTAATAAGAAAATCCATGTTGAAAGCAATTTAAAATCAACGCAAAATATATACAATGCATATATGTAATCATATCATACAATATATGGCAGTATCATATGATATAAAATAAGTATTTTAAAGGGGTAAATTCTTATTGTTAAAAATTGAAAAATTAAATTTTAAGAGTTAAATTAGAATTTAATACTTTTATGAAAACAAAGAAATCAAAGAGAAAAGAAATAATGAAAAGAACATTAGAATTGAAACACTTGAGTAATTAAACGATTGAGAATGAAACATATTATATATGAAAGTGGAAACATATAAATGTCTAATTAGACAACTCAAATAAAAAAAGACAAATTATTTATGAGTTAATTAAATGAATATATTGTTCCCTTACAATTTCATTGTATTGGATTCTAAATAATGTATTCTTTATTAAATTATTAAATATAACGACGTATAAAATCTTCCAAAATATGTTCATGCAGATGAATTTCTTTCAGATAATTTTGCCGTATCGTCCTATGGTGTTTTCTAAGGCTTAAAATTTTTATTTTTCGAATTAATTTGATTATTCAATAACAACATTTTGACTATAGAAAATCAAGTTAATTTTGAAATTTTAGCAGATTTTTATAATGATTTTTTATACAATTATAAGACAATTACTGTTTTTTAATTTTCTCAAAATCATCTCAAAATTAGGTAATTCATCCCTGAGATTTCGATTGTTGTATTGATTTAAAAAAATAAAAAAATTGCTGAAAAATTTGATTTATTTATTTATTTATGAACAGTCCCCTACCACATACAATGTAATAAGTGGGTGATATTAATTCACTCATTACATTAATGTCACTCACAATAATAAAATATTATTATATATTCACAAAAAATAAAATTTTATATATAATTAAATATGTAAACTCATTTAAGTATTTGATTTTGCATGCAATTTTATACTTGATAATAACAATTTGTTTTACAAGTTTGTGAAGGTCCTAAGTAAAATTAAGTCCCTAATAGTTATAATCTCTAGATTTTGAGAAATTGAGAAGATTTCGAAAATTTAGAAGATTTTCTCCTTTATTTTTCTTGATTTCCCATATATTTTTCAAAATTTGGTGAAACTTCCGGAAAGGGGTTGTGAGCTATCAATATGACGTCATCACATAACGGTACTAAATATCTCAAAGTTTCCGAATATATATACCATTAGTGGCGATGGCGCCATCTAGTGGTCGAAAAATGCATTACAAAATGTTCCTAAGATTTTGTAGCATTTTTATTAAAATGTTATATTTTTCCTGTTAGTCCATAAACTGGAACCAACATCTTACAATATTGTAGGGCATGATATTGTCTTTCATAAACATCTTGTTTCATCTGGATCGGTGCTACCATTTTTGAGATATTGCAATTTAAAGTGAAAATTTAAAAAAAAAAAAAAAAAAAATCAAACTTTCAAAAAACCTACTATAACTGTGAAATTTTCAAAAACACCCTGTATTATTATTATACCATTAGAAAGGTCTCTTAAAACTCTTTCCAACGGTATATAATAAGTATGGCATATGTTGACAAATAGTCCCACCAGAGAACATAAATGCAAAAATAACGCAACAATTTTATTAAAAAATACATTTTCATACTTTATTTGTCATAAATTTATTTTGCCTTTTTGTTTTCCATTTGAAATATTTATTTTAAAATTTAAGAATGTACTTTATAGTTTGATACAATATTGAGTTGGGTTTTGTTTAGAAGATTTTTGAGGTATTTATATGTATGTAAAGTATAATTAGAAAGGACCTTAGAGTTGGTTATAAAGTCAGAATTATACGCTTTTCCAGAATATTTATATACTAAGATTTTGAAGATTGACAGGGTTTTGAGTTGGATATAAAATTACGCTTATACTGTTCCAACAACCTGTATAACGTTTTATTTAGCCCTTTCGTTGGGCCCTTTCGTTGGTTGGGCGAACAGGTTGTTCGCATTTGAATGCGAAATAAAGCCATATCATTTTCTAAAATTTTACGAAATAAAGCCATATAGTAAAATTGATACAAATTCTAACACTAAAATGAAAAGAATGGTATAAGAATTCGGATACCTAATTCATTCAAAAAATTAATAAGTTCCTAATTTTTTTTAATACACTGTAATAAAACATGTTAAATAATATTATATTTTCATTACGGGGGCTGCCGCCCCCGAACCCCTGCTAACTCAATTATTGAAGCTAGATTTTGAATCCAACACTAAAATGAAAAGAATGGTATAAGAATTCGGATGCCTAATTCATTAAAAAAATTAATAAGTTTCTATTTTTTTTAATACACTGTAATAAAACATGTTAAATAATATTATATTTTTATTACGGGGGCTGCCGCCCCCGAACCCCCGCTAACTCAATTATTGAAGCTAGATTTTGAATCCAACACTAAAATGAAAAGAATGGTATAAGAATTCGGATACCTAATTCATTAAAAAAATTAATAAGTTTCTAATTTTTTTAATACACTGTAATAAAACATGTTAAATAATACTATATTTTCATTACGGGGGCTGCCGCCCCCGAACCCCCGCTAACTCAATTATTGAAGCTAGATTTTGAATCTAACACTAAAATGAAAAGAATGGTATAAGAATTCGGATACCTAATTCATTAAAAAAATTAATAAGTTTCTAATTTTTTTAATACACTGTAATAAAACATGTTAAATAATACTATATTTTCATTACGGGGGCTGCCGCCCCCGAACCCCTGCTAACTCAATTATTGAAGCTAGATTTTGAATCCAACACTAAAATGAAAAGAATGGTATAAGAATTCGGATGCCTAATTCATTAAAAAAATTAATAAGTTTCTATTTTTTTTAATACACTGTAATAAAACATGTTAAATAATATTATATTTTTATTACGGGGGCTGCCGCCCCCGAACCGCCGCTAACTCAATTATTGAAACTAGATTTTGAATCCAACACTATAATGAAAAGAATGGTATGAGAATTCGGCATAGCTATTTCATACAAAAAATAATCAACCCTAATTAATAAATATAAATATTCTGGAAAAGGGGGCAATCCTGGTTTTGAATCCAACTCTAAAATCCCTCCTAATTGAGAATCTTACATATACACATATATAAATATTCTGGAAAAAGCGTAAAACCCTGCTTTTGAAACCAACTCTAAAACTCCTTCCTAACTATTTAAATAAAAAAGTTTGGAAAATTAAATTGCTTCTATTTTCACAAATAAAATTACTTCTGATTTTGTAGCCTAAGGGCCTTTCTAATTATATTTTTACATACATATTTAAATAAAAAAAATTTTAAAACTTTGAGGTTGTCACCTCCAAAATCCCTCAAAACAAATTGTCAGAACCAAATCAATATGGTATCCAAACCTAAAATGCATTCTTACATTTTTAAATTTGCCAAAAAGGCAAAATAAATTTATGACAAATAAAGTATGAAAATGTATTTTTTAATAAAATTGTTGCGTCATTTTTGCATTTATGTTCTCTGGTGGGGCTATTTGTCATTATATGCCATACTTATTATATACCGTTGGAAAGAGTTTTAAGAGACCTTTCTAATGGTATAATAATAATACAGGGTGTTTTTGAAAATTTCACAGTTATAGTAGTTTTTTGAAAGTTTGATTTTTTTTTTTTTTTTTTTTTTAATTTTCACTTTAAATTGCAATATCTCAAAAATGGTAGCACTGATTCAGATGAAACAAGATGTTTATGAAAGACAATATCATGCCTTACAATATTGTAAGATGTTGGTTCCAGTTTATGGACTAACAGGAAAAATATAACATTTTAATAAAAATGCTACAAAATCTTAGGAACATTTTGTAATGCATTTTTCGACCACTAGATGGCGCCATCGCCACTAATGGTATATATATTCGGAAACTTTGAGATATTTAGTACCGTTATGTGATGACGTCATCTTGATAGCTCACAACCCCTTTGCGGAAGTTTTGCCCAAAATTTTATTTGTTAATGAGAATTAACTCACTACTGGATTTTTTGTAAATCATCTCAAAATCTCGTCGTTCGTCCATGTCTATGTTTTTTTATCTTTGTCAGTTCTCATATAAAAAGTGCAAATTAATAAATTTTTATTTTTCATTAAAGATGGATGAAATTTTTTTTTAAAATTCGCCATATTATTTTTAAAAAATTTTTAAATAAGTCCAATACTTACATTCTTAATTTTCAAAAAAGGTTTGTAATTCTTAATTGTCAAGTGTTCAACATTACAGTTGATTTTGTACAAGGTAATTGAAGGGCTAAGTCAACATATAAATGTATTATAAGATGCTCTTACAGTTAGTAAAATTAAACAAAATTTTAATTGTGCCATTTAATTAAGGTTATTATAATAATTTAACAGTATCTAAATAAAATCTGTCGAACGCCAGCTCTAAAAATAAAAACAAAATTGTTTTGAAATAGAAATATGACATACAAAATTAATGTAAGAAACAGAGAAAGTAATGCGGAAAAAAATAAAATTAAAATATTTGCATTTACATAAAAATAAATAAAAAAAACTTCTTTGGAATTGCACATTGCAATCTACAATTAATATATACTTCCTAGAGCACCCCCAAACCATTTAAAAACTTGCTTAATTGTATGTCATCTCATAAGTGTTATAAAAATTACACGTAGTTATATGTCAAACTAAGTTAAATGTATTGAATTATATGAAAGTGTCTTCAATAAACGCAGCCATGTCGCAGCCATCACGCAGTCATTAAGAAAGTTGTTTAATTTTGTCAAATAATTGAACTTTGAAAAATATTTTTTAAAAAATAAAAAAAATATATCAGAATAAAAAATTAGTAAAATTATTAATTTTTTTTCTATCTTAGGTTAAATAATATCAAACCATTATGCCAAATAGCTATACAATAAACCTTAAACTATTGAATATTTTTTAATTCATGAAATTTGTAAACAAACCAATGTCAAAAAACGCTGTCATGTACATTTCATTGTAGACACTCCTTTTAGTCAATGGAATGAGAGTGAAACGAGAGCGTCATTGTAGTGCATTTTTATGTTTTTTATATTTGATTGATAATTGAAATGACTGAAGTTTCGAAAAGGTTAAATTAACGGTAACAGTTATATAACGAATTGATATTTCGAATAGTTTAGCTGTTTAGCAGATATATTGTGTTAAATAAACCGCAATAATTTTAAAGGATACCGCGCTTTAATTTTCAATTAATTATTATTACCTTTCTCAAGTTTCATTGAAAATTCAAGATATCTTTTTCTTTTAAAAATTTTGTTAAAATTGATTCATCTTAAGACTTTTCAAATAAAAACAGTTAAGTCTGAACTTTTATAGCCAAAAAACTATATTGTTTTTGTAATCTCCAAAAAAAAAAAATAGAAACATTTTTAATATTAAAATTGTAATATTGTAAAATGAAGTCTATATTTAATTAATTTGCAGAAAAATTAAACTAAAGTAAAAACGAGGAAGAGTGTGGTAGAGTAGACTGTGTCAACTCTGGGATACCCGTATGACCGTTATATAAACATTATATCATTATTATTATAAACATTAATTACTTTTGGCAAAATTGAAAACATACCAGCTTTATTAGGTGTAGTGTAATGCTCATATAAAAGAAAGAGTTGTATGGCAGCTCCTCGAACCCTCTGCAGTAGACCAACCAAAATTTGCAGTAACTTTGGCCATTGCACTCAACTATTTTTGGCAAAATTTCAGACACCCAACTTCAATAGGTGTAGAGTAATGCTCATACAAAATAAGAAGTTGTATGGCAGCTACTCGAACCCACTGCAGTAGACCAACCAAATTTTGTAGTAACTTTGGTCATTACACTAAACTATTTTTGGCAAAATTTCAGACACCCAGCTTCATTAGGTGTAGAGTAATGCTCATATAAAAAACGAAGTTGTATGGCAGCTACTCGAACCCACTGCAGTAGACCAACCAAATTTTGCAGTAACTTTGGCCATAAAACTAAACTACTTTTGGCAAAATTTCAGACACGCAGCTGTTATAGGTACAGAGTTATATTCATAGAAAAAAAGAAGTTGTATGGCAGCTACCCGAACCCATGGACCAAAATGGCTGGATTTAAATAGCGATGACGGCTATTGCAAAAAAACGAATTTGCGAAAATTTCAAGATCCTAGCTCCTTTAGTTTTTGAGTTATCGTGGTGACGGACGGACAGACGGACAGACGGACAGACGGACGGACGGACATACATAGCTAAATCGATTTATTTTTCGATTCTGATCCGATCCATACACTTGAGTCTATATCTACCCCCCCTCCTTCTCTGCGTCACAAACGTCATGGCAAATTTATTATACCCTTTGACTATATAGTCATACGGGTATAAAAAGTAGTTCAACTATAGTTACTACTAAAAATGAGTTTTCTTATTTTTTACTATTCTGTTTTAGACCCTTGTTAAAGTTTTACTTGATTTTTTGCCATATTTTCAAAAAAAAAAATAACAAAAAAAAACTTTAGAAAACTCTTGAACTTTTTTTTTCCAATTGCGGAAAAATATGAATTTTTCAAATAATAATCAATTCCATTTATAGTACCATTGTAACCGAAAAATATTTAAAGTACTTATTAGTTTTTGCGGTATTGCAATTTTGAATTTTGGTAAATTTTTAAATTTATTACTTGAGAATAGTTATGGAGAATAGTAATCGTATTTGAATGGAGAATAATAATCGTATTTATAGAATTATATCATATTTATTCCATTTCCATTTTGTTTGAAGTCGGCAGATCGTCAGATATTAAGAAGTGGAAGATGATAAAAGCAATCCTTTTAATAATACCAGTTCCGGAAGTTTTTTGAAGCACTGAAAAAGTACCGTACTTCTGCGGGAAACGAGGATTGTAATAATTTAATAGAAAAGATTATCTAAAAGAGATCAGGGTGTTTCACGAGTAAACGGCATCCTTGCAAGGGGTGATAGGGGAGATAAAAACAAGGAAAAAACCTAGCATTAAGTGAGGTCTAATCCTAACGGTTTTTCGAGATAAAGGGTCTTAAAATTTTCTCTTCTGCAAAATTCTTTGATTTAGTTTTTTCTTTATAATTTAGGAACTAGCAAACATAAGATCAACTTTAATAACATTTTCGGAAGATTACTAAATTTGCTATTTAACGCAACATCCAAGGATGCCGTTTACTCGCAAAGCACCCTGTATATAAAGGGATTTTAGTGTTAGTTTCAAAATCAGGGTATTCCCTTTTTCCAGAATATTTATCCGATATTTTAAAAGTCAACATAAATTCCCCAACCCATCAAACATTTTTAATAATATTTAAAATTGTTATACATGGGTTATTTTAAATATACAATTAAATATTATTTTAAAGGTTTACTAATGGGTTATTCAAAATTTTATTTTAATTTTTTTTTAATTTATATTTAAAAAATACGAAATAAAATTAGATTTTTAAATTTCTGCAAAAATAAAAATTTTGATTATAAAATCATTTATCTTGGTTTTATTTGAATATATTTTTTTTTAATTTTAAACCACTTTATTTTGATAAATTGATGATTTTTTCAAAAGTTTATTCAATTGTAAATTTTATTTTTATAATATTTTTCAAAAATAATTGAAAGAAAACAGAAAAAAAAATATATTTAATTTTCCTAATGGAAAATTTCATTTAAAAACTTAATTTTAAAAAAAAATACAGAGAATTGAATTGAAAAAAATAAAATGAAAATAAAAAAGTGATCAAGTCATAGTTTTCTGCTCTACTTAATAACTTCATTGCTTCCTTCTATATATATACTCAATATAAATAAATTGATTGTTAATGAAATTTGAAAGTGATTTTGCTATAAATTGATGAAATGGAAAAAAAACATAACTTTTATTTTTTATTTTTTATTTAATAAAATTATAAAGGTTAGCCCTTCAATTATATCAAAACAGTAGATCCCTTAAAGGGTTATCTTGTTATTTGAATGAAACAAATCGGAAGATATAATTTGATTACATATTTATAATCTTTATTATTGTAATCATATATAATTGTTTTATATAAGTACCAATACTTATAATAATAAGTTAGTAATTTTCTTAGCTGCATCTATACTCATTCCGTTGTATTCTTTATTAATTTAAATTAAAGTATTATGCAAACTATGTATGCATTATAATCAAAAGATCGTTAGCAAGACTTGCACTCAAACAAACGTCTAAAATTAATTAAAATTTTTCAACTCTAAATAAATCTTAAACCAATATACAGCAACATTTTGCAAACATTGGCACAGCCTTCTTGGGAACTTAGAAGTTTGTCTTTGTAAAAATTGGCGCAGCCAGACAAACTTCTACGTTCCCACCACACGTCATAATTAATTTCTAGTTTTTGACCTATTCGAAAAACCTCTTCAGCTACCAACAGTCTGCACATTGATCAAACATAACTTACATAATGCTATTTCTGAAGTTGTGAACCGAGTTTAAAACGACTGAATTAAAAAAAGTCCCAAAAATTTGTATGAAACTTTGGGAACTTTTTTCATATGTACTTAGGTTTTCAAACTTAGGTGTTTGTATATTATTAGTTTTATAGAGTATATAACAGTGAGATTCAGTTCGTTGTGCAGAAATTTTGAATTTTTCTAACTTTCTCTAACTCTGTCCCAGAAAATATAAAAAAAAATTATTGATTTTCTTTCCATATTGTAGGTTTAATATATTATGGGAAGCCATTCCAAAAACCTCGCTAAATAATTTAATGGATTTCTGATTTTGTAAGCAACACTAATACCCCTCCCAACTTTTTTTCCTGAACAAGTCGAATATCAATGCTTTGTATATTATGAAGGCTGCCGACCTAAACTCTCCATAAACAAATTATTGGAACTCTGATTTTATATCAAACTCTGTAACCCCACCTAATTTTTTCTCATACATAATATGTCAGCAATAAAGCACATTTAAGTTGGGGACTTTTTTCCATTCTTTTGGAAATTTTTATAAAAGTTGTATTTTGGGAATTTCTTGCATATCAAAAGAAGGTTCACAAAGTCGGGGGTTTTTTTCACTTATGTTCCGGGGGAATTTTTTCGCATAACCCTGTGAGTATATATCCATCGACCATCGGTAAGATAGGTTTATGGTCGTCTGGGAAAACCTCAAACAGATCTCCAACATCTGCAATGTTCACAAAATCCATAAGTATAATGAAAGTTAATGACAATTTATGACCAATATAAGAAGTTTATGAATTCAATTGAATTTATAGATTAATGACTTTAGCTGACTATTGCCTTTAAATAGACCATCTTATTAAACAACTGCTTTGCACTAATGTATTTCTCATTTCTAGAAAATTTTATAAGATGGTCACAATCCTTTAAGTTGGAAACAGTTAATGTTTTCAGGAGAACCTTTTAAGATTTTTTATCATAATCATATCTTTTCGTTTTAATTTTACACTATCATGATTCTTACACTTTTCAAAATAGATAAATTTTTTAATATTTTCCAACTTTTTAACAGGAAAAAAAATCAATAGCTGATAAAATTCAAAAACATATTGAAAATAAAAATTATTAATCAACCGGAAGTAATATTAAAGGAAACGGAAAACAGGATGTTTTTATTATGAAAAATAACTTTTTTTTTCTATAAACAAAAGAGTAAACATTTGTTTTGAATTTTAACATGTACAGCGATTTAAAATGATTCTATGATACGTTGTGATTTAATTTTAAAATTGATTCCCATGTTGTTTATAAGTTATCCCATATGTTGATTAAAAAAATTTAATTCTCTAGTGATTTTTATTTTATAAATAACAGGTATCTAAAATGTATTTTGTATCTAAAGAGCAGGAACTTATATTAAATTTCATATTCATTTTTAGTTTAAAATGCTTAAATGAATTATCTATTGTTAGATATGTACTACCTTCCGATGAATTCGAAATTTGAAAATCAAATTTCAAATGAAAAATATTTAAAATTCGTGTCATTAAAATTTTTTAGAAAATAAATATGCAGTTAAAAACAATTGGAATGTTGTATGGAAATGTGAATTTCGGAATGTTGCTGAAGAATTTTGAAAATCATTCAAAATATGCAAATTCAAGCATATTTAGTTTTGTCAAATATGAAATATTTATTAGAAATACATGTCTTATATTTATTTGAATAAATCTAGTTTAATTTTAATAGCAGGTTGTTAATTGTGACTTTTTTTAACCTGTACATAAGGTTATTTTGATGAATAACTTGAAATTAAACTGAATATAAACTGAGTACATAAATTAAAAATTTTTGATATTCAAAAATAAGTCAACAGTTGGACCTGTAGATATTAACTTATATTTTGTATGAGAGTTGTAAATATGAGAAAAAAGAACTGTTATTGGCTCATCTCATAGGTTTGGTTGCACATAATAAACTGATCAGGTATATGTGCTACAAACAGGCTCTTAGTCTCATTGTGATTAGCGTTAGTGTGTCTCTAAATAAAATTTCAACAAACTTTTTAATTTTTTTAAGATGTTTTTTAGTTGTAATTTAATCTTATATTATAAAGATATTAATAAGTTCGTATACATTTTCAAAAAGGTAAGAACGAGGCCTCAAAGTTTCTAATTTCTGTAGAAATTTCTGTAAATTAAATGAGGAAAAATTAAATCTAAATAATGTCCCTCTGTTACATCCCAACCAGGAGTTATGCACACAGATAAAATATGTCCAAAGTGATTAACAAGGGTAACGTTCCATAATCTCTTATAAATGAATTTTTTTTTTAAATCTCGATTTTATAAAAAAATATTTTTTTAAAATTTAAAAATCTCGTTTTTACCAAATCAGAATTATCAACCTTTTCCAAAATAAAAAAAAAAAGATTTTCTAAAACCAGATTTTTTAAAAACGAGATTTTCGAAAAACATCATTTTCTTAACTAGTTTTTCTTAAAGGGATAAAGTTTTCTTAATTTCCTATTTACTAAACCGCGATTTCAGACCCAACCCTTTTAAAAAAAAATGATTACAAAACTTTTCTAACGCACTTAACTTTAAGTTTATTTATTGAAATCCCTGAATTTAAAAAATCTGAAGTAATTTAGAAAAATTCTGAATTTTAAAAGATAAAACCTGAAACCATTTAGTAAAAATCTGAATGCAAAAAATAATTATCGAAATTTGTTTAGTAAATACCTGAATTATTTAGCAAAATATATATCAATTGAATACATATTTATGAATGAATTTATATAAAAATGGATATATATTCAGTAAATACCTTAATAAATTTGGTGAATATCTGAATCTATTTCGTAAATATCTGAATTTTACTAGAAAATACTATATACGTAATATTTTAAAAATTTTCTGTTGGTTGTTCTTAAATTAAAAAATAAAATCAATAGATTTATAAATAATATTATAAACTTTAAAATATTAGACATTTCATAAAACCGCTAGTGCAGCATTGTGACGACTTAATTTTTTCTTTGCCCGTACTTCGAGTAATAAAATTTTATTTCAGTATTTTGTATTTTGTTGCCTTCTCCACTAAAAATCAATATGTATAATTAAAAAAAATTCTTCTTGGTCTCTTTTTTTAATTAAAGAGAAACACCTGTATTTAAATGTATTTAAAATTTATGAAATAAATATACCAAAACATATTTTTTTCTTAAATTTAATTTGTTTATTATAAATAATGTTTTTTTTTATTTTGAATTTACAATGTAATCATAATTTTATTGCATTTTTTTTTATAATTTAATAGCAAAACATTTTTTTTTTAATTTGTATTTAATAATCACGCTAACACAGTCTCTCTCTTTGAATCACTCAATTACATATTTTTTTTTAATTTATTTTTTTTTTCTAAGTTCTTGGTTTTATTTTTTATGGTCATCATCATCATCGTCATTATTAATATCATCATCATTATCATCATTATGTGTATCATCATCATTATCATCATCATTTCTGTCATCATTATTATGATTGTTATTTTTACTGTGAGAACTTGCTTGATACTTGATAATTCTATGCGGATGAAGATGACTGATTTTAGCACTTTGATATGATACCTTATATTTTGGACTTAAACCATATTTTGCTTTAATATCATCAACAGCAGATGCAATACTACTACCACCACCATTACTACCATCACTATTACTACCATATAATGTTGATGATGGTGAATGATCAAGAATTTCTTTTGGATTACTTGTATAACTTGAATGTATTGCATCGCTTTCAGTGAACTCAATTTTTTCCGGTCCATGATGTTGATGATGCATCAATTGATGATGTTTTCTACTTGGTCTATAGAATGTATTTTGTTGTTGTGAACTATCAATATCATAATGATGATTATTATGTTGTCCAACAATAATTGAATCAACATTACTTGGATTATTATTGTTATTGTTGCCAGTGTTACCATTACCACTTGTAGAAATTTTTGATGATATTCTAATACCAGTTGATGATCCGGGTCCCAAATTAATACGTTGACTCTTATAATTTTGATATAATTGTTCATTATCATTATTATTATTATTATAATTATTTTGGATATTTAATTTTGATGAAATTGGTTCTGTTGATGTTGGTACATTGAAATTATTATATCCGATAGATTTTGTGTGATAGTCTGGTGAAACTTTTGGTAAAAAGTAATTACTACTGGACATAAATTCTAAATATTTTTTTGCTTCTGCTATTTCATTATTATTATTGTGATTGCTATTGATGTTAGAGTCAGTATTTGATTCAACATAATATTTAACAGGTGAATCAGTAGCATAACTATCAGAATCATCATCATCATCATCAGTATCTGAATCATCATAAACTGAATATGATGAATATTTATTACCATACGGTGAATTATTTTCATTATTAACACCGTATTTATTTAAATTTGGATAATTTGAATTACCATAATGACGATTTGATTGATAATATTCTTGTTGATTATAACTTGACGGTGATGGTTCACGTTCTCTCATATTACTACTACTAATGCTGCTGCTGCTACCACTGTTTATGACTGGTTTATAATGATAATGATGTTCTGAATGTTCTGGGAAATTAACATGTTGTTGATGAGATGTATATTGTGTTTTACCATATCCAATATCACCACTATTTCCACTGTTATATTTCTCACCATTTGGTTTTACAATTACTTTGCCATCAAAATGTGGTGATGGATAAAAGTTTTTTTTATTAGGATGTTGACGATGAGAATTACCAGATATTTTTGGTTCTAATGGTGGACCACCACCTGCACCTTGTGATTGATGATAGTACCCCTTACGTGGTAATTCAGAATTATAATTACCAGAAACTGGTTTCTTTTTATAATAAACTGGATATTTATAAGATTTTGTTGGATAACGTCTAACTTTATTATAATTATTGGGCGGATAACTGGCTGGTGTCATACGTTTGTGTTGTGACATTGATGATGGTTGTGGGCCATTTGAAATTTGGTAGCGTCGACGTATTGCTGGTATCATACCGGGTGCTGGCCTAAAATAACGTACTGGTGAATGATATGAAGGTGGTGGAGCATACCTTGCTACAACTTTTGGTGGACCATTTGGATTATTACCATAAACTTTCAATCTTACTGGTACATGATCTTTCATTTGACGACCAGTTTGTGGTATTGAACGATATACAGGTGACTTACTAGACATTACAGCACCAATAGTGCTCGAAGAAATACCGGCAGAACCAGGAATAGCACCATTTTGTTGTGGTTTTATAATTTCCAAAGCATTTCCACTTGAAGTCACTGGAAATAAAAATAAAAAATATTTACTAGAAAATTGATTTAAATTACTTTTAATTATTATAATTACTAATAAATATTAGCCTGAGACAATGAATTCGTTAAAAAATAATAAATATTTAAAACTGCAAAATTATTTCCAACTTAATTATTTTAATGAATCTATATTTCTAATAAAAACAACTCTTTGAAGGATTTATGTAGAATAAGTGTTCTGAAAAATGCATATTTTCATAAAATAAAGCTTTTAAAAATTATGATGTAGTTTTGATTTATAAACTTTTATTTTTCATAAAATTTCTAAAAAAAACTTGAACAATGTTGCCAGAAGACACTAAGATTTAGACTCTTGTTTTAACTATATATTCTATTTTTTAACTCAAAAAACAAATAAAAGAGGAGACAAAAAAAAAATTATTTTGAATCCTATCTTTGAAAGATTTTGCCAAACTATATTAACATTTAATTCAAATACCTAATAATTTAAGGTATTTGAAATCTAACCAATAGTGTAGTGGTAAAGCTTAAAGAAACTGAAACCTAGCCTCAAAATAGACTTGTGGAATGCCCTACACTCCTTCAAATGGATTTCAAACTTTTATAGACAAACGTACAAATTTGAAATTAATACGCACATTTTTCAAATTTTTAATACGGTAAATAATTACATTAAAAAATTAAATACCATAAAAAAATCCAAATTCAAATTGTCAATAAAAATGTCATTATAGAAAAAGTTTTTTTTTTGAATATCATTTGAATTTTTATTAGTATTAGTTTTATACTAGTAACGGTACGGTAAATATTACCATTTCTTCTGTAATAGTTTATTCGTTTAAAAGTTTATAGGTGAATATTTAACGGTTTTTTGAACTTTCATAGTTAAAAATATTGGAAAAAATTTCAAATTTTTAAAAAAAGTTTTTTTTTAATATTTTTTGTAACTGGACAGGTAAAAGTGCAATTACAACAACAATAAACGGTAATATTTAAATGAAAAACACTTTCACATTTTCAATTACGTATTTATTGTAAAATAAAATACAAAAACAAAAATCAAACAATTACTATATTTTATTAAATTATATTCTTTTCAATTGTTCACTTGTCAATAAAATACTGTTATAAATTAAGAAAAGTAAATCACATACATTTAAAAATTCACTGAATCAAATCGTTTTTTATTTTTTTTCTTATTCTGTTTTGTTTCATTAAAAATTTAGAAAAATAAGCCGGAAAATTACTAGTTTTCTTATGACAAATTATATTGATATATATATTTATATATATGTGAATATATTTATGTATTAAGTGAAAATGTGAATTCGAATGATTTAAAAATACAATTTTATTTTTACAATTTTGTTTTATTTATGAATTAAGGCTAAATTACTAAGAATACGAAGAAAATATTGAATAATTTATAAGTTATTTAAATATAGCTGTTAATTTGGATTATGATATTAATATTAATAAGTGTTGCCACAGTAGTTGATTTTATTAGAAAGAAATTAAAATAATTGAGAATTCGTATATTTTTCAAAAATATTTCTGTCAAACAATATCTTGTTGGCAATTTCATATTTTTATTACAAATTAATTAAAAAGTTTAAAAAAATTCGTGAAATGTCAATTGTTAAACTGATTATTACAAAATGTTTACATAACCCTTATTTGGTTTTCAATGGGCGTTTTTCGTTTGCTAATCAGAGCTGTGTCAAACCTATAAAAAATCAATGTGTTTCTGTTTGTGCACAAATTATCTAGATTATCCATTTTCCGTCCTTTTTGCAATTCTGAGCGCACTCTGACTGCAATCTGTGAGCTCGATAGATTTTTTTCAGATCTCACAGAAATGTCAAAAATAAAATATTAAATACATGTGTTTAATTTGTTTTGCTTTTTTTTTGCATGACATTTAATTTATTTATAATCCTTACTTTTTCTTAAATTTCACAATATAAAAAATATTTTGGAATAATACTAAATAATAATTGATAATTCCAGCTCTAAGCGTTTCTTTTTAACTCTTAGCGTCAGTTCGGATAAAACTTTGATCTGAGCATAGTTTGTACTACGCGCTTGAAATCTGCTCTGAGCATAGACCTAATTAAAAGAGAAATGGCAAAATAAAAAAGTTCCAACTGTCAACTTTTAATATGTCAAATAACATTGACTTGACGTTTCACTATTAAGAAAACTAAACTGTCAAAACTTAAATTTTTTGTAACCAAACTAGACGTAGTAGTATTTCCGTTACCAGTTTTAAGTGTTGTCGTGATTTAAAAAAAAAAAAATTTCAAAATATATTGTATTGATTACTGTAATTTTGTATACTCAAAAATCAGTTTAAAAAAAAACAAAACCAAAAAAATCACGATGAAATTCTAAAAATAAATTGAATTATAACCGTTATGACTTAATTTTTTAAGATTTTATCATTTTAAACCGCATTCACCAAAACAAAAACAAAAACAATAAAAAAAAAACAAGAAATTTTCTAAATTGTAAAAAGATAATTTAAGAAAATATTTGAACGTTTCAGTTCCGTAAACATTTATTTTTTTTTTTGATATTTTTATTATAAAAAAATTTAAAAATTAAAAAAAAAAATTGTAGCAAAATTTTTAAACTTAACCTAGTTTTTTATATTTAAACTTTTTCTTTTAATTTTCAAATAGAAATTCAATTAATGAAACCATTAAATTAAAATTATAAAAATAAATTAAAAGATAAAAAATAAATATGATATGTTACAAATAAATTGGTTCAAATGATATGATGATTTGTGTGACTTATGTATTACAAAATAAAGAAAATAAAACCTCAAATGAGAGTAAATATTTTGTAATTAAAAATTTATTAAATTATTTGCACTTGAAAGCTATTGTGAATGGTTGATAAACAAAAAGTCAGAAGTTTTGTTTAGCTTCCATGTAGGAGTTCACCCTAAATGATCATTTATATCGAATCATTTTCGGGAACTTTTAAAAATAAATCAGGTGTGAGAAAAAATTACAATAAGCCTTAGAAGCTTACAATTTCGTAATTTATAAAATTCTTATTTTGCTAATAAAGCCATACCGTTATACGATATGGATCTGATCAGAATAAGTAAATGTATATTGATCCATCTAAGTGGGTCCACTATTCTTTTTGCACAATTACTCAAAAATTCAGGGAACTAGGATTCTGAAATTTTAACCAATTCGCTTCTAGGCAATCCGTACTTGAAAGAAATTCGATTTGTTGAATTACAACTATATTTTCTTTTATACATAATTCGTAGTTATTAGGTTGTGTATTTGAAATTTTGCCAACAGTAATTAATCGGATGATATAATGTTTATATTAAGGCCATGCGAGTATCCTAGAGTTAACAAAGTCTTCTGTTTATTCTTCCACGTTTTTAAATAAGTCTAAAATTTCTTCTTGTCTAAAAAATCAAGAATTTTTTTTTTTTTTTTTGCCCGCACCTCTACGTGCTAACTGTTCACTGTGATAGGCTAAACAGCCTGACTATATATGTGCATGTCGGAACAGGGGAGATATATTCATATATTAGAACTGATCAAATGAATTTCACATACAATTTAAACATGAGATAGTACTACGCCTTATAACATGTAGAAATGTCTTAGATTTTCAATAAATGCAGTTCTATTTTTGTTTATATTGTAATATTTTATATTAGATTTATATGGTATTCTATATCAGTGAGTTATATTATTTAATTGAATTATTTGTTTACATTTTGTATTTGTTTATATTGTTATATTAAAGAGTTGTTTTTAAAGATATATAATTATTAATTATTGATTAAGCCATTAATTTTAACGCAATGGCAAATTGTAGCTGAGTCAAGTTGAAAACCAAATAAAAGTTTTTTCACTTTCACTGGGATTCGAACCCGGGCCCTTTCGCATGAAAGGTTGGCACTCTAATCACTGTGCCACGCAGCCGAAATTCAACATTAAAACAGCTCGTCAAGAGTGTACACATAAGTTTAACTTCAAAAGCTAAAATTTTAGGGCTTCGACTTTACAATGTAAGGGTCTCCAGCTCAAACTCTGGACGGATCATATCTAATAAAAAAATATAGTATATATTATAATAGTTAAATAACAAGTTCAAATGCCAAATAGGCAAAGGCCTAAAATGTCAGGCAATATACTATTGTCTGGTACTACAAATAAATAAATGTCTTCATCCATTTTTTAAAAGATCTCGAATTTCCTTCAGAAAGATTCTTAGTGTTTCAAAGTTTCTAGGTTAATTCTTTAATCCGTTTAATTAAATTTTCCCTGTAACCATAGTAACCAATTATAATTGATTATTGTTAACGGTGTAAGGTAATTTGAGAGAGTAATTAAATCGCTTTTATTTAAATATCGCAAGAACTATAACAGAAACTTAGACCTTCATGACGTAAATTAATTAAAGAATCATAAATCTATTCGAGCATGCGCTTATGAACTTTTAAAACAGATTCGGATAAAAGAAACACGTAATAATTTTAAACTTAAATTCTTTTCCCAGATTGTAAACTTCTATTTATAGGTTTGTAATGGTTTTCAACTCCATAATTCACAGAACTAGATTACTTTTATGTTAAATTAAACTTTCAATACAATATGAAAAGATAAAGCATAAAAGAAAAAATAATTTAAAAATATTAAGATAGGATTTATCTTACAAAAAAAAATAAATCAAGATAAAAGTAAGATTTAATTTTTATTTCTTTGTTTTGTCTTCTTTTTATTACATAAAAAAAAGGTCAACTGTTAAGAAGAAAGTGGTCAATAATAATGTCGAAGTTAAATATCAGTCAAGTGAGATTTAGTGATGAAAGTTTTTTTTTTTTTTCTTTCTCTTTTTAACTTTTTTACTTTTTTTTTTGGTTTTCTTCATTAAAATGTTCTTTTTATATTATTAAGTGATAGAAAAATTGTATTTTGAGTGAAATTTTTTTTTTTGCATACACAATAATTAACATAAATTAAAATAATAATCAGTTTGAACCCAATTAATATATTACTAATTTGGTTTATATTTTGGAAACAATAAAGGGTTAAATGGTATTGGATGTGAGGTAGTAAGTAGTAGTGATCTACATAAGTAAAATAAAAGTATGATTCACTCATGATATGTTTCACGATTTCATTGGAAATTTCTTATTCAAGAAATGTTAAATCTCTTCCTTCTTCAGTGAGTTAATTATGGGTTTAAATAATTAATTAAGACTCACTTTCATTTGAATTAATAATGAATTATCTATTACCTTATTATTATCTTTGTATACCTATATGAAACTTAGAGTAAATAAAAAATACATTAATATAACAATATCAGCAAATGCAAAATATAAAGAAATAATTTATTTGAATAATAAAACTCACAGATATAGAATATCCTATAATTCAAAATATTAAAATAATTATAAGTTAATTCGATAACTGTGAATCTAATGAAGGTACGAGCTTAAAATTAAAACTCGACAAGTAAAGTAATAGGGCAAGTTACTTGGCAAAGTTGGACATCACTCGGACCAACTTTTAGGGGAGGCAAATTTTTTTTTTTTTTTTTATAAGCAAAAATTATGAGGTAGAATGAGTCAAACTATAATCTTCCTCGTCTTAAATTGTATGTTTAATTCTTTAAGATCAATTCTAATAATACGAATATAAAATGATCACCTGTTCTAACATAGAGTACAGTTAAACAGTTAGCGGTTAAAAAAAAAAAAAAAAAACAGAATACTTGGAGTTCTTAAATCATTTCATTCCTTTTTTTAATCAAATTATGATATGATAATAGATAAAATAAATCAAAGTAGTCTGATAATAAATAATTCATACCAAAAGAACTTGAATACCCTCGATATTTCAAAAACACACAGCTGAGGATTTTCAATGCATGTGCCTTTCATTTCAATGCATGTGCATTTTCAATGCAAATTAGTTCTTCTATAATATCAATGATAGATTTATAGGGTAAATGATTAGAAGACGAGAAAATAAAGATAAAATTTTAATTTGCAGAAACGTAGGCAATTCTAGCAATGGCTGAAAATGAATGGTATTGGAAGCAAATACATAGTAAAATAAACAAGTTTAAAAAAACACTTGGAAACACTTCGTAGCCTTTAGAAAAGACTCTATTATGCTCCATAGAGTAGTCAAAAAGAGAAGGACCGATATTTCTAATATCAAACCCCCTCTAATCTATTCGATTTGGTCGTGCAGTAAATTATAGATCACCAATCCTTATTTTTGTGTATAATAAATCTGTTTTAAGAAGATTTGTTTAACGCAATATTCGTCTAATCGTCAACAGATTTAAAGTTTATTTTTTAAACTGTAAAGATATTATGATATCTATATGTAAGCGTTCTATTATGGAAATCATCTTTAGATAATTTGCTTCAACATATAATGAATGATCATAACTCATACCTTTTTATATTAAAAACGATTCAACTATTAAATTAATCTTTTATTAAGAGTGTCTATAAAAAAAAAACTTAATTAACTTTTTATATTTAATAAAAAAAAAAAACTTTTTAAACTCATTTTTGAAAAGTTTTATTCAACTCTTCAATAAAATATTCATCACTTTAGAACTGATAGGCAATAAAATAAAATAAAATTTATATTTTTCAAGCAATTTTTATTATTGTATCCAATTTATTACTTACTATTAAAACTACTTAAGCCTAACGCGTTTTATAACCTCTTTTTAAAGTGTTGCGTTTATGAGCTATTACTAAACACGTATTAAATTAACTTCAAAAACAGTAGCAACAACTTGTAGATAATTAACTATAGTGAAGATGATAAATATATAGCTTTAAAATCCTAACATTTAATCAAGTGAAATTCTATGCACACAACTTATTAATATTATATTGATTAATTAAGATAAGTATAAAGTTTGCAGTTACATAATTAGATATTTATATTACACATTAAAAATTTTTATTTCATTAACTTTCTTTTTGATTTTTAGTTTGATTTATGTACAATTATGATATATTGTAAGACATACAGTTTAATTAACTTGAAACATGTCTTAATAATCATATGTATAGTAATTATTATATTAAAACTTTTTAATCCATTTGAGATCTTAACAACTAATATGAATATTTGTATCAAGGACTTTAAGTAACTTGTTATAAAACAAGAAACAAATTATTTTGTCCGAAGACTGGTGCATTTCGTTAGCTCTAAGGTGAAATGCGTAACAAAATTAAATAAAGATCATTATTTCTATCCATTTTTAGCACATTTTCAAAAAATTTTGTTGTCCGTCCGTATGTTTACAAAAACTTTTACACCGTTTGAAATAGAGTAAAGAAATTTTAACCATGGGTAGTTTTTGCAAAAAAATAATTTCATAGAAGAATTTTTTTTGTAGCCCCACTTGTTACGGGGCTACAGCCCCCCAAAGTTGGAAAAAGCCCTATATTTAAATGGTTATAACAAGAGTTCTGTTAGATATATTTTCAATCTCAAAACGGCAAATGATAGCAGATATTAAAAGGAAAATGTTTAGGGTTGTCATAGGGTACTAAAATTTAACATTAAACAAAACTCAATTTTTGCAAAATTTTTGGTCACGCATATCTTCTGAACGGCTCAAGCTAGGGTCTTGAACTTCTTTGGAGAAGTTAGATACTTAGAAATTAGTAGGAGTCGGTTAACAAAATTTTTTTGTCCAGCCCCATGTTTAGGAGCTATAAGGGCTCAAAAATTGAAATTTTGCTATTTTTAAACACCTGTAACTTGAATACCAGTCCAATGTTTTTTTTTATTAATATACAAAATTTAAAGGCCCAACATTATATTATAACATATGTTAAAGGTTTTTTCTTAAATTTAAAAGCGGTTCCTTAAATTGAAAAAAGTGTCTCTCAGTTTTACCCATTTTTGCTTAGATAGTATAATTCTAAATAAAATTCCAAATTTTTGTTCACAATTTAATTGGTTCAACCCTTGGTTTTTTTTCATCACTTGTTAATTTTATTTTCAGGGAAGCTTAATGGAACTCGGAGAAACTAGGGATGCTTTAACTTTTTAGTTTTAAGGTATTTTATATGTAGGAACAATAGTGCAGGTTAAAATACGTCTTTTACAAATTTTTGTCATTTCGAATATAAACATTCGTAGAATGTACGAAACAATACCTCTCGTTTTGGTTGGTGTCATAATTCAAAAAAAACAAAATTCCAAACTTACAAAATTCCAAAACAAAACAAAATTCCACTTGAAGTTTTGAAATAGCATGGATTTTAGAGTTGAATTCAAAGGCATGAATATACCCCTTTTACCGAATATTTATTTATACATCATATGCAAGATTCTCAATTAAGATCATTTTAGAGTTGCATTCAAAAACAGGAATCACTTTTCCAGAATATTTTTTTTTTGATATTTTTTCTTTTTGGAATTTTTATTTTTTTGGAATTATGTAAATGGTATTTTGGAAATGTATTTTTTTCTTAGTGGGATTTCGTATCCAACCCCTCTCGTTTTCCCAATGAAATGCCACTACAGCTAACATAGCTTAACTGAAGATTTTAAGATTACAATTGAAAAATTTGAGAAGGCCCTTAAAATAAATAAAACTAAGGAGGAATTGTTTCCTAAAGATTATTGAATAAGTACATATTTAAAATATTGATGGTATAATACTACCTCCCGAAATTGCAATTTTGGCCAAAAATGTGATTTTTTTTAAGCATATGTTTTTATAAGTGTTTATCAAAGACAGTCCACAAGAGTTTCCAGGTTACTCTAAATTTAATACCTAAAACAAGGTTACTGATATTCATCATAAATATGCAAATTCTTAAGTCAAGATGCCAAATGCATATCCATTGCACTAAATACAAATTCAAACAGAGGGTAAAACAAACTTTCTTTCATATTTCTTTCTTTAATAATTTTTTACTAATGAAAATGTTATATTAAAAATAATTATTTAAATATTTCATTAGTGTTAATTTTTTTAAAAATTTTTTTTAATTTTTTAAATTGATAATTTTGCGATTTATTTTAATTTATTGCCTTCCTGTATTATTTAAAAACTATAATGAAAATTTTTATTTGAACTATGATAGTGTTTCTAAAGAAAAACAAATATACGAATGAAATGTGGTAAATAATAATTAAAATAATTAAAATATATTTTATTTTAAAATTTTAAAATTTAAAATTTAATTACTTTAAATTTAATGCAAATTCCAATATAATAACAGTTTAAACTTTCAAACTTTTGCAGTTTTTAACAAATTTTCTAAACATTTAAAAAAAAATGTGCCTCTTTAGTTTCACTCTACGCGTTTGTTTGTCTATTCATATTGGTCATATCGTCTGTCCGTTCGTCTGTCCGTCGCTCCAGGTATTTTCAAATCTTCTACACCGTTTGAAATAAAGAAAAAAAAAATAATTTCATGGAAGTACTTTGTTTTTGCAACAGAGCGTTAACAGCTCTCCAAAATACTCAGAAACCCTGAATTAAAATTAGTATCACAAAATTTAAATAAATATATTTCTAATCCAGAAGGATTAAACTAACACTGTTTTTATAAGCATTATAAATATATGTAACACAATTATTAAGGGTTGCCATACGGTTCTTTAAGTTACAGTTATAAGAAGATCAATTTTTGCAAAATACTTTACACCTAATATCTTCTGAAGGACTAGAACTAGAAACTTAACATTTTGGAAGCCGTTTGATATTGAAAAGCTCAAGTCTTTTAAAATTGCCTCCTTTTATCTTTTAAGGTGACCCTCCGTTTAGGATCTGTAAAGATCAAGAACTGAAAATTTTAAATTTTCTAAAACCTATAACTTGAGAACCTGTGTAAATTTTTTTAAGTACTTTATAAAATTAGAGCTCCAACATTAGACAGTTTTCTATTTTAATGATTTTAACCCAAAATTGAAGAAAGTTTCCTTTGATTTTTTGACCATTTCTTTTAAAATACTCTTTAATCAAAGCCCATTATCGACGATTGTTTGATTTTGAAAATGTGCTTTGTTAAAAACCCTTCGTTTTTCTTATTACTTGTTTTACTGTAATCAAATTTAATTAAAATAATTTAAAACATTTTTGTATGGAAAAATAACTTTTCAACTTTTATAGATAAAAATTATTTTAATATTCTGTTTTTAAATTAAAAAAAATCTGTTAAAAAACCATCTTTAATTTCTTAATTATTTAATTAAAACCCAAATACAAACTATTGGAATTTTTAGTTCTTGGAAAATTAAATTTTTGACACAAAAAAAACCACATCAGTTTATTATTTCTTTTTTTGCAACATGCAACCAAAAACCAAAAAACCAGAATACCAGAAAGTAGCAAAACACTTCCAAATAAAAGAAATGTTGGGTAGATACGGACAAAAAAAAAACAAAAAAAGTCTAAACATAAAATATTTGACATTCAAAAATTAGAATATGAGTGCATAACATTGATACAAAATATTGGATTGAATTTCTGTGCATTTTTCATTTATTTGACATCAAAAAAATAAAAGAAAAATGAAAGTTGACCTCTTTAACAACAAGTTGCAAACTAAAAAACAAGGAACAAATGAAGAAAAATGAAATAAACAAGAATTGAAATATTTTTCTCTTGTACTACATTCGTATGTTAAAAATTTATTTTGAATGCAATAAAAGAGCCACCGTTATGCAATAACAGATATTCTTCAAAATGTATATATATATATATATATATATAAAATTTATATATTATATATATATATATATAATAATATTATATTGGTAAATGAAAAAAAACTTTTAATTAAAATAATATAAACCTCAAATAAATTAATTCAATCAGCTTTTAATAATATAAATTTGTGATTCGATCATCATATGGGAAATTTTTCACCCGCAAAAAGATGCACGTTTTAAATTTATAAAAATTTTAGGAAATCCAAATTAAAATTAATTGTAAATATATAAATTAAAGAAAATAAATTATTAAAAAATTAATTATTTGATTAAAAAATGCTTGTTTCATTTCAGATAACTGTTAAAAAAAATAAAAAAATAAAATAATGGAATTATGAAAATTAATCATTATATAAAAAACAGCGTCCTAATTTTATATCCAACTTTAACTCTAGTTTTGAATGTTCAGTTCAAAGTTTTCTAAGAAACAAGAAGTACGACTGATGCTCATTCTTATATTGCGAAGTTATTGAGTTGGCGTACCTCGACTTATGGAAATCCATTTGATATGCAAACGTAGCGATTCCGAAATTATATTCCATCCCATGTATTCCGTAAAGTAAAAAATTCTTTTGTGTATATACCGCATAATTAAATTCAAGTAGAACATTAAAATCTCTGTCCTTCGAAACTTCTAAAATTTCCAATTTTATCATCCGTAGCTCAAGATCCCATCAATTCCTCAAGTTTCTGTTCCTAATTCGTACTCTCAAAATTAAATTCTACATTTGCATTAAAAACCTATCCTAAAGTTTGGTTTGAATCCAGTTTAGGACTAAATTTCAGTGTGTGAATAATCCCACAATACCTAAAACAAATCTGAATTTCGAAATTTCACAACACATATATGCGATTTGTATTTCAGGCAAACGAAATGAAGTCAAATGATATTTCATGAAAATTTAATAGAGTCGTAAGACTCTTCTCATTAAATAATGCAATCAACAAATCGGTTGAAAGAAACTCCATTTCATATTTGAATAACGGTTTCCATAATTTAAAATTAACAAGAACATTTGACAGTTAATGACATTTTAAAGACGAGAATAAAATTTTCTTAATTCAAATGATTTTAAGATTAAAAACCTTAAATACAAAGGCGTCTATATCTTGAGAAGAAGACGATATCATAGTTATTTGATTGGATAGAACCATTTAAGTTCAATGAACCCAATCAATGTATGATCCAAATTTAAATATAATCTTTTATATTTTAGCCTGCAATCATATTAATAATTTTAAATCTCAGTTTTCTGGTTTAATAAATTACAAAATTTTACTATTAAACAAAAGAAAACAATGTCTGATCCACCAAATACTTGTTTTCAAAATAAGGTAAACCATATGACATGTATAAATCGTTCAAACAAGTTTAAATGGAATTTCATTTAATATATTCAATATTATTTTTTATTAAATTTTTTAAAAATAGTATTTATTACCATAAGGAATAACAGTTAATCTACACCAATTTAAAGTAGTACAGTATCAGGAATCTTGAATATATAAATTTTATACGAAATAAATTGAAAAAAATAAAAAATTTGTAAAAAAAACTTTAAACTAAATATTTTACTGGTTTAATATAACCAACATTTTTATTTTTAAATTTTATATATTTTTATATATATATACATATATATATATATATATATATATATAAGTGTAAAAAAACCACCAATAAAAGATCCATTTTTTTTAACTTAACACATCGTTATATTGTAATTCAAGTTCAGTAAACCACAACCGTTCAATTATTATTAATAACGGTAATTAACATGAAATAATTTGTCCCGTTAAATATGTCCGCATAATGTTTGAAGAAGAAAAATGAGGAAATGAGTGGTGTTCATTAAAGTGAAAAAATAAATTATAAGCATATGAAAATATACGATTTTGGTAAGAATTTAATTAAATTTAAGGAACGGTTACTTTTTTGAATTAAGTACCGAAGCATTCAAATCTAAGGAATGACTACTTTTTGGAATTTGATACTGAAGCATTCAAATCTAAGGAATGATTACTTTTTTGAATTAGGAACTGCAGCATTCAAATCTAAGAAACGGTTACTTTTTTGAATTTGAAACCGAAGCATTCAAATATAAGGAACGATTACTTTTTTGAATTTGATAAATTACATTTAAGGAACGTTTACTTTTTTGACTTTGGTACCGAAGCATTCAAATCTAAGGAACGATTACTTTTTTGATTTTATACCGAAGCATTCAAATCTAAGGAATGATTACTTTTTTGAATTAGGAACTGCAGCATTCAAATCTAAGAAACGGTTACTTTTTTGAATTTGATACCGAAGCATTCAAATCTAAGGAAAGGTTACTTTTTTGAATTAGGTACCGAAAGATTGCAGTTAATGGATGGCGCTGCACAAATCAAGTTAAGTAGTATTTTACAATTTTTTAAAATAGCTATAACTGTAAAATATGTAATGACTAATTTTAAAGAAAATTGCAAAACTGCAATTAGAAGTGAGACCTTAGTATGTAATCAAATCTTCGGAGCACATATTTACGTTTTGAAAAGATCTTTAAATATTTGTTTTAATATTACGACTTAATTACATATAAGTACTTCAAGTTATTTTCTTTATGTGGTACAATTACCATTTATGTGATAATTACAGTCATCATTCATCATAAACTATACAAACTATAATTAATTTTTATTTGCACTCGTATTTCTATCATAAACTTCTGTTACATACAATGTACGATGAGTAAATAAAATTTCTACATTTTAAAGTATTTAAATGAAACTGAAGTATAGGCGTTAAATCGATGAGCATAAAAAGAGAAATTCATTTTGTTCTAGCAAAATTAATCTAAAAGTCTTTTGGAAAATAATCCAATGATTCAAATGGATTTCAGTTAGAAAAAAAGTGGTTTTGGAAGGCTTTTTATAATTTTTCTCGAAAAATCAATAATCTACCGTCTCAAGGACAAGAAAACAATCTTTGGGTAGAGTCATCAAGCTATCGAAAATTAAGACATAAATAACATACCTTTCAAAACCAATTGAAGGAAAATCCTAGTAAAATTACACCTGACAAATTCAAAAAATCCTCATTTCAACTCATCTCAGGAATATTAAGCAAACAGGACAAAACTACCTTGTAAAAAATTTGAAAGTTCTATCTTTATTAATTAATTTGGGAGGTACCCAAATCTCCATCCAAAATCTTGCTGAATTTGGGAAATATATTGAAGAAGGACATTGTACCGAATTTGAAGTTTCTATGTTTATTAGTTTCGGAGATAATCCCATTTGCTCATGGTTCCATCAAAAGCTATCCAGAATCCGAACCCATCGAGCGATTTCATTAATTTTAAGTTCACGCCGTACTTTTGTCATAAGCAACTTACAGTTAAAATTTCATCAAGATTGCCTCATTATTTTTGAGCCTTCGTGTTTACAGACCGCGGAATGGACGGACATATCTAATTAGACTCAGGTGGTAACGCTGAGCCAAAAAATATATGTACATTCTATATCTGGCTTAATTATCTAGTTTTTGGTGGGTGCAAACACTGTACCAAAGCTAATATACCCCTATATTCGAATTTTAGGTGTAGGGTATAAAAAATTAGGTGTTTTAAATTCCAATCCCAATTTGACTCCTATTAGTACAGGTTTAAAGTTAGACATATATAATATTGATGTATAATCCATAATAAAGCTTAATAACTTTAACTCTAAACAACCATTTAAGTAAAATTAAATAATTTAAAATATAAAAAATATATATTCTTACAGATTGTTATACAAATAAACAGGATTCCACAATAGATTTTCATTTTAAAAAATATTATCCCTTGTTAGATTATAAGTTAATCACTTTTAATTAAATTTAACAACTTTTTTTTTTTGAATAAATATTTAAATAATAACAATTTTTAAATATAAAATTAAACTTTTTTATATTTAAAATAATAAATTAATTATATTTTAATAATTGCAACAAATTTAACACTTTTTATAAATAATAATAATAATAGTTTAAATAAATTTAAAAAAAAAATTATATAACTAATTTAATATTAGAATTAGATTTAATAAATTAATTAAATAAATAAATAAGAATTTAAAAACAAAATTCAACAAAAAAAGAACAAATTTTTAAAATAATTTATATTAAATATTTTATTTTATTTCCTTCTACAGTTTATTAATGTACCGTTTTCTTTCGCATCTCGACTAAAACTGTTATTTAAAATTTAATTGAGGTTATATTAAACTTAGTTATTTCTTATGATGATCAAAACTATCTAAATATAATATTGAAATGTCTTTAAAATATTAAAACTTTAAAAAAAACAAAAAAACGTATACAAATACTATCCAATAAACCAACCAACCATCCAACCTATTACTTGATAAATCAACTTATACCAATATTTAACTGGCATTTTACTGGCATTGACTCGTTACAAAAATATAAAAAAAAAAAACAAAACAACTTAGGAATAAAAAAGAAAAAATACAAAATTAACAAATTTTATTTACTGGAAAAACTCATATTACTTAAATTCAGTATAGATACATTTGTTGGTAAGTTACATTTCTTAGTTAGTTATAAGTAGGCAGGTATATTTTGTATCTTAACAGATCATGTGTTTTGTTGTTTTTTTTTTTTTTTAATTTTATTTCTTCCACTTTCTTCCATTTCTTCGTAATTTTTAATTTTTTTCATTTTGTATTTTGTTTAAATATTTTATTTTTTTCTTTCAATGCACAATCAAGAGCGCAACCAACCAATTACTTGTATTTGTCACCGAAAACAAACATTGCGTTGGCGTGCCATTGCATCAAATTGAAAAAAAATTGTCCAAGTAAATGCACTTTTGCAGTTCGATACCCGAACCATAAAACTTCTAATTAATTAAAATTACGGTTTATATGCTTATACGGTTATTTTCAAAATTCGTTAAAATTCTGCCTTTGAACCTCTATTGTTATATTTTAGTTGTTGAAAGAAATCTTTTGTTAAATTTAATTAATAGTACAACAAACAATGTTTTTTTAAATCATTATATTAAAATCATTTGTCTACTAATGAGCTATTGAATCTTAGTTACACGGTTTAGTCAAATATAACGGTATTTCCTGTTCGTGTAGAGTATAAATGTTCTTTCGAATAGGTCATTTTTTTTTGGTTTTCTTGTTTAATCAAATGGCTTTCTTTGTGTTCTTTAATAGGGTCTCTTGTCCCTCAAATAATTAAGTGTTCAGAAAACACATCTTTCAGGGTTCAAATTTTTTCATTCATCAAACGCTTCATTATAGTATCCAAGCATAAAACATAAGTGAGCCATTATAAGAAAATTATATATCCCTTAAAGTTTCGAAATATTAATATTTAAGTTTAATAGAATTTCTTTAATATATTTCTTATGCTATTATACACACATTATTTTAAATTGATTGTTTTTTGAATCTCATAAAAGCAATTTTCTATCACTAGATAAAAAATTTAAGTTAAACATAACCTATTATTGGACCACCCAACCACATTGACTTTTAATAATTATTTTTTGAAAACCATTTAGTTTAATTCTAAATGAATTATAATTAAATATCAAATTAAAATTATTAGAAATAAAACAATATTATATTTATTTTTCATTTTTTTAATTATAGTGCTTATATTTACCTAAAATTAATTTTATTAGTTTATTAAATTAATTACCAAATTAATTATATGTATTTATAAAAAATCAAAATATTAAATTGGTTAATTTAATGTGTAATTATTATTTTATAATATAATTAAATATTTTATTACAAAACATATTTAATAAGTTTTACATATATTTTAATAAACTTCCTTTATATATAATACCAAATTTGAAAATTTGGGTTTCTAATAAAAATAACCTCTTTAATAGTTTTAAAAAATAACAAAAGATTTTTATTTAACATGATTTCGACATTATTATAATACGGCACTTAAAAGAAATTCATATTGAAACAATTCACTTATGTCAAATGTCAAATAGCAACAATTCGGTTCTTATAAATTTATTTTACCAAAAAAAAAAATGTTGCTAGCAACATGTCAATTTGCCAAACATCAGTTTGACAGTTTTCCTGGACATCAAATTTTTTGACAGATGAATATTTTCGAAATGAAACTTTGTTTAGTGAAAAATTTACTAAGCCTTGGATAGTTGTTTTTGTTGTTGTTCCCATTGGGAATAGCATTTGTTGTCCCAACACACAGGCCTTGCGACTCGTTGTGCATCTAACCGTCAATATTTTCTATTTTTCTTAAAATACTATTATTTATTTTATTATCAATTAAATATTTAAGACATGTACGGGAATTGAACACGCCTGAGACTGACTATAATATTTAATATAACTTTTTGTGAATTGAACCTTGTCACCAAATCGGAATCTTAGACCAAATTAAAATTGGTTATTTAAGTTTCTACTACATGTTGTATCCCCCATTTTATATCCGAATATTAAAACAAATTATTAAGGTCCGCAATCAAAAATAAATGTTGCTCAGCTGTAACCCATTAGATCACGATAAAATCATTTTAGTTTTTTTTTTTTGTCTTAAAAATGATAATAACGGCAAAATTGTATATTTTATTAGTTTAACATATTTTTATTATTATATTATCATTGCAATTTAAAAAGAATTTTTTAAATATTAAAAACAAAAACAGAAAGAAAAGCAGCAAGATATTTTTAAATTTCATATTATAATACTATAAAAAAAAACCAATCTCCTCATGGCGTCAAATAAAAAAATAAGGTAGGTAGTGGGAAATATTTATAAGATACAATCAAATATGTGGGGAAGTGATTAAGAGTGAAGTTCCTAAAATTGTCAAAATTTTACAAAAAAAAAAACAAAAACAAAATGTCGTTGTGCACAAAAAAATGTAATTAATGATTAATATTTAGTTTTTTTCAAAAAAAAACAATTTGTTGTAATAAAAATAAATTTAATTTGGGCAATCTCTTTTTTAATCAATTCAATTTTAACTCAATCTGTTTCTACCTTATTTTGTATATGTAATATGTGATTTATTGTAAAATTAGTATTTTAGGAATGGCACCTCTGACATTTGAACTTAACCTTCACTTATCTTCATACTAATGAATTTCGGTTTGACGCAAAAATCAAAATAAACTTTCAGGAAAAATTGAAATTTCGAAGGACTTGTTCAATTTAATGGAATAAAGAAAACTTTAATTAGTATAATATTTATAAGGGTACATCTCTCAGTATCTTCTAAGGTGTGGGTATCCTAACTCGGTTTAGCAAATTTCAAAAATTCTTAACCTAAGATTAGGAAAGTTCTGAACTTAGCAAGTTCGAAAATCTACCAGATAACTTCATTTTTAATATGGGCATAACTCTAAATTATACAATGCTGCGTTTCTGTAGGCAAAATTGTTCATGAAATTTTAAAGACCTTTTTTTGAGGGTAATTTGTACTGACTGTACCATTCGAGTAAGGAAATTCCTATAAAAAGCAAATGAGATTCGCATATCCAAAGGAAAATTGAAGGAAGTTCTTTGTTTTTATTTCAAGTACGTAAGACATAAAAGGGTGCAGTGTCGGTTTCAAATATATTTTCAAACTAACTATTCTAATCAGAACTTAACTTTTTTTATAATGTTTCTTACTAAAATCATGTTAGTTATAAAAATATTCGAAACTTTTACTTCCATTTGATCAGTACGAATTTATCCAAACATTGAACTTTCTTTATAGTAAATTTTCTACAATAATATTAACTGTAAGATAATTAATATATTTTATACAATTTGTTTATTCAATTTTATTCATTAGTTTTCTTTTTTAAATTATAGCAACTAAATAATTATGGCAACTCTGACTCCAAATATAAAGGCTATAACTTTAGCTTGTATATTAAATGACAAAAACAAATCAAAAATCTGACCTTCACAGGTTAAGTTTTACTTATTGAAAATGCCTCTAGCTATTATTATTATTTTTATTTAAACTTGTATTTTGTAAAGTGTTACCAGTAGTACCTCTATATAATATGAGGAGTCTAATAACTCAAATGAATGTTTATATTTGTTTTTTATTTCTTCATTTCTTTCTTTTAACAAAACATTGAAGAGTGAAACATAAAACTCTTTTTAAAATCCTAACAATACCGGTTCTTTGGTGTTGCTGCATACAGATTGTTATGCAAAGCATCCAAGCTGAGCTACCAGTATATACGAAGATAAAAACACAAAACAGGTGAAAAGTACCGTAAGTTCAAAGAATAATCAAAAAAAAAACAGTAAGGTAATAATACTTTAGGTAAAAGCCAGTTTTTTTTTTTGTTTTGTTTTTTCTTTCATCAGTCAGTACTGTTTTTTTTTTTGTCTCTCGTATTTCAATCTCTTTTTTCTACTCTTTTTTTTTGTTCCGTTGTTTTTTGTTCTTTTTTATCTCTTTTTTTTCACTTGTTTTTTTTTTTTTTTCTTTTATGTTTTTTTAGAAAGCCCAATTTTATTGTTGGTTAAACTTATGTGTTCGGGTACACAATAAGTCACAATAGAATGAGTGATATTAAATAAATATTTTCAGTGGTGTGTTATGTTTTTAAGAAAAGGTATTTAGTTTTTACTAGAATAAAAATAAATTTTTTGCTCTTTGTTGTAAATGAAAAATAGTAGTAATTAATATATCAATACGTTGTATGTTATTTACCTTTAAAGCCACAATATTAAGCAATGTAATATAATAGAAAACGGAGATAAAATCCATTTAGGGTATACTTTACTTAAGGTACGTTGTCAGATCCTTTTCAAAGTCTACTGAGGTATGAGAACACCTTAGACCACGTAATAAACACTATTTAAAATCAAATAAGAAAGGTTCTTATATATTTATGTTAGCAACTTAATTAAAATATCGAAGAGCTTACATTTGTAAAGCTGTAAATACTATTAACAATTTAAAGCCCTAAAAAAAATTTTCCCAGTTTTTTTAGAATAACTCAAAAACTATACAAGGTAGAGTAGTTGTTGAACCCGTTTAAAATAGAGAATAAGTACCGCAATCAGTGACGAATCAGCTCCCTGTACCAGATCCGTTGCATATCCTGTAACATTTTACCCGTCTCTTGAAAGAGTTTTTTTAGGGATTTTTTCAAGTCGTGTGAACTTTTGTAGCCCACAACGTAAATCTCGTGAAATAAGCGATCCTCAAGGACAGTTTAAAAAAATAGAGCAATGTATCTAAAATAAAACATTCTCTCCTGTGGTATAATTACTGATGACAGTCTCATTTTGCGTGTACCTCAAGAAATCTCAACAGATAAATATTTCATCAAGCATACAATAAACACTTTAAAAACATAAAGCATTCACCCGTTAAATTCAATTTTATTTGTTAGATGTCGCCAATTTAAATTTTTTTTTTTTCGGTAATTTAAAGGTAATGGAACTTACGTGTGTCACATCTAAAGGAATCAAAAAAAAAAACTCTTTAAAAATGACAAATTACTGTAAAACAGCATATAAGAAAGTGACAATTTTATTTTTCCTTTTGTTTTACTATTTAATAGACAAAACAAAAAATTGAAAGTGTTTTTATTATATCTTACATCTTTCTCTTGTTTCTAAGATCTTAAAGTTTTGGTCCAACAATCATATTGTCATGATTTTAATTCTTTTCACTTTCACGTATTTGAAAAGTAATAAAAAAAAAAAACTAATTCAAAAAGAACACTTATAAAGTTAAGGTCATATTAAAATTTTTTAATATGGTCATGCAAAATTTTTATTACAACGACATATTGTAGTTAATGTGTAATAAAAATAAATATAAATTTAAAAATTATAACTTGTATAAAACAGTTTTAATATAATTTTATATTGTATTAAATTTATTGTTAGGATAAACGTTTGTGCCTAGGGTTTGATTCAAATTCTTGTTTTTAGGAAAAATTTAACTTCTACTAATATTGTAAGTCTATAAATAACCGAAAAACACTATCTTGTGAACAAAGTTTATAATTTCTAAAAATATTAAGCATTCTAAAAGATTTTACAGTTCTCACAAAAGTTGAACCTAAAATTTAAAAAATACATTTAAATAACAATACTAAACCCAATACTAACAATGCTAAGCCCAAATTCAAAGTCGTTCCAATTCCCTATCATCTAAATGAAACGGTTAATAGCGTCACAGGATTTTTGCTAAAGTTTTATTCAAGAAGGGTGTGGTTAAAGCCGCACATAATAGGTACACGTAAACTACTTATCGACTATTGGGCACAGTGCTTAGAGTGCCGATCTTTCGTGCAAAAAGGGCCGGGTTCGAATCCCAGTAAAAATGAAAAAACTTTTATCTTGTTTTTGACTCGACTCAGCTACCATTCGCCATTGGGTTCAAATTCATGGTTTAATTAATAATTATATATCTTTAATTAAAACTACATTAATATAACAACATAAACAAATGCAAAGTGTAAACAAATAATTTAATTGAATAATATAACTCACAGCTGTAGACTCAAATACAAAATTATTACAATATAAACAAAATAGAATTGTATCCATTGAAAAACTAATTTAGTTTCTACAACTTACAAGGCATGTTTAAATTGTTTCTGGAATTTTAATTCTAGTAATATGAATTTAATATTTCCTCCTGTTCCGACATTAACATATAATAGTAAGGCTGTTAAGTTTAAAACAGTGAGCAGTTAATACACAAAAAAACATTAGGAAGCTTTGGAAGCATTCCACATTTCTTGTTTTTTAAGTGAAAATTATACTTTAATCTATAACATACACTACATAGATGCCTACCGGTTGATACATACTGAGATTACTATTTAAATGTCTCCATGATTACTGAAACATCCAATTTCCAAAAAGATCATTGACATTTCAAAATAATATTAAATTTTATAAATTTTTCAATTTCCATATTTTGTATAATAAAAAATCTTGTACTTTGTAATACAAAACGAAAAGTTTGTACAAAATTTATATTACAAGCAATTTTAAATTATTAGTAACTTAAATGAAGCCACTAGACCAAAACTTATATAATTGTTTTTTAAATGAAAGTTTTGTTTTAAATTATTGTTTCATTATGGTTATTGATTAATTTAATTCAATTCCGTGTCTCTTATATAGTGAATTCCTAAACATTTCATTTTGTTTTAAAGAAATGCAACGTATTTAAAAACCGCAGCATTTCTTCACTCTTTTTACAAATATCTTAATTCTCATACTCGTTGGTTTTTTTGCAAAACTTCCGCGGAAACAAAAGGAGCAGATGAAATTAACGTTAATCTTTTAAAAGATTACATTCTAATCTTACACAAAATTGCATCATAAAAATCTTTAGATTTCCAACAAAATACATTAAATTTAATATACAAAATAAAAAGGGCAAAAGTCATAATTAAAGATTTACATCAGATTTATTTAAAGTTAACTGTTGTAATCCAAAAGTGAAAATATTGAAAACAATGCATGCTTCATAAAATAATTAAAAATAAAAAACTATTGTTGAAAATCTAGTTCTAGTTAATGAACTTAAAGTTAAAATTTTAAATTAGTAGGTATGAACAATTTTTTTCGGAGAAATTTTTTTATAAATTTTATTTTAATTTTTTTAAAATAACGAAAAAAACATATTAAAAAATTTATAAAAACTTCATTAATACAAATTCAATAATTCAATAACTTACACTAATGCAAACAAAAGCCTATCTAAATAGACGGTGAGGACAGTATTAAAAAAATTTAAATACCAACAAATTCATAAAAACTGGTAACAATAAAAAATAGTCAAAAAATTTATGGAAACAAAAAGAAAACTAATAAGGAAAAGTGTTTGACGGTTTTTGCTTCTCTCTATGCGTTTTAAACTGTGACTCAATTTTTACATTAAAAACATTTGCAGCAAAGCTGATGATTTGATTTGATACTTAAATAAATAAACTAATACATGTACCGTTACTAAAAAAAAATACTGAGTAAAATTATAATACTAGTACTACTATAGTACTGGATAAAAAAAAATATTGATATTAGAACCCTCCATAAAATAAATATAAACGCCCTACGCTATCTTAATTCATTGTTTTAAGAAACTTAAGTTTTGCAAAATTTGCGCTTCTTGGTTTTTAACACTGAGTGGAGACTCGAAATTTTGGGAGGTAAGATCCTTGTAAATAAAAATAAGTTATTTAAAAAACTCCATTGTGTCGTCAGCAGCTTTTAGGAGGTAGAGGAAAGTATCTGCAAATAAGTTCTTTATAAAGACCTATGGCTTAAATACTTTAACAAAGTTTTGAAATGTGCAATTCATATAAATTAGCTCCAAAATAATTTATTATCATGTGTTATCAAGTTTTTCTGGGTTCTGAGAGACTTAAAAAATTTGTCTCTTGATTTTTTATATATTTGCTTATTTTTTTTGTGCAAACTGTTTAGGCTAATAAACCTGTCTAAACCATAGGTAAATGTTGAAGCAGGGGGTCATATTACATTCATGATATTAGAGTTGATCTTAATGAATTCCACATTCAATTTAACCCTTATAACAAATAGCAACGTCTTTGACTTTCAAAAGATACAATTTTTTTTATTTTGTAATGATTTTGTATTTCAATTACATGGTATTGTATACCTGTGAGTTATATTACTCAATTAAATTATTTGTTTATATTGTTATAATACTGCATTTTTTAAAACAATAAAATTCTCAGAATCAGCTAAAGTTTCCTCAAATTAGGAACCTCTTCTATTCAAGGGCTCTTATAACTTAAACATTACCTTTTTCATTTATTGAATTCAATTACGTACTTATTTATTTTACGACATAAGTGGCATGTCTTAATTACATGTCACTTATGTCAATCAATTTTATAAAACCTAATAAGCGGGTTCCACTTACTTTATTTTCTGGCATGCGAATGTAATTATTGTGATTCAGTAGTCATATATCAGTCATAACTCACCCAGAAGTCGTTTTTATTGTATTAGATATGACGTTGTAATATTTTACAAGATTTACAATAATATTTTAAACTATTATTTCTATTAAAAATTAAAAAATATTTTTACATTTTTCTGGAAATTAAAAACAAAAAATTTAACGAAAAAAAAACTCAACTTATAATAAATTTAATAATATTTATTAATAAAAAAAAAAGTTTATATATGTATATATAAATTGTAAATAACAGTTTAATCGCCATCTTATCATATTTTATTCGACGAAAGTCTTTCTTCTCAGAAATTCAATTTTTGTGCATAAATTTTTTTTGTTGTTTTTAATCTTTCATGCGCCGTCAGAGTATTATTATTAAAAAATGATTACTTTTTTTTTTTAATTTTTATTTTCTTTTTTCTTTTACTATAAATTTTTAATTTTTATTTTTTTTTATTATATTTATGTTTTTTATATTTTTGAGGTTAATTTTGTGATCATTGACCACAGCATTTGCATTACAATTAAGCAGATACAAAAACAAAAAATTACAACTATTGTTGAATATTATTACACTTGTAATAAACCGGGATCAATGAATTATTTTAAAGTTAATTTTATTATTCATTTCAGTTGTTTTTTTTTTAATATTTAAATAGTTTTCATTTTTTAATTATGTTTTAAATATTAAATTAAAGTTTTTGGTTTATTTCCCTTTAATTTAGATTTTTTTTTATAAACTTTTAAATATTAATTGTAATATTTTAATAATTACAGTTAAACTTATTGACTATGAGATACTTTAATAATGCATATATAAATTATTATTCAATGCATATAATAGTACATTATTTTTTTATAAATTATAAAAATTTAATTGTACTATTAAAGGTCTACCCATTATTCAGTCATTATTTCAGCAAAATATGGCCACCTAAAGTTATAGGATATGCGTTTAATTCATAATTTTCAGAATGTTATGTGAGTTGACTTTTGTTTGTCAGCTGAGGAAGTCTTTTTTTTTATTTCTTTATTGAGCTATACTAAATTTCAACAACTTAACTTACAATTATTGTCTAACAATTCAATATGGCTGACTTAAATATATGTTCTGCCACCTGTGACATTTAAAGCAATATGATTAATATTAGTGTTACCATCTATACATATGTTTTTTCTTATTAGTTAAAATAATTCTTACAATTTATATTCTAATTACATACTTGCTAAAGGCATATTTTCATGTGTTCTATAAACTGTGGATGTCATGTATTTGACAGTATCAATTTTTGACAGTTATTGATTCATTTAAATAATAATCAATGTTTTTGAATTCATACTAGTTCTTAGTAGTAGTAACTAATTGCTAAAGTATAAATGTTAGTTTTACTTGTATGTCATGTACTAGTATAATTACAATACAATTATAATATAACATTATTTGTGCAAATAATTCAAAATTAAAAATTCAAATTAATTTAATTATTCAATTTTGTCAATTGAGTTCTTCAACTTTTATGTATTCTTAACTTTTAGATACATAAATTATAAATTATTGAATTGCACAAAACTTTTAAAATATTTTAAAAATTTTGTACAATATAAAACGATTCATTAAAATCTCAATAAATACGCAACTAATACTTAATTGTCAACTTGTAATGATATTCTTTGTATGAATTACTTTCAATTGATTACTTTTTAAAATAATTAATTTACAAAAGTCTTGGGTTCAAATCCTGGTCAGATCATACCAAATAAAATTTATAACTAATATATAGTTTATATCATAATATAAAATAAATTTAACTGGCGCACTTGACAATGAAAGGCAGATTCACTCACTTATCACATTGTACAACATACGGGAATGCGGGCATAAGTAAATGAATATAAATAACTAAATAATTAATTTACGTTTAAAAGAAATTACAGTTTTAAGCTGTTGGTTAAAATGGAAAACTCTTATTATAAAGTACTTTTAATGATAGCTTAAATATTAGTATGAATACATTTAATCCTAAACTTTGGTAAATCAGTGATATCCTTTATCAATTACCCCTTTTGATTCCTTATTTTTGGTAATCTTCTTAGTAAGACGGCAATTACTGCAGACAAACTGCTTAGGGGAACTATCTGATTTTACTTATTCCCGAATATGAGGAGTTTTGTCAGTAAAAACCTCATACATCAAGGAGAATTAGAACTCCTTGGTATCTTAAAAAGATTCCCATCTTCCTTTGAAAGTATAGCATGACAAAATGGTATAGTATCAAAAGCGTTTAGTCAAAATTTGAATAATAAAACAAGTCAAAATCATTTGAAATTAAAAGTTTAAGGTTAATGAATACACAAATATATAAAAAATGAAAGTATAAAAAAAAACAAAATTAGAAATATTAATGTTTAAATAGTTATTTTTGTTTTCATTATACATTTCTCCAATTCAAATAACATTTAAATCGCGTACTTTTTTAAAATCACGCCTCAACAATTCGACAGGCAATGACTTTAAGAAATCATATACATGTAGAGGTATATTTTAATTTTTATTAAATTAGCATTTATTGTTACAATTTTTCAATGTTTACTTTATGCTATTCACTTTTCTGATTCTTTTTCTGTACTTTTTGTAGTTTTTACCTACAATTTCAATTTATAAATGCACACCAATTTAAATAACATTAATGGAGTAATTGAAAAAAAACTATACGTGAAAAACAGTAATTAAAAAAAAAAACAAAACAGTAATGTGAGAGATAGCGTGTGGCGATAAGGAAATCATAAAAAAAAAACGGTAAGACTATAAATAAAATGGAAACTAATGGAATTTAATGAATAACAACAAAAACAATTTGGCCCTTTTTTATGAAAAAAAAAGTACTTTACTTTTTTTACTATTTTGATTATTTTCCGTGCTTTTTTAAAATGCCGGGTAAATTAGTGAAATTAGTCAATTTACACAAGTTGTTACTTGTTGGTTATGGTACAAGTAACTTTTAATAATAGTATAAGTTTGTTTTTTTTTTATTTTGCATTTTCATTCCCATTCCACTCTTCTATGATTACCAGGTAAAATAATTAGTTAAAAAATGAGTTAAAAAAAATAAAAACAAAAATAATAGAAGGATTAGTTAGATCCGTAACTTGCATTAGTTTAATTTAACAATAATACTTTATCATTGTAACTAATTAAAACTATTGAAAAATATTGTATAATATATTTGATTTTACGTTTATAATCTTGTAAATTAAATTAGCACTTCGTTTAATAAATTTTATTTCAAAATAAGGAACTTTATTTAAACTAGAAATGTACTAGACCTCGGAAAAGACTTATTAAACCAAAACTACTAAATATTAACAATGGTCAATCCCAAAAAAGACTTCATAACTTCGCTCAAATATTCTAAAAGAATGAATACTTACATTTTTACATTGTTTTCATAGTAGGAAGTGGAAAGCTTCAAAACCCATCCATGGGAACTATGTGGTGTTTCTTTGTGTAGTGTGCTATTTTTACACACGAAAACCACACGCTTTTTTAAACTAAACACTAGAAAGGGACCTGTGATATAAATGCAACGTTCGGTTACGAGGATAGGAATTTGGGAGGATATGGGATTAGGATAATTAAGGTTATAGGATTATTTGGGGTGGGAAAAATTTGTATGGATATTAGTGAGAAGATGTTAATTTTCTTATTTTAATTCAACTACGATGCACATATATGAGCTACTAACTTTCGGGAACACATGTAATGGAATATTCTTCTATAATTTCGGCGTGCGGATTTTCATAAGCCGTGCTACACCATCTCATAAAAATAACGGTATAAGGGCGGTGGGAAAGTTCCGTTGTATTCCTTGTTTTACGTTAGAAAACTTTGAATAGAGGAATTAGGTGTTTTATTCCTTTAGGACGAGCAGCTGTTTTCCATACTAGATATCTATAAAAAGAAAAGTAACTTTTACAGCGGCACAAAAAAGCCAAACATCTAGCTTCTTCTTTAGCTATACTAAAAATATGATTTGACGAGGTCAATTTTTGGTTTAACTCGATGTCCAAAATGTTTAAGTCCGATGAATGCTGCAAAGCTTCTACAATAAATATTAGATTTCGTTCAAAGGTTCATTTCTGTAAAACTCTCCTAATTACAAATTTATATAACAGAGTTTATTTTCTTAGAGAGGTGTGAAACCGTGATTTTCAAAAGCAGCTCTTACTTTTTGGAGTTCGTGCCGAAAAAAATTCTTATACATATTAGTTTTTACTTGAGATTGGAATATGTCCCGGCCCGGGCACTCTGGTCTTTTTAAAAAAATTTTCGAAATAGATAACTTGCTTGGTAAAGTTGCTTTAGTTCCGAATGTTGAGAGGATTCTGAAAAGAATCTTCTTCCAAGAAAAATTTGTTCTACGTCTGCCAGCGCTGCTACTTAATCGAGTATCAATTAAGTAGCAGTATAAGTATACTTTTGGCAATAGCTTAAATTGAACAACAGCTTCCGATTACTCTAATTAATATTCGATAGTAATCTGTATTAAATCAAAATCCGTTCACATTATTTTATCACTTCTTTTATTTTATTCCCATTAATATCTTTAAGTTGTCAACATTTTCAAACAACTTATTCTCCATCTTTCATTACTTTCTTCCGTACAATAGATTTAAATTTTTTTTGTTAGATACTTACAAAAAAAAACATTCCATTAAACCTACAGACTTATGGTTTTCTTTCTCTTATTCTCATTTAAATCAAATTATTAGTTTTTAATTTCAAACTAGGAGCAAAAAAAAAAGTTAATCACTGATGCGAGTGATCTTTTGTTGCATTAAACAATCATCAGATCAAAGAATTAATTCAGATTTGTGATTTTTTATTTTTTTTTGTTACGTCGGTAATCTTCGAAATAAAAAAAAACAAAAAACAAAAACACGATTTAAAAATCACTGGAATGTGTTAATAGCACTTTTTTGTTATTGTATTGTACTATGACTCTTTTTTTGTGACTCTGTTTTAAAGAAATTAAAACTAAACTAAAATAATATTAATTGAGTCGATCTGCGTTTATGTTGATAAATTTATCATTGAAGCATTGGAAAAGAAAACTTTTTTCTGTTTTTTTTTTGGAAAAGTTGAGAAAAATTATAGACATGTAAATGTGCGTGTAAGCATGTATATTATAGAAATAACGAGAATGAAGAAATTCGCGAGAGTTCGGGAAAAAAATAATTTTGTAATAAAAAGTGAGTTGAAGAAAAAAAACAAATATAAATACAATAAATTAATATTATCTTGTGTCCCTCTCTATAATATAGTTTTTAGCTTTGTCTCACATACAGAATTGATTTGCAGGTGGGTTGAACAATTAAATTAAATTTCATTCCATTGAAAATGAAAAAAAAACAAACAAATAAATAATAATATATGATTGAGTGTGTTTTCTATGAAGATGAGTTAAAAAAATTTCTAATTCATAATTTATAGTAAATTTTTTTGTATAAAAGTTTAGTAACTATTGAAAGTGCATAAAACTTAAAAAAACTTAAAAGAAAATGGTTTTTTTTTTTGTTTAATATATGCACGCCCTGATGTGTTATTCCGTGGTTGTTCCGTTCAGTGTTTCTATTAGTTCCTTTCATACTACAAGTATATGGTTAAACACCTGTTAGGTATTCACTATACGCTTATATCATAATTCTTTTCACTAAACAAATAATATTTTTTTTTAATTGTTAATAACTGGTATCTATTATACAGGTGTAAAGCTATTTATATTTTAATTTTTTCAAAAAATTAAATTTTTCACGCTATTTAATAATTTTATAATACTCTGTTTCTATCTCTTTTCAGTATTTATCAAAACTTATCAGAAATCTTCAAAATTAATTTTTATTTTTTTTTTTTGACATTATCGTTAATAGCTAACGTAAGAGTTGAGACTTATTACTGAAGAAAAAGCTTATCTAATAAGACTTTTCAAAAAAATCTTTTATAATATTAATTAAATGTTGAAAATTTGTTAAAATGAAATTAAATTGATAAAGGAACTAATATACTTTCTCTATCAAGGGAAAGAGGGTTTTACCTAAAATTACTTAATTATTATTAAAAAATAAAAAACCATGAGTCTGTACTAATATTAATGTATTATTATTTATTAGAAATCAAAAATTAAAATTTAAGTGCTGATAAAATTTAAAAAGATTTCGTAATACAACATTATTTTTTAATCGGTTTAAAAATCTTGAAGTTAAATGGTTTCTATTAGTTAGCCATCTTCTACTAAACATTTTTAATAATGAAAACTTAATGGGGTTATTAGTTATCAAACATGGTTTGTAACAAAAACTTATCAATGGATTATTTCATTATTTTATAAATTATTGATTTTATATAGGGCCCTGTTTAAGGCCTATTTTAAGAAACAAATTTAAGGAAAAGGAAATTAATTTAGTTGTTTCATAATTATAAGAATATTCAACCGCTGAAACTCACTTCCGAACATCTTGAAGTAAATAATTAAAAGTACGCTGTTTTAGATTCTGAAGACTTTCTATACAAAAAAATTGGATTCATATAAAAAAACAAAATACCTATTAAAGGCTAAATATTCTTCAAAAACTCCGCTTAGCAAATTATCAATTTCCGGATTTGAAAATTATTATAGATCCTTCCTAAATTATATATATATACATTATCTGGAAAAATCCCGATTTTGTAACCAACTCTAAAACCCCTTCTAATTTAAAATCTCGTATATACACATATTTATATAAATATTCAGCAAAAAGCGGAATACCTTATTTTAAATTCAACCTTAATAGCTTGTCAGTACCCTACAGCATTTTTTTTTTGACATTTATCTATGACAAATAGTTTAAAATTTTGATGTTTAAATTAAAAAAAAACTAAACAAACTACTTTTAAAACTACTTTTTATATAGTGTTACCATCATGCTAATTAGGAAAAGCGCTTTAGATAATTGTCAAAAATATTGCCGTTAAAAATTAACCGGTGCTGCTGTTATAGTTTATTTTGTTTAAAAGTCATCAGGTAACAATCATCAATTTATATATAACAGCGAATTTTTTGGATTTTATAACATTGGAGTTTTCAAAATGGTATTTCCCTAAGATTTAAAATGTAATAATATGTCAAGTCCTTTTTCTTCTGTTTCCATACGTATATGTGTGGTATAAACAGGCCCGTAAGTCTAACAGTTAAAATTGTTAAAAATAATTAAAATTTGTGGTTTTTGTTTTATATGAGAGATAGGCATATCGTATCCAAACACCTAAGGCTTGTGACCTGGACCTTTATAATATTATTATCTATTTATTTTATGTTATATATTTTATTTATTCTTATACTTTTTTGTAGAATTAAGTATTTATTTGAAAATTAATTACCTTTTTTATACAAGGTATAATCAATACTACAAAAATAATCAAACATCTGTAAAAGTTTGATTAATTTGATCTTAGTTACAATTTAACATCCAAAAATTTTTATCGACTTTATTAAGGAGCGAGATGAATATCTGATCTAAAAAATGGTATTTCTTGAATTATGAAGTTCCTAACTTTTAAAATCTCACTATTTATTTTAATTTTATTAATTTAGAATTTTAATGGAAAACAGTAAATAGTCAAGCAAATAAATTGAACGTTTGAATTCGTAATAAATTATAGAAACAATACCTACTAATAGAAAAATATTAAAAAATATTTAAATTCAAAATTAATTAAATTATTTATGTTCGAATTTATATATTATATATATTATGTACGATTTAACCAAATTTAAAAAAACCATCAACATCTTCTTCTAAATATCCCATCCTTCATAATCCAGAAATCCCAAGTAACTTCTACCATAATCCCCAACCCTTCCATATCCCTATCCCTGTAGCAAACTCTACATTTGTATCACAGATTCTCTCCTGAAGTTTAGTTCAAAAAGGGTGTTGTTTTGGTTTGTTAAAGTCGCACGCTACCCAAAGAAACACCGCACAGTCTCAATAGTTGGCTTTCGGGCTTTCCATTCCCTCTTAAAAAAAAAAATTACTGCATAACAGATTAATTAAAAAAATTAGTAACGATATTTTATATCAAATTCTGCTTAAATTTTTAAATTTTTAATTGTAAATAATCAAATTTACTTTCTATTTCATATGTGTGTGTAACACACTTGAGTCAAAAAGCTGTTCGTATGATATGCGTGCATAAATCAAAATAATTGAAAAGTAAAAGAAAAAATAAAAAACAATTAAATAAAACAAAAAATTAATTAAATTTTTGCCATTTGAAATATTTTTAACACTCATTCTAACCAAAAAAGCAAAAACAACAACAAAAAACAAATAAAAATAATTAAATTTAATGAAATTCAATTTTATACACTTAACAATTAAATAAACTTTCACCTAGTTTCGTTTAAAATACTTATAGTATTAAAAGTGAAATGCATATTAAAAATCGTTTCATTTTTTTATATTCTTTAAAAATTTTTCTTTAATTTTCAAATAAAATTAAATAAAGAACTTTTTATTTTACACAAAAAAAAGTAACGCAAGGCATTTAAATTAGAAACAAAAAATGATTACTTTTAGTAAAATTGCAGTAAAAATGAATGCAATAATAAATGCTATAATAACTATACAGTGCCAAGTTGCTAACACTCAAAACAGAAACATCAAGGCAAAAGATAAAAAAAAGGATTTATCCTACACTCAAATGTGATAGAAACGGAAACTATTTCTATCTTCTTCTTTCATTTTTTTCTTTTCTTTTTATTTTGGCACAGTATTAATTTGTTTTTCACACCACAATTCAATTCCTAAAAAGTTTTAACTTTTCATTTAAATATATATGCATTTGTTTTGTGCTTGCGATTTTTAATACAGTAAAGGAAATTAAAAAAGTGCCTATATTATAAATTTGCAGTCTCTTACTGAAGTTTTATAATAAAAGTGTATGAACTGCTACTAGGAAGAGTATGGCTAATTAGTTTCTCAAATATTTTACTTTTCACATACAAAAACTGAAGCCTGATATTACTGTTGCGTATATCGCAAGCTTATATCTATAAAAAATTTAAAGTAACCTGGTCAAAATGCTCTTGCTTCAAAATCCTTGGGTTCCAAAATGAATTTACAGAGTTAAAAACTTTGCTCCCAACTCGAGCCGTTTACTCCAGAAAAACATTGATATTAATATCTGAAAAATAATATTTCTTAAATTTCCATTTACAAAAATGAACCAATTTTATTGCCAGAAGTGTACTTATAGATTCTGAAATTAAATTCAAATATGGTATACATTCTTACATCCTTGAGAAAAAAAAAAACATATTTAGGTTAAAATCATTTTCAACATTTTTCATCTCTTTTGCTCCCTCATACACTTCTCATATCACTTTTTGCCTATTTCGCTTTTTATTTTGTTCAATTTTTTTTTTTTTTTGGAATCTTGTCATCAGTGAAAGGAAACGTGTTCGCGTACTTTAAAGTTCACTGAAAAATAAAAAAAAATCTCAAAAAAAAGCACTTAACTGTGTCGACGTGTTTGTTTTTACTAGAATATTACATATGGTTTCCATTTAAGAAAATTAATATTGGAAATTTAAGAATTCTTTTATAACATACTAATTCTTTTTTTAAGTGAAACGTTTTTATAGAACTATTCGATTTTATAGAAATTTTAATTAAAGATTTTAAAATGGGCTTTTTGTATTATAATGATATCAGATGAAGTATACTCAGAGAAAACCGTTAGCTGATTTGGTAGTTAACGTTGGCGCTCACAGCTCATATTGTTAGTTATCATAAGATACTTTAATAAAATTAATCTCTAACGGGAACAAGAGCATAATTGAATTATGCGGTATAAATTTGACGAAGAAATGTGTAAGTGACAAGGAAAGCATTGCCCATCTGACTGTTAGAAACATTCCAATGTCGCACTCTGTCTTCACGGGCACCTGAACTGTTTCCAGGTTAAAAAATGACTGCGATAAATTCAGAACAAATATCCATTTGCATTGTGTCTGATTCCAAAAAAGTGGCAATTACTATAAGATGAAAAACTTTAACCTTCCAGAAGGGTACAGGAAGCCAGTAGAAGAACAAGTGTGTTAGATTTAAAAAAAAAAATTTTTATTAAACCACAGATTTTTCTGTCAGCCCACTCAGAAATAAAAAAAAATACAAAAAACTGATAATCTGGATAATCAAAGGGTGCATTTAGGTTAGAGCTGTAATGAGTATTAAGAGCGTCGATAGTTATTGAAGCATCGCTTTGATCATCGATAAACTATATAAATTTTCAACGCTATTCTCTTATCGACCCTCTTATCACTTATCGCAGTTCCAACATAAACGCACACTTAGTACAAAAGGAGACACAGATTTTTGACAGCTCTGATTCTGTTTTGATCGGAAAAATTCTATCTTATAATTGTCAAACATAACAGATAGAAATTCACATTTAACGTTTATATTTAAATGTTTCTGAAGAGTTTTTTTTTATTTTTCGCAAGATTTTTAGAATTATATACCAAAGATTGTGCTTCTTGCCAACTCTACACACTCTACACTCAAAACCAAATTAATCCTATTAGAAAATCTAAAAGAGATATAAAACGATATACAAACGATATATTATGGATCTAGATCTGCACATAATACGCTGATCCATAAAATCAACAATAAAAGATCTACCTTAGCGGAAAAGAAGTCTCAGTTCCGAAGCCTCTAAACAGATACGATAAGAGTCATAAAACTATTACTGAAAATGAAATATGCAATACCTCTTAGACGACACAGTATTAAAAATCCAATTTTCCTTTTAAGGTCTTAGACTATATGCTAATTTAGATGAAACTATTAGAGAAGATACAATATCCTTTAACGAATGTAAATTAACGTATAGCTTTCCAGAACAAAACCATATGGCTTCAATAATACAAAAACCGAAAAAACCTAAAAAAAATCCTTGGAAACTATAGTTAATGTAAACTGTCTACACACACGATTTCAAAGCGTTCATTTAACTTTTAATTAAAATAGTTTATACCTATTACCTTTGAAGTCTTCCATATTTTCCACAAATTGAAATTGTCTGTCACATCAGTTTTTAAATATTTTAAATTTATTTTTTATTTTTTTTCCTTTTTTTATTCTTGAATCCATCAAAATTTACCATACGTAAACCGACATCCCAATAAAAAGAAATTAATCGAGGTTAAGAACAAGATTGATGTCAACATATTGTATAATTTTGAATGGAAATTTTGTTGTAGATTTAAAACGGGGAAAATAGAATTCGTTTTTAAATAATTAAATTAAGTGTCTTATGCAAAAGAGATTTGTACTATATATATATTCAAACTCTTATATATACATATATTGTACTCATAGATGATTTGCTAAGTGTTGCGGTTTTATTTTAAGAATAAGTTGAAAATTTGTAAATTCAATCAATTCTAAGAAAACTATGAATACAAATGAAATAATCTTAAAAGTTTAACAACTATAACAATTATTAATAAATTGAATTTAAAAATAAATTGGATTCTAGCATTTATATCCATTTAAAAAATTTATTTATTTATTTATTTAAGTACAAACCACCTTCCATATACAATGTGATAAGTGAGTGATTCAGCATTTCATTATCAGGCGGGACAATTGTATATTTTATATTAGGATATAAATTATAAATTATATTATTTTATTAGATATGATCTGACCCGGGTTGTTTTTCTAAAATTTTGCAAAATAGTTAAGTTGGGGACCAAAGTTTCCACAAAATTTGGTTAGTCTAGTGAACCGATCAATAGTTGCCATACAATTTATTTTTTAATATGAGCATAAGTTAATATCAAAAGAACCTCAAAATCTGAAATTTTTTCAAAAGTTGTTAAGTTTTTTCGCCAAGATCTATCAAGTGCTAAAAGTATAATCCCTATACCTTAAAAAAAAATATTTTTACGGTAAAAAAAGAATTTCAACATTTTCAAAAAATAGTTTGACTCTGTCTATCTGGGCGTATACAAATTCTATATCATTTGAATGACTAAAGAATCGAAATTTTAACTGCGAATAATTAGGGTTGGGTACGTAATCCCGCATCCCAAAATCCCGCATCCCAAAATCCCGCATCCCAAAATCCCGCATCCTAAAATCCCGCATCCTAAAATCCGACACGATGGAAATCCCGTATTTTAAAATCCCGCGCGGGATTTTAAACACGGGATTTCCATAAATTTAATCTCAGAATGTCGGAAAAACTTGTTAACCAACATTTTATCTAATAATATAAATTTTTAAAATTATTCAATTAATCTAAGTAGGGTAGCATTGTAGCATATTAAAAAATATTCAAAATTATTATTAATATATATTTTCATTCTTCATAATACATATGTAAAACTATTTTGGTTTGTATAAAAATATCTTTTTATTTTTGATATTAATTTAAATAAATATATTTTATACATGGGTAGAATATGAACATATCAATAACAAAAACTAATAAAGGAAAGGACAAATTGTTTATTAATGGTTTCTCTTATAATTGTATTTACGGGATTATGTACTTACGGGATTTTGTATTTACGGGATTATGTACTTACGGGATTTTGTATTTACGGGATTTAATAAATTTACGGGATTTCGTATTTACGGGATTTTATCATTCGGGATATTGAGCCACTCCCGAATAATTATTACAAAACAATAAATTTCATGGAATAACTTTCTCTTTCAGCCTTAGAAAAGGGTTATCCCAAACTACAGCTTCCTAAAGCTCTATATTTAACTTGCTGTAAAAGAGCTATATAAGGTTTATATACACTCTGAACCCCAAATGACACCAGCTTTTAAAGCTTTGATAAATATACTAGCTAATACCCGCTGCGTGTTGCTTCGTCTTTCAATGGAGGTTTAATATAAGTTGATGTTACTGCAAAACGTTAACATAAAAATTACACATGGTGTAAATGTTTATCTAACAATGCATTAAAGCAATTTTTTTTAAACAATTTTTCTATGATTTTCTAGCAATTTTTCAACAAATTAATCAAATTTCATTTCAGACTTTTCGGAAAATTGGACGAAATTTGCTTCCAAAAATGTTTTGGCCAATCTTCGGACAAATTCCAAGGCTCTTAAAAGTGTCAACACTATTCTCAAGGAGCATCACATAAAGAGAATATGAAGTTATTCGGACAAACCATTTTCATTTAAGAACAAAAAAGTATAATTACTTGCAGCACAACCCCAACTTGGCGGTTAGTCAAAATTTTTAGAGAAGCATACAAATTTTCATGATAATCGGCTGAGCAGTTAAGGAGTCTATTCGCTACGTACAAACAAACAAACATTTGCTTTTATATATATAGATGTAAAATTATATATATAGAATTGCCGTAGATTAGAATTTTACATAAAATAGAATTGCCACACATTAACTTACTGTTATGTGAAATTCCGTTCTTTCAAAGATCCTTGAAAATAAGTACGGGAAAAATTACTTTTAACCGGAAACTTAAATTGACCTTTATTTAATGTTTAAATTTTAAAATAGGCTTTTTTATAAAGCCTTGTTTCTTTTGGTTTATAAAATTATAATTTAATCAAAAGATTTTATACTAAAAAATTTCGTTCTGCAAACATTTGTATATAAGATAATACTTTTTAAGTAGAAAGCTGGATTCATGGAAAGATAAAGGAAATTTTTATAAATTTAAAATTACTCTGAAGTTCCAATAAACGTTTCCTTATTCTAAATTATAATATTTAAAATTGAAAACTTTTTTAAGTAATTAAATCAATATACTTAATTAATACTTTATAAAAATTATCTTGGTTTAAATGCCTTTATTTAAATTTAATAATTTTTAACTTTAAAAATTTTTAAAAAAATTAAACTAAGTTTATAGAATATTTAAAAAAAAAAAAAGTTTTCTAAAAATTTTTGTATGAAACTTTTCAAGGTCACAAATTTTTGGCAAACTAAATCTAAAATAAATTTGAATATCGAATGACCAAAATCTTTAAAAACAAGGAATGAAATAAAAGTAAGTTGCAACAGACCTTGTAATGCCATACACCTGAAAAATTCAATTTCAATTTAAAATTTGGAAGTAACTTTATACTGGAATTTAATACAAAATACAAAAAAAAGTTTTTACTAGTTTTATAATACATAAGAGACGCATAAGAGATGCATGGAAGACGCATGACTGCACTCGAACGGCAGCCTTAACCTCTTTTAGATTTCGGGGACACTGAGGAAACACGACAGAATTTGTATCAAATTTAAAGTTTGATACCTTTATTGGTTCCAGAGATATGCTGGGTAGGCTTAGCAAGATGTATGGGAGGTACCCGAACAACTACTGCAATTAGTCCCCAAGTTTAGGGGCATAATTAAAACTGAATAGAACAATCAAATACCAAATTTAAAGTTTCTGTCTTTAGAAAATTGATGGATATCGTAATTTCAAAGATAAGCTTGTTAAGCATTGAAGCTGTGCTAGCAGTATTAAATTTTTTGGACCAAATCATAATAATAAATCTTGAATATAATATTGTTCAAGTAAAAATTTTTTGCAAAAATGTTTTTAACAACTAGATTTAAATGGATTTATAAAATCTGGCATAGTTTACGTGTTATAAAATAAAAAATGCTGAAGATTTTTAATAATATTTTCAAAATTTATAAAAAATTAATAGGAATTTTATTTATCCGATAAGGATTTGCACTTTAAAATTTTTATATATACGAAACTTTATGCTCCACATTTTGGTATCTCAGATTTTTAATTGTGTGGGATTTTTATTATTTCCAAAGTTCATGGATCACCAGAAACTTTTTTAAAATTTTTTAAAACTATAAAGTTTAATAAAATATAATATAAGATTTATTTTAGAGATTATTTTCTCATTTAATATATTTTTTAAAATAATTTACCATTAAAAAATAAAAGTTGAATTAACAGACAATAAAGAAACAGCCCACAAAATTTAAAACTTATTATTAGTCATTGCACCTTAGATTAAAGTTCAGTTTTTGTTTTCAAGGTTTAAAAAATTTTTATCTTTTTTAACACCATTTCATATATTAAAACTTATCCCAAAACTTAATTTAAATATAATATGGATTTAAAAAAAATTTATATTGAAAACAAACCTAGTGAAAACGAATGTCTCCAAAAGAATTATGTGTAAGTTAAACAGGTTGGAAATAGATAACTTTACCAAAATGATTGTGGATTATTCTTGAACTCAAAAAGCAATAAATATTAAAATAGTTTTTTATGCATTTAAGGAAATTTCAGTCCAAAAAAGCGACATTGTGAAATTAAACGACACTTTTTAGAATAAATATTTGAATATTAAATATTTCAAAAATAATTTTTGAGGTAATTTTATTCTGTATTTATTTCGATCCATCGTTATGTCTTTCAGTTACAGTCGACCACCTGTGACGCCATTGCTACTAAATGTGAAAGATGGTCGACTATAACTGTAACTTATTTCCACAGCTTTGGTAAGATTGAAAAACAAAGATGTTAAAATACAATTCTGTGGAACTCCTTGCTTGATTGAAATAATTCAGGTCAGCCCATCTGATGTTTTCATATTATGGGGGATTGATGCGTGATAAAAATTTTCAATACATCTAATAGCTTTTTCGTTCAGTATCTAATTTTCTTAATATTCCCATAAATTTACGATGTTGAGCTATCACACGCTTTCTCATTCCCCTGAAAAGTTTTATAAGAGTTGTCGGTTTTCAAAATGTTGAATTCAGCTTTAGTTCCCAATAAAAAAAATGTTGACTTTAACTAAATTTCAACCCTTTTTTTTTATTTTTCTTATTTATTTAATTTATAATAATTAAAGCTGCCGCCCGGAATCCCCACTAAACAAATTACTAAGCCCCTGATGTTTCGAACTTTATGTGGATATCATTGCATGCAGATACTATTTGATATGATTTTTTTTAAGAACATACTCTTAAAATTTTAACAGCTTTTGCTCAGTTACCAATCGAATCCATATTTTAAGCATTTACTTTTACTGCTCTAACAATTTTAAAACCGGATAGGACAACACTGTTTATTATATGGGTTAATACGCCTTCTTACACAATTAAAAATGCATATTTCACATATTTACAGTAATACTCAACTATATGTGGGTATATGGTATGATGATCAGTAATGTTAGAAGTATTAAATGGTTTGATACCAGCTCTTTTTAGCAATTGGAGTAAAAGCAACTTTTATTTAAAGAAATAACAACTGATTGTTACCTACAAAAATTCTACTAAACTTTAAGGTGAATACAATAAAAAGTTTTTGGTATCTGATTTTGTTACCTTTGCAAATTCTTTCAATTTTTTAGAGAAAATAACAAATAAATCACTTTGAAACAATTGACAAACAAAAAGATTTAGAAACGTATTAGAAAAATGCAAAAATAACTTTGTACACTTTTTTTTAAAGAATGCCAAAGTTAAAACTCCTAACAATTTAAAATTTTTGGAATTTATTTAATTTTTTGTTGTTGAAAAAATTGGTATAAAATTACTTTTAAACAATTCTTTTTGTCACCTTTTATCAATATGTCACATGTTTAAAAAGGAAATACCTTTGGATTGATTATCACACTTTAGAACTTTTTCTTAAGATGGAACTTTTATTTATTTATTTATTTATTTATGAACAGTCCCATACCACATGCAATGTGATGAGTGAGTGATTCAGCTTATCCTTTTCAGATGTGGCAGGTGTATGTTTTATATATGTGATATAAATTATATATTTTTTTTTATATATAATCCGACCAGGGTTTGAACCCGAGACCCCTCGATTGAAAGGTCAACGTCCTATGTTTACAAAAACTTCTACATCTTTTTTATTGCAAAATAAATAACTTCATAACAGAACTGTTTTCTGAAGTCCCACTCGTTACGGAGCTACATTCCTCCAAAATCGGAAAAACCCTATATTTAAATTGTTATAACAACAGTTATGTTAAATATATTTCCAATCTGAGAACGCTAAAAGACAGCTGATATTATAAGTTTTTTAAATTTTTTAAAAAGCAAATGTATAGGGTTGTACTTCTTAATAAAAACTTACTTCGGCACTAAAATTTACCGTTATGCAAAACTCACTTTTTGCAAAATGTTTGGCCCCACATATCTTCTAAACGGTTCAAGCTAGAAACTTGAAACTTTGGAAGAATTTAAAACCTTAGAAATTAATAGGAGTCGGTTAACAAAATTTTTTGTCACGCTCCCTGTTTAGGAGCTATAAGGGCTCCTATTTTTAAACACCAGTAACTTGAATACCTGATCAACTTTGTTTTTAGTAATATACAATTCCAAATTTTTTTCACAATTTAATTCATAGAATCTAAAAAAATTGGTGGTTGGGGGGGAGTGAGGTTAAATCCTTGAGCAAGCTGCCCCATTGAGGTGCTATTTTTAAGTAAGCACTAATTTACTATTGTATTAACAAATAAAAGCATCGATTTCATCACATGCAAATAGAAACATTTTGAATATTGATTTATCCAAATAAAATCTTACTATTTTTCAAAAAACATTGTTTCATCCATGAATTTCTAATCTATTTATAAACAATATAATTTTTTAGTAATTAATTTTAAACTCTTCCTTTTTAAAGTTTCAATGAAATAAAAATTCTCATTTCAATAAATTAAAAAATTTTAATTTACACACAAATATAAATAAAACCCATAAAAACGCGATTTAAAACTACTGTCACTATTCCAAAAAGTAAATGTCAGACATTTTTAAGAGATAAAAATGTTGACATTCTAAAAATGAAATTTCTCAGGTAACTTCAGAGATATAATATTTTACGATTATATTATACTAAATCATAATTTTTGGAATTTTATAAAAGTAAAATTACAAGATAATTTAAAATTTGTAACAATTCCTACAGATCATAATATACAAGTGTAATGAATGATTGCACTTATGATAATACATACATCCTACTGTCTTATGATCCGTATTATTCATTTTTAAAATTATTAAAATATACATACATTTCTTTTCATAAAACGAAATTACATATAATTTTTCTATATATATATAATATACTTTGTAATTTAATGTCGTTTTTCTGCAAAATTTTGAAAACTTATACGCGTATATTTCAATTTAACATGTTCTTATTAAGTAAATGCTACTGTACTCATACTTTTCTTTAGATTTTTAGTAAATTGGTACGAGTCTAAGTGCAAAATGATTTAAAAATTTTATTTTAATGTCAAAGAAAGTGAAAATGATTTAAAAAACATATGTAAATATGCCTTGAGCAAGTATGTAAATAGAATTTAAATTGTATGAAGTATTTTTACTAAGTAAAATAAATTGAGATAGATGGTAACACTAATGTTAAACATATTGCTTTAAATGTCATAGTTGGCAGAACATATATTTAAGTCAGCCATATTGAATTGTTAGACAAAATTGTAAAAATTAAAGTTGTTAAAATTTTTATGAGCTCAATAAAGAAATAAAAAAAAAAAAAAAAGAAAGTGAAAATGTCACTGAAATTATTTGACAGTTAATATTTTATAATTTTGGAATTCAGCTATTGGATATTTAGAATTTTGGAATTCAGGTATTGGATATTTGACATTTGAAATACATTTAAATTTGACATTCGCAATTGATTAAATTTTCTTACAAATTTAAAAGAACTCTAATGTTGTAGGAGATAATATTATCTAATATACTGCTGTTAATTGCTGTTAAGGCGCCATAATTGCAATTGAATGTGATTGGGTGCGCATCTTTCAAGTCCAATATTCAATAAAGAGTAACAATTTACCTAATATGAAGTAATAATTTTTGTAAGAGGTGGATGGCATTGAAATATATAGGTTTTGAGCTTTCTTCTTCTTCTTCTTCTATGGCGCTACAGTCCGTTGTCGAACCTTGGCCTCCTGAGGTTTCGTAACAATATTTTTTTACTGGATAGGGCTGTTAACCGTATGCCAAACCCCAATCTTTGGAGGGCCGTTGGGTTTGAAAAGTTGCTTCAGAATTTACCATATAATGCGTTGAAGTTCTCATAACTATGTTACGAGTTCAACTGCATTATATAGCATTTTCCTACTTCCTGAGACGCCGATGTTTGTGGCCATTCATGTTGCAACTATTCTTCCCTCCTCCTTTCTCAACCGGGCTTGGGACCGGCTACGGCGGAGTTGGTTTTGAGCTTTATAATACCATATGTATTAACTGCTGATGAGTAATCAACGGCTCATAGCTAAAATAAGAAATCACGCAGCCGAATATTAGTTTAAAATAAGATTGTGAATAGATTTAACTCCCTATTAGTTAAGTTTACTTCGCCAAGTTTTTTGAATTAAACATCTGTACAAACTATTCAAAAGAAAGCTCGTACGTGTATTCGAAAAAATTATTAAAGTATAAATAAAAAAATAGCTAAAAAAAGGAAAAAACAAAAGAATTTTATTTTCTGGCTTTTGTTTTAAAACAAAATGAAGCACCAGCCGGTGTAAGTACTAGACAAAGGAAAGGAAAAAAAATGATTAAAGTTATGTTCAACTGTTTATCATTCAAACATCCTAGATTAGGCTTTTATATATACATTATACACTGATTTTCAAGATTCAGCACGCGTCTTTTATTTATTTTTTAAAAACTTATACACATGGCGCTTTTTTCCTTCACTTCTTAAAAATCTCTGAAATTACTATACAGTTGTAAAATAATATAAAATACGAATCTGCGAAGAGATTTAAACATTTATTTTAGTGATTTATGGTTCTTTAAAAAAATTATTTTTGTAATATTTTTTTTTAAGTCTTTTTATCCGTGTAACAATAAGGTCATGCGTATATTAAAATTATTTCTCCGTTTGTAACACATCGATCTAGACAAAGTGTCCGTCTATCCTCTCGTCAGCATCACGGCTCAAAAATTTGATTTTGTTTATAATTGGATCAAGGCTTCGTTTAGTTGCAATACAAATTTTTTGAACCAATATCAATTTCTTCAAAAGAGCTACACACGTAAAGTTTAAGGGCAATTACGGGGACAAAGTTGGACAATACTCACATCAACTTTTTAGACTGAACAAATTTTGTTTTATTATTTTATTTATATTTTTTAAGGTCTTCGGTGGTTATTGATTAAGTATGCCTTACCGAGTTGGGCCGATTCCCGGACAGATCATGAATTATTCAATTAAAAAATTATTTTTTTTTACAAATCCCCATGGTTACCAAATATAATTTAAAATATACAAATATATATTATAAACAAAATAAATAATATTACTTATAAATTGATAGAAAATATTGAAAGTGCACAACAAATCGCAAAGCCTCCATGTTAGGATGGTACCATATTATACCTTATATCGAAACAACAACTACATTTTTTTTTTTTGTTTTAACATAGTATCAATGGAAAATTAATGATTTATTATATTTTAAACATCATAGTGGGTTTGCACGGGGATCTAAAAGTTGACAAGGGCACCTATAATCTTTCTTGTTTTTTACTAGAATTTTTTTTAATAAAATGTTAAATATGAAGTGAAGGATTTAAATATGTACAAAAAGGCTGTTTAAAAAACTTTTTCTCTACATATTTGGTTTGTTTTAATAATTTAAAATAGTAGACAAATAATTTGAAAAGACAACATTTAAAGTTAGAATAAGTATAATCAAGAAGATTAGATTTTTTTTTACACATGAAATATTTTACCTTGAAAACAATGAAAGTTTACAGTTAAAGTGTCAACCTTTTTAAAATTTAAGTAAATTTTTTTTGGATATATAGAAGTTAAGATAAGAGAGAAACCACCTGCAACCAATTTGAAAAACAAACTTCCGAATTAAATTGCATTCCAAAAGTTTTTAATCGAATTAAATTAAGCTTTGTTATAAATACTTGTAAATGTAAAATCTTAATGCTAAAATTTTCTAATTATTTGACGTTTTTACACTCAATAAACATACATTTTGCAGTGTTCCTAAGCGATTTTGTCTTTTCCTCTTGGCATTCTGGCAAACAACATATTTATACCAGTATGACCATATAGTCCAAGGGTATAATAAATTTGCCATTATGTTTGTGACGCAGATAAGGAGGGGGGGTAGATATAGACTCAAGTGTATGGATCGGATCAGAATCGAAAAATAAATCGATTTAGCTATGTATGTCCGTCCGTCCGTAATTTTTTTTTTTTTTTAAAAACTTCTAAAATAATATAACAATACTTTAACAGAAACGGCAAGACTGTTGAACATAAGTGATAAAACTTCAAACATTTGTGTTGTATGACCTAAAATGTAGAAAAGACTTGACAATTTTATAATTCCTGAATTTGAATTCAAAAATTCATAAAGTTTTTGACATATTTTCTTAGAAGTTTTGACATTTTAAAATTTGACGTAAATCCAATGATTTTTCTCAAGGTATAATCCTGTTTTGTTAAACCGTTATTTTTCTAAAAAAAACTTACTTACATTTCGAAAGAACGTCTCACAAATTTCTCTTTTACAATTAAGACAAAGACAAGGACAACATTGAATTTAACTATAGAAAAGTGACGCATAAGCACATCTACATTAAATTTGACATTCGAATTTTCACTAAATGTTGAACTACTAATAACTGAAATATTGATTCAAATTCAGTTATTGAATTAATTTTTATTTATGAATATTTATGAATTTTTTTTTTTTCTTTGTTGTTCTTTAAATTTTTCTCAACTTTAAAAATATTATTTGAATAATAATTATCGAAATAATTTCAACAGCAAAAAAAGAAAACCATATATTCAAATTCATTTGAAAATATATTCAGTTTTTCATAGCAACTTTTAAAAGATTAATTTTGTATGCGTAGGTGATGCACTACCATTGAGATTTTTTTATTAATAAACATTTTTATTAAATTATTTTATATTTTTTTAAAATAAATGTTTTTTTTTTCACTTCAATGACCATTTTTGCAATATGGTTCCCTTCATTTTACAATGTAAATTCTGTAGTGGTTAAAGTAATATAGATTGTTTTATATATTAATAAAATATAATAAAATTATTAAATATAATCTGAGTATTACTTTTTTTAAAGGTTAAAGTTTTGATCAAATTTAAAGCTATTTTCCCACTTTCCACCTCAAGTCTATTTTAATAAATTTGTACAATGCCTGATTTCAACCTAATTTAAATTCTGTAACATCTGACAAAGTGTTATTTCGTCAATTTACAAGTGAAAAACTCGAAACCTCTAACATAATGAAAGTTTAGAATGACCGAAGATTTTATTCAAATGAAATAATTCAAAAAAAACATTTGAATTCAAAATATAACTCACAGATACGGAAAAAACTTATCAATCAAATATAAAATTATTTCAATGAATAAAAGTCAGAATTGCATCGGTCACTCTGGTTTAGTTTACGTTGACTAAATCAAAAGTAGAGACAGTCTTGTCAGTTTGACAGTTAATCAATTAAGTAATAAATATTGATTATATTTTTATTATATGTATAACATTATTTTAATTGGTAAGAATATTTAATAAAAATATGGTTTTTTCTGGATTATTAAAAATTGGAAATTAAACATAAATATTTATAAAATGAATATTTATTTTTCTTCCCATAGGGTAAGACTTATTGGAATTTATTTTCAAAGAATTTTAATAAACACAAATTTTTTTTCAAAGTAATTTTTAAGTAATTTTAATTATATTTTATCAATTTTTAAATAGTTGTTTTAAACATTAAAATTACAAAAAATTTTCATAAAATTTCCTATAAGTTATAAGAATCAATGTTTTAATCAGGGGTTTGTATCTAGGCAATGTAATACTACCAGTTCACTGATGAGTTCATTAATATTAAAGGACGAATTACTCCTAACAAATTTAAAAAAAAACAGTTAAATTTAATTCATATTTCTGTGAATTTTGAATTAAAAATATACTCAAAAAATAATAAAACGTTTAATGGGAACTTCAAGTTTAATTATTAGCACATATTCAAAAGATTAATTTAACTCTGTCCGCCCGTCCGTATGTTTACAAAAATTTTTTCACCATTTGAAATAGAGAGAAGAAATTTTAACTACGAATATTACGGAGCTGCGACTACCCCAAAGACTGGAAAAGCCCTAAATTTATACTAAGTTTATTTTCAATCTGAACGGTAAAAGACAGCTGCTTTTATAAGCTTTATAAATTTTGAAAACGCAAAATAATAGAGTTGCCATACCGTTATGCTAAAGTCAATTTTTATTAGATTGTCAGAAACTATTTGGAGTCAATTAAAAAAATTTTTTTGCCACGTCCCCTGTTTAGGAGTTATAAGGGTTCGAAAATTGAAATTTAGCTATTTTTATGCATCTGTAACTTAAATACCTGTCAAAACCTTTTTTTTATGAAACATACAAAATTTAAAGCTCCAATATTATATTTTAAAGGTTTTCCTTAAATCTAAAGGAGGTCCTTATATTTGAAGAAAATGATTTTTAGTTTTAACCATTTTTGCTTATATTCTAAGAAAAATTCCAAATTTTAGAGGATAAGTCATAATTTAATTTGGAAGTCGCAAAAACAAAGGTTTACGTATATTAAAATTTTTCTCAGTACATTTTCATTAAATTTTTTAAATTCTTGATTTAAATCCAACTATTATTGGAAATTTAAGCAAAAAATCCATCTTCACGATAAAGCAGTCTAAACGCAATAAGAATTAGTATAATAAATTTTAAGAGTATCACAAATAAAATAAATAGCCGGGTTCAAAAATTCTTTGTCGTGTCTTAACATTTATATTAAAAACCATTCATTATAAAAAAAATTTAATATTCATCGTCTGATTCAAAACGTCTGTCTCTATTGTATTAAATTTGTCCCGTTACATTCCTTCAGGGTGTTAAAATGTAAAGATTATGCAGTGAGGGTTTATTTCAAAAAGAATATTTTCATAAACATACTTTAGTCTTCACTTTAAACTTGTGAAACAAAATGGAACTATTTTGTGAAAGTAAATTAAAAAAAAAAAAACTCCGTAATATTGAATCCCTTTTTGATATCTTAAGTTCATTTCCAGAATCAAAAATCAAATAAATAATTCATTTCCAAAATATAACCATGGATTCTATATATGTATCCAAGAAACAATCTTTTGAAATTAAAAAAACGAAAATAAATTAAATTTTTTCTTCCTTTCATACATTTTAGATTTTGTCTCAATCAAACACTTTATTTTTGTTTTTTTAATCATTGTTACACTTTGTATTTTTTTCTTTATCTCTATATCGGCTTTACAAAAATAAAAAAACGTGATGAGATTTTAATACTCCAAAGTCTCTGTTCAGAGATCTTCTTAATTTATGGCATTCTATTTACAATTTCACATCTACTTTTTTTTTTGAAACCTCAAAATCAAAACAAATAATAATTTTTTTTTGAAGTTGAACGTTCGGTTTACAGTGAGATCTCCAAAAATTTTTCACTTCATATTTTTCTACATATTCTTTTACTGGATGTTCAATACATTTGAAACTTCATTGAAAACAAATTGATGCGTCTGTTGACCAAACCAAGTGCTCCAACCACCTTATCAATCATAAAACTGGCAGCTTTTAAATAAACTAATCATCTTCTGACTTCCTAATTGCTCCATATGCTTTTTTCAGAAATGCTTTATTTTAATATAAGGTTAATCTTATAATTGATACTTCAATACACTTGAAGCTTCATTGAAAACAAATTGATTCGTCTGTCGACCGAACTAAGCGTTAAAACCACATTCTCAATCATAAAACTGACAACTTTCAAATCCAGAGATGATGACTTCAAAATGAAACTAATCTTCCGGAAGTCCAGTAATAAATAATATTTTCATAAATAATGTTACTGGACTTCCTAAGAGCTCCATGTCCTTTTTACAAAAATGCTTTATTTTAATCTAAGGCTGAACTTATAATTGCTGAACATCCAAATAAGTCTTCGCTCCTTTAAAATCAAATCCATGACGATTAAGAAGTAACGTTCTTTACAACAATAGCATCATCAGATCCTAACAGAATTCTAAATAACAAAATTTTACATTTTTAATAAAACAAAAATTTCCTAGAATATCTCATCAAAGCAGATTTAGGTAAAAAATTTCCCAAGAGTTTTTCTTTTTAATTTCATTTTTCAAAATAAAAAAAAAACTTAAAAAAAAAAGAAATTGTAAATAAACAAAAGAATTTTTGGGAAATGAAAAATTACGAGTATTTAGTAGGTGATGACTGGTGAGCATTTGAATTTGGGTATAACACAAAGCTACAGTTGTGGTATGTTTTGCATATGTAAATTACCTTGAGTGTGCGGTATATAAAGGAATAAGTATTGTTATAAAATAAAATTTATTGCTGTTGTGGTTAAAATGGTTTTTTTTTTATTATTCTTTTATAATCAAAAGAAGTTGCGGTTATTTACTTTTTAAAATTGTATTTTCCAAATATTTTGTAGAGCATATTTTTCGATCAAGAGAACTTTTAAGTATGAATTTTAATTTACTTAATTCCATTCAATTGTTTAGTCCAGTTATTTGGAGTAATATTTCAAAAATTTTGAAGAAAACGATTTAAATTTGGAATTGTTAAAATATGTGATAGAGAAAAAAAGGTAAAGTATTGATGATTATAAAGGATTGCTTTTAAAAAACGTTAGTAAGATTACGATTTTTAATTATTTTTTCAATTACCTTTCTCACGAAGTCAAATTTTACCATTTTAAGATACTATTTCAATGATTCTTCTATAGACAATATCTTAATTAAACATATATATCACTTCTTGACATCTGTTAATGCTCTTAGTATTACAAGGCTGTTCTTATTTCATTTCTTTTAACATGAGGCTACCAATATAGAGCTTCCCTTCTAATTGCATTTTCTGGAACCCAAGTAATTATGCAATCGATTCTTTGTTAGTTTGTCAGTGGTAAGTCCGATTTCTTTTCCATATAGCACTATATAGCACTGATTAAACATTGTTGAAAATCCTCAACTCTATGTCTTGAAATCTTTGAAGATTTTCAGATGTGTTTAAGGTTCTCGAGTACTATCCTTGCCTTACTTGATCTTCTAACAATATCCTTTGTATTTCCTCCATTATTTGCCTATGATTCTGCTTAATTGTTTAAATTTTTCTTCAATTGGTGCATTACTTTTTACCCAGGCTTCTCTGAATTTTTGTACTGCATTTCTCAATATTTATTTGCAGTCCCATTTCATTCTCAAAGTGTACCTAGAATCTAAATTAAATTTTGACACATCTTAATATAATTCCGCCACTGTAATCTTGCATATAAAATATAAAATTTTTAGAAATTTAATGAATTATGACACTTTGGCGACACATCTTCTATAAAAAAAAAATAAAATAAATAAAACACCAATTATAATTTTCAAAGGTAAAATGAATTTTAATTTACCTTTAATCATAGCATGTTTTTATTTACTCGTTGTGTATACCAATTTTTTTTGCATACATTTAGGCGTTTATATTTTAAGATAAATAAGTTTTCCCTTCCACATGTCACAATGTCTTTTAAAATATATTCGTTTTTAAACAAAGTTTAAACGGAAATAAATAAAATATAAACTGTAAGTAACAATTGTTACTATGTTACCCAATCCACTTATTAATTTTAATTAAATTTTCTTTTAATTTAAAACGAAGAAAAATTATTTTTTAATTGTTAAAAAAGCAAATCTTTTACATTTAAAAAAATAATAAGGTATTTGTTCATCTTAATTTCAAAATAATTAAAAGAATTATTCATTTTTATAATAATTATTAAGATAAATAATAAAAGTACTTTTGTATGAAAATTTTTAATAAGATTATTAAGTTTACTTGTGTAAATATTCAGATCAAAGGTACCAAAGAGTCTCTTTGCAAACCATTCTTTCCATTTGGCCGCTTTTGTTTTTTAATCGCTTTTAATTCCAAAAGTAGAAGTCAGTTTTTAAAAATCTTCAACTGAACTAGTAATTAAATATTAAGAAAAAAAATATTTTAAATTTCATAATTAATAAAAATTATCGTAATAAAGTAGCAAGTAATGAGATAACAGTAAAACAAAGCAGCGGACTTACTAATACTCTACACCTTCGAATCTTTAATTGTAATTGAAAATGCAACAGTTATTTTTAAAAAAAAGCATAAAAACTAACATAATTTAAAAATACTACAACTTAATTTCACGTTCATTTCTAATATGCATTTTTGCAAATACCACTATATCGAATTCTAGCACAGCTGAAGTCTGCATGTCGTAGACGAAATACTGGTATATTCAGAACCGGACGCATCCAGAAGCTAAGCACATGGTTTAAATTCATCTATTTGCAATTTTCGTCCTTCTTTCATCATTGCTGACTTACTGTATAATAAATTCCGATTTAGCTTAATTATATTTGGAAAAACCGATCGAACGTACGGACTGACGAATATTACAGGAGGTGACACTGATCAAGAACGAATATATAAATTTTGCTTCCTTTTACGGGTTGAAATTTGAGTTTTCATTTCGTTGAATCAAAGGCCGACTCAAAAATCAAAAAAATGCCTGCCTTACTAGCTCTGAATATTAACATTTCGTTCCATTATTTAAACTGCAAATCTTACTGTAAATGCTAAAGTATATTTAAATATTTCTAATAATTATACTCAAACAGTTAGAACGTCCAGTTCCCCATTATGTATAGCTAATTTAATTTTAGAGGAAATTTATTAAATAAGAAAATTAACAAATCATCAGGTGTACATTAGCATTTAAAGTGAAAACTTTTATGGGTCGATGACGCCTACCACAAGTATCATCTTTAATTAAATGAACCATAAGATGCAATTAACACTGCAAATAATTCTATTTTATCCAGAATCCCACTTCTTAAAACAACTTTTCAATAAAAAAAAAAAAAACTTTAAAGAAAGGAAATCCTGTTTTATTTCAGATTTTTAAGAAAATAGATGAAAATTCAAGATTATATTTATCAAGATTTTATATTTAGTGTGGGTTGGAATTTTAAAATAATAAATTTCAAGAAAAATTGTTATCGTCAGAAAAGCCGGATATAATTTTTGCACAAACTTTTAAATTAAATTAATCGATTGTGAAAATAAATTTTGCTCGAATATAATTATGCAATAAAGATGATATATACTATTATCTTTTGAATTAATTATTTTATTTATCTTTATAGATCTTTTAGACCAATGTTTTTAATATTATACTATATTTCAACTTTCTGTACATAAACTGTCATAAAATTGTACGGGTTCTTAAATGAAATCCCATTTTTTCAAATCTTACAAATCAAAACCCGGCCATTTCAGAATCCTGCTAGTTAAAATCCCGCCATAAGAAAATCTCATAAATTAAAATTCCGTTATCAGATCCATTGCTCAGTGTTTAGAGTAGCGGCTCTTTAATCAAAATGTCTCGGGTTCCAACCCTGGTTAGATAATATCTTATAAAAATAAAATATTTTACAGTTGATATTGTAATAGTTTATATCATATTATAAAATAAATTTAACTACCGAACTTGCAATGGAAAGGCAGATTCACTTACTTAGCACATTGCATGCGATAGCACTCATATTTGAAAATTCTGAAAAAAACAGACATCCCCATTTTGTACCAACATTTTAGGTAACTTGCAATCTTCAGTAATTAAAAAAAACATTTGGGAAATGGTAAAGACATAAAATATGGTAAAAGATTGGAATTTTAGAATTTCAATTAAGGCTGAGTTTCAATTGTCGGAATTTTGATAAAGCGGGTTTTTGGTATGGTGGGATTTTAATTGATTGAACTTTTATATGGTGAATTTATAAAAACGGGACTTTCATAACAACACAATCGTACAAATTTAAATTTTTTCATTTGTTTTCACAAAAAAAATCCTAAAAATCTTTACCGCACTCCTTTAAACTCAAAAGTTTTTAAAACTTAAGCCTTAAAATAAATTTGTATATTAGGTTCACGTAATTAACATTTAAAAGCAATAAATTAAACATTAGTTATAACTATAGTTACATTATAGTAACTATATAATAATATAGTTATAACAGGCAGTGGCGTGCGGTCCTTATGAGCAGGGTGGGCTTTGCACATTTAGTTGATATTATAAATGAAATGAATTTAAATTTTATAAAAATGCAAATTGTTACTTTTTTAAAATAAATTTTTATAAAAATGCAAATTGTTACTTTTTTAAAATTTATTTTTTTTTTAAAAAAAAAAAAAAATTAATTTACATTTTATAATAAAAATTTAATTTGCAAAATTTCTAGTAATACATAAAGTTATTATTTACTCAAAAAATTTAATTTCCATATAATACAAAATATTGTAGTATCCCTGTATTTTTATATGCAAAATTCTTTAGAATGTAATAAATATATAAATTAATATTGGCAGTTTATGGATTTTAATTAATTTGCACATCTAATCATAAAAGCCACTGCACGCCTCTGATTGCTGGAATCTATGTAGATAATCTAAAATATTTAAATTGTCAATACATAAAGAATATTTCCAATTTGAAAACGCTAATTAATAACTGTTTTTATGAATTTTAAAAATATAAGTAATCCAAATGTATGAGGTTGCCAAATGATACTTTAATTTATTATGCGAAATTCAATTTTTGCAAAGTTCGTGACCTCCTTATCTTTCAAAAGGCTTGGAGTTAGGAACTTCAAATTTTAAAAGGACTTAGATTTTAAGAAATAAGTATGAGTCTAACTACCTTTTAATATAGCGCTCTATTGTTCATCTAATCCCAAAGCTAAGAAAACCAATTTATTTAAATAATTGTTTACATAAAATTACTAGAAAAATAATACTGAATGACTTACAGAATTAACTATTCAAAATATTATTAAAAAAATTTTAGTTAAATCTGTTGAATATTTTAAGACCTCCCCATATGCATATAATCAAGATGACCTTCAAAAACTTATTTCTTTTACATGATATAATCATATTACAAAATGTAATAACATGAATAGTATTAACTTATATATATTTTTCTCAAACAATTCAATTATTGCACAAAATAATATATTGATTATCCAAAACTATTTTTTTTCCTGAAATAAATAAAACTATATTTTAAAAAAAAAATTCAATTATATGAAATTCTTCACACCACATTCAATTTCCCTATTTTTTTTATATTTTAATAATTTAATTTTAAAAATCAGTAGTTTTTATCCGGTAGATGTAACAAACAATATTGAAATTTATTCTACCAGAATTAAAAGACAGCATTATAAAACTTTTTTTAGTTTTTTTATGCATATTTTTAAAATTTTTTGATAAAAATATGCTTGTATAGTTTCACTTTGCCCGTCCGATCATACTTTCTTATGTTTGGTAAAGTTTTACACAGTTTAAAAAAAAGAAAAGAAGTTTTAACTGGTGATAAGAATTGCAAAATTATTAAAATCCAAGATTAGAAGATTTTTTCCCTATAGCCCACCTATTGCTGAAAAATCAAATTCCGAAAAAGCCCTATATTTAAATTGTCAGAACATAAGGAATATTTCCAAACTGGAAACGCCAAATGTTAGCCATTTTTTATGAGCTAAATAAATATAAGTAACATAAATGTACAGGGTTGCCAAATGGTACTTTAATTTATTTTGCGAATTTCAATTTTTCCAAAATTAATGATCCCTTATGTCTTTCAAACAGCTTAGAGTTGGGAACTTAAAATTTTAAAAGGAGCATGGTCTTGAGAATTAAATATGAGTCTTTTAAGGACTATCTTTTAGTATAGCTCTCTATTTAAAAGCTGTATGGGGTCAAAAACTGAAAAATTGCAATTTTTAAACCCTTGTAACTTGAATACCTGTCCTAACTTTTTTGGAAATAACATGTCAAAAATAGAGATTGAAGAGTTATATGTAAAAAATAGAGAGCGTTTCAGCGAAATGATTTTCTAATTCTTAAAAATTTTCAACAAAAGTTCTAAAAAGTACCCTCACAATACACTCTTCAAGAGTCACGAGTAAATACACGCTTAAGCCAAAACATATTACGGAGCATTGTTTAATTTTAATTATGTCCTTCTTTTAAAATACTTGGAGTTTTTGCATTTTATTTAAATGAAAACTGTAAAACTACTGTTTGGACTTCATTTAAGAATAAGTAAATAGAAAATAATGTAATATTTGCAAAAAAAAAAAAATAATAAAAAAACTTTAATAGAAAAATATTTTCCATTTAATAAAATGGCGCCAGACTTCATTTGTTTTGAAAATTTCAATAATATCAAAAAAAAAATATTGCATACATTTAGGAGATAAAAATTTTTATAACATAAAGTTACGAAAAACTGAGTGTAAATAACATATTTTTAGTATTAAATAAAAACTTATAAAATTTATTTTTAAACTTTATTTTATATTATTTTACCTTATTGAATTTAAAGACCAATTTAATAGCCATAATAATTATTTTTATGCTAGCTAGACTAAAGAAATAATTAATTGTAAATTTATAATAAAATTAATAACTTTTTTATTTTGTCTCTTAATAAATTATAACTTTACTACTATTATAACTTTATACTTATTCGAAGTTAAGTTGTTTTTTGAATGTTAAGTTGTTTTTTGAATGTGAATACCAGTCCCTGGACTCTGTTGCACTACTGACATATAAGTCTTTTATATAATGACTTACAAATTACTTTTAAGTAATGAACTTATCAAATAAAACTTTTTTGATAAGTATATGTTGTTTCACTAATCAAATCTATTGAATTGTTAACTCAAGTTGTTGCTGCATATGTGAGTCAACTTTTGAAACAAGCAGTTGATTCAATAGCCCCCCGATACAAAAGTATTTTTTTCAACTAATACAAAAGCTTAATAATATCTTAGAAATAATTGACCGATGTTAGTCATCCTATTTACAAATCTTAAGATTAAAAAATTTTTAAACTTGAATTTTTGGATTCTTAATAATTCTATCTAAAAAAAACGCAACCTCTGTTTTAAAACTGTTATTAGATTAAAATTTTACCCAAAAAACAGAGTATAAACCAATCCTTTTAGTTGTCCTGAAACCTATTAATGTCATTATTTTTTTAACTGAAAAATTTTAAATTTCCACTTGAGCAGCTTTAATATTTTAAGGAATTCATTAACGAAGATTATTTTTGCCACTAACAAATTTAATTCCGATTGCAGGGATTCTCTTGAAAAAATTTTCATATTGCATTTTCTTTTATTTTTTAATAAAAAAAATAAAAACATAAAATAAAAAGAAAATAATAAGAAAATGTTTTTAAAACAAGAGCATACAGATTTTTCAACTAAAACGATAATACGATAACGCAACAATGTTTTAAAATAATGAGTTTAGTATAAGTATAAGAATCAAACTTACAGAAGAATTATACTTGTTATTTTTCTGTGAAAACAACTGAAGGATTTAAGAAAAATATATATATATATATATTAAAATTAAAAAAAAAATTAAAATAATTTTAATTATAAATTTTAAGTGTATTTAAGTGCATTTTATTGTTATGTTATTTGGAACACATACACAGAACAGTGAGAGACAAAATTTAGTAAACGATTAAAAATATTATTTGATTATTTCAATTAAATTGAAGAAAAGGTCAATTTTCGGAAGTTGAAAAGTGAAAACGAACTAAAATTGATTCGAACTTAAAATAGATTTTAGGAAGATATCAAAGTTAATTCTAAGTAATCGAAAAATTCCTTTAAGATTTTTAGTACATATATTTAATAGATCCACTTTAGCAAATAAATAACTTAAACAAATCCAAATCCAAAGTATTTTTTTAATTAGCGTATTTATAATAAAGGTGAATCAATTAAAATTATTCGAAGTTTTTCTATTATGAAAGAATCTAATCTTCCTTCTCAATCTAATCTTCTTTTGATTCAATTTCAAACAAAATGCTGAGAGTTAGAAAAGACTTAAAAAGGAACCAAAACCGACCCAAGAAACCAAAGCTTTGTTAGAACAACAAATTTGCTATTATTCACTTCACTACTTTACTACTATTTATTGGCTGGGTGGCACAATGGTTAGAATGCTGACCTTTCGGATTTTAATCCAAGTGAAAAATCTTTTTTATGGTTTTCAACTCAGCTACCATTCGCCATTGTCTTCAAATTAAAGGCTTAATCCATAATTAATAATTATATATCATTATTAAAAGTACATTAATTAAATTATAAAATAATTTAATTGAATAATATAACTATACTATACTATATCACAGATATAGTATATATAACTCAAATATAAAATATTACAGTGTTAACAAAATAAAATTGTATCTATTGAAAATCGAAGAGCTTTCTATATGTTATAAGCAATAGTACTATCTCATGCATAAATTGTATGTGGAATTCATTAAGATCAATTCTAATAACACTAATATAATATGACCCCCTGTTCCAACATGTACCTATGGCACAGACAGTCTTATTAGCCTAACAGTTGAACAGTTAGCGCTTAAAAAAAAGAAAATCTATAATTTAAAATATAATTAATAAATTTCAGCAAATATTTTTATATTAAATATTTTGTCAAACACTGTAAATCAATATGAATTTTGTAAAGTTTTTGAACATATTTTTTTTTTAAGCTAAATCTAACATAAACTTACAACTTAATGACTAGAAAATATAAAATTAAAAAATAAAAGATAGTATTTAACAAATAAAAAACAAAAAAAAAACTGTAAAAAAAAATAATTATAAGTTTTCAAAAATGTTTTACATTAGTATAACATTCTAATTTAAGATAATAATCTGCTTATTAACATGTAATAATTATACTGATTATGACTCTTCTATATTTCTTATATCTTATTTAAATTAGTTATTTAATTCAAAAAAATAAATATATATTTTAATTAGTATTCATTTTAAATTAAGATAAATTTGTTTTGATTAAATTCAGAACTTTACGTTCTCATGGTACTTAGAAAAATATATGCAATATGCTTTTAATTATTCTTTAATTTTGTATTTGATTATAATCTGTATTTTTAAAGAAAAACTTTAAAGAAAATAAGTTGTGCAAAGTGATGTAAATAAAATAGCTAAAACTCACTTAAAATCAAGAACTGCTAAAGCAGGATTTTCACGTTACTTTTAATCCTACGTTTTATCTGATGAAGTAAACCTATAAAGTCGGGAAATAAGGCCTTGCAAACCAAGTCCTCGGTAAGTTATTTCTCAATCAATTGAAATAATACTATATATGAATATTGTAGAAAAGGGGAATACCCTGAATTTGAATACAATTCTAAAATTCTTTCAAAGATTCCGGGGTTCACTTCTCGGTACTTGAAGTTTTAGATTTGAGATAATGGATTACGTAAGGAAAATGTGAAAGTTTGGGGGAATAGTAAAGAGGATGTTCTTCTAAAATTAATTTAAATTTTAAGTACCGGGTTGTTATTTCTCTTTCAATTCAATCTTCGACTTCTTCAGACATAACTCCCCGGTGCCTTATTTCGGAATAAGTACAAAGTGAAACTAAAAATTAAAACAGCAATCCGAAGTTTTATTTCTCATTAAATATATGAATAAAACCCTGGGATCATATATCTTATTTATCAATTAGAAATAACATGCTTTATTTCACATTTAGTTTTATCACGGATTCAAAACCGTTTAAGCAAAACTTATGACTATTCTAAAAGGTGTTCAATTTCATATTTTGTCAATTTATACAGAAAATAACTATTGGAGAGAACTTAGTTATCTTCAGTTTAGTTTTTTTTTATTCTTTTCCACTCTTTTTAGATAGGTCAATCACCAAGTCTATTTAAACTAAGTTTCAGTTTCTTTAATCGTTAATATTCACTAAACTGTTGATTACTCGGCTGTAGCTTTTGTATAACATAAATGTTAACTTTGTGCGCCATCTGTTATCCTACACAAGAGTTATTTATATATTTAAATTAAATCATATCTTATATTACGATATTAACTATTACGATATTATTTTATTAGATATTACCTAACCAAGGTTTAAACCCGAGACTTTCCACGTGGAAGGTGGCGTCTTTACCAATACGTCATTTTTCAGATTAAAAAATTTAATATAAAATTGAGAAATTATTCAAAAGAACTTCATAGAAACACCTAAACCAGCGATGCAACTTTTACATGATTCGTTTTACCTTTATTGAAATACCATAAAAACTTAAGACTCCACCATATTATATCATTTATTTATATCCATTATCCAAAAATATTTTAAATTTTTAATAAGAACTTTAAGAATTCTCTTCTAAAACAGTATAACATTATTCATTTGCATTTTCATTTAGTTCAGTTCAATAATTTTTATTCAAAATGAATATTGGATTTATTTTGAAAATTATAATTGAAATCATTTCATAATTTCACTTTTCTCTATAAAATCTACAGAAAAATGTAAAAATAATTTCTAAATTCTAACAATATTTTAATAAACGATTTACTACTTTCATTTGCAATATTCCTATGTCAATCTATTTTTTGACATTTTAATTTTTCCGAAATCTAATTATATTATTCATGTTTCTCGAAAATATGCCTTTGAATTCAAGCTTATTAAATTGTAATTCCATATTTGCATTTACTGTTCCATTAGTTGCAATTTATTATGAATCCATTTTTAATGTAGGACTTCATTGAATTTTAACAGACTTTATTTTAAATTTTAACTTTATATAATGAACACAAAACTTTTCTGAATAGTTTTTTTTTTCTTCGAATATTAACTTTAAAAATCAAACGTAAAATGGGCATGTAACAATATGCATGAAATCACATTACTAAATACATTCTTTATAAGCATACATAACCTCCAAAAAATTTTTTTAATTGTATGTAAAAACTAAATTTGAAAGACAGGTGAAATATTGTTGTAAACAGAATGGTTTACGCGCGCAATTCCTAACTACGTTTCATATAAATTAAAAGATTTATACATTATGATTGATTATTACTAATTTTAAATGAAAAATTTCTTTTTAAAAATTTATTTGATGTGTTTTAATTATGTTGTATATTTATCACATCAAATAGAAGCTGAAAAATTTTCACTAACAAATGAAAAATTTCTAAATTACGGTAAAATATTATGTGACAACTGAAATGCATGAATATAAAGATGCTTAAATCTGTCATAATTTTTTATTACAAATAAATCTTTTTATGAAGTAAATATTTTTATTAATACGCACAAATACTCTACATATATATTATATATATATATATACATGTTTGAAAAAAAAAGTCAAGAGCCTAAAAGATTTACATTTGATATTCCCTATAAATTTAAAAATTCTATTCCGTGTTCTATTTCCAACATTCAACAAATTACCACACATATATAAACTCATACATAATTCAAAAGTACACATCTATGTATTATATTACCTAGGTATATAAAAGTATATAAATTAAAATTATGAACAGGTATAAAAATATTGACTGTAAAAAATTGGCATCATCATATTTCTAAACATATATACATAATACGTATAGCACGTCCTTGCCAGTCTATATACAAACATTTTGAATAATAATTTTCATTCATTGTTCGTTGATAAAAATCACAACTTACTAAATTTTGCTTCACTTTAACAAAGTACATACCACAGTTTTGAAGTATTTTGAATATTGTTGTTGTTGTTGTTTGTTTTTGTTCATAAACCCTCAAAGAATTGAGAATGATTTGTGAATCTATTTTAAAATTTATTTATAAATGTTATATATATATGCATATATATATATATATATATATATATATATATGTATATAGCATAAAAAAATCTATGCTTTCTCTTGAGTGTTTAAAGGCTCAATTGTGTAATATGATTCAGCCTATTTTATTTTTAATTTTTATTTTATTCTTTTTCTTTTTTGTAAATTTTGTTAGAAAATAGGAATAGGAAAAAAAATTGAAATATGATGATTTGTAACTAAGTACATTAAAGTAGGTGCATACATTTATATATATATATATAGAAACAAAATTGAATTGCAAAACTTATATGTCAATTATTTAAAATTAATATGTCATTTTTACTGAAATCAATTTAAAAACTCATGCTTGAGGTAAGCTTTAAAAATTGACACTGTGATATTGAATAATTTTAAGATTTGATTTGGGATTTTGAATGAAATATCATAGTGGCATATTTTTAAAAGTATAAGATATTCAAAAATATTACAGCTCCCTTATTACATTCTTGATATAAGAATAGAACTTAATGATAGATAATTTTTGTTAGTTTTAGAATAGAGTATAGTAGGTTACTACCAGACTACTCTACCAAATGAATCCTATTGTTAATGAGATAGAACCTAAATAAATTTAAATTCCAGGGGGATTTAAAAATCAAATGCAGCCAACGTACTATGGCAACTTCGTTTAAAACTAATAACATCATTGAATCAATTTGATTCTTCAAAAATAACGGTGAAACCTATCACATTGCCTTCCTATGTGTAGTTTAACATCAATATTTAAAATTTTCAAATCTAATATTGCAATCAAAAACGAAGACTGTTTTTAATGAGGTTAAATTGTTTTCTAGTTATTTATTTCTTTTTCTTTTCAACATTGCATATATTAAGGCGCCATCATTAATAGTTATATAAACTTTGCAGAAATATATACTTAGAATGTGTTTGATATACGTACATATTAGAATATACTAAACATATTAAATGCTGCAAATATGTTTAAATGCAATCTAAGACTAAAATACGATTCATATGAAAATCCTTTAAAAAGATAAAAGTAGAAAAAATTAAATTTTTTTGATTACAAAGATATTAATCATACATTACATTCACTTTCAAAATTATTCGCTTATACACATATATACTTCCTATGAAGTGCTGACACTGTCGGTATTCATCTATTTATTTCCAGGGACATATAAAAAAAAAAAAAAAATTTTTGGAAATATTAAAATTCCATATTAAGTTATTTTTGTGTGTAGTCTTCAAACATAAAAAGGAAAAAATTCTTTAAATATTTAAATTGAAAGTCCTTGCATATGTGCAGGACGCATTTTATATGAACAAATTTTTATATAGTGCAACTTTAAGTAAGCAAATTTAATAGGTTTATTTTATTAAATAAAAAATTAAGTGAATTACGAAACAATTTTAAAGGTATATAACTTTTTTTATGGAGAAAAAATCGGTTGTATAATACTATAACTAGGTCACCATTATGTCCATTTTTTTTCTATGGATATTTTTTAATAAAAATTATTTAAGAAAAAAAATTTAAAAAGGAAGCATAACCTAGACAAATGCTTTTAATATTAAAATTTAAATATGAATTTATAACGTATTTACAGCCACTTGGTAACTGAGTTTATAATAAACTAGTAGAAAAATTCCTGCTATTGCGCTACTGAATCAATAAAAGGAAATTCGTTATCTAAAGAACATTAAGTTAACATTATAATAATTTGTTTTAGTATATTTAATACGTTTTTATTAAAATTTTCTGTATCTACCTGTTAACAGATTTCTTATACGTTTTGATTTTTTTTTTTTTTCTGTTCATAATTTACATTTTATAAGTTGCATTTCTTCTTTCTCTTTTGTATGTAAGTATTTGTAATTAGAAGTATTTTACATGTGTGAATAACACTTAACATTAACATAATGTAAATTTCTTTATACGTTATTATTAAAATTTTCTGTATCTACCTGTTAACAGATTTCTCATAAGTTTTGATTTTTTTTTTTGTTCATAATTTACATTTTATCAGTTTCAGTTTTTCTTTCTCTTTTGAATGTAAGTATGTTTTTGTAATTAGAAGTATTTTACATGTGTGAATAACACTTAACATAACATAAGGGCACGCTGGTCAGCAGCAGCAGTTTTTCTTTTATTATATTTAGATATATACTTATATATCGCTTTTGAAATTATGTAAAAACATGTAACATAGAAATCATAATAAACTTAAGGCGTTCCATCAGCATTCGAAGTATTGTACGCTGAATAGAGGAACACTAAAATTCCCAGTAGAATCACAAAAATCTCAATCTTCAATGAATTCGTAAAATATAAGAATAAATTTGTTAATGAAACCAAGATAATATGTAACATAATCAGCAACTCACTACAGATATTCCTGAACTGTTGTTCATGCATCATACAATTGTATATAATGAACATTCGAAAATTTCAATAATGTATTAGAATACACTAGCGTCCCATGATAATTTAAAGACGCAGCACAACAGATGAGCCAAAACAGCATCACAAAATGTAATAAAAGCAACCATCCGTATTAGATAATGTTGTCAGGGTGAAGTATGGAACAATAATATCCAAGGGGAAGCATATAATTTAAAACGTTTAAATGGAATTTGAACTGGCAAGCTTCTTATTCCAAGCAAGCGTCCAGGGAATTCAACAAACGTATTTAGAAGCATGCAGACTAGTAAAATTTAGTGTCCATCCATTTTAAATCAGATTTTGAACATATTAAGTGACTGTATTAAGGGTCCTAATGACTTATACATTTAATATACTATTTTAGTCAGTTTAAAAATGTAATTTACCAACACCTCACACAAATTTAAAAGTTCCATCAACTTTTTCTAAAAAGTAATCTAAAAAATTTCTAGAAAACTTTTACAAAGTTTAATAATCAAATCCGCCACTGACCAGAAGACAAAAAATAAAAAACTTTTTAACCTGTAACACTAATAGTTTTCATCATAATGTCTGGTAAAAACTTTCTTAAAAAAAAATCTTTTTTAAATTTTTTTTTAATGCCAATTACAATAAGCTGCTCATATTTCCTCCATGTTGAGCAAATATGCTTTATGTTCTTAAAATAATTTTATTATTTTTGTGATAAATTTAGAAAATGGAAAACTCGTTTATAGATTGGCACATATTATATTGTGAACTTATGTACTCTATACACTATACACTATATATACATATTAAAATTCTTATTATACAAACAAACTTCTTTTGAAATCTATCACCAAGAGATGAATGAAAATTTTCCCATTCAATTGGAAAAAATTTAATGTAAACATAAAAAAGTTGTGCTAATTTTTTTTTTTGCACAATGTTGCAATTTTTGATTTATTAGAACAATGATCACTTCGATGTTTACTTAATATCTGGGGCTGTATTTTTAAAGTATCAAGGAAATGAAACTCTTGAAAAAAATTAAATTTTATTGTTTACTTTTCGATTGTTTTCGAAAAGAATAAATTTGGCATGGCAACAAAGTAAATTTAAGTTATATTAAATATTTTTTATATGACTGAATCCATTTTATGAACTTTTAAAACGTTTACAGAGAATTATTTTACTATTACTTGCAATATTTCTTAAGGGGTTAATAAAATATTAAAAAAATTAAAATTAAGCAGACATAATTGCAAGATTATTGACAGAAATTATTCCAGATCTGGTACAAAAACATTGTATTGGTAAAATTATAACATTGTCGTTGATTTTGTTATTTAGAAATGGAGGAATCTCAGGGACGGGGATATTACCTAACATAAATTGCTTTTAACTAGTTCTTCAACTTTTATTGAAATCATTATCAGGATCTAGGCCCACCCCGGATTAGATAACAATATATTTTTTACTAGTCGAAGAAGGGCTAATATAGATATGAATTGTGCTCAGTACATTATCATTATTGGAGCTGATTAGACGTTCAGTGAATCCGTCAGTTCCAACTGAAAGTCGTTATATTTTGTTGTTGCAAAAAAAAAATCAGGTAAGTTAAAATGGCTTTAACTTTTTTTTAGTTTTTTCCATTTCATTCGTTCCAAATTTCTTTCCCATTATTTTAAACACCAAATGTCAAAACAAAATTCAATATTTTTTATCTGTTACAACGGGTAAAAGTCTTATTATATTTAAAGGCGCTGATCAGACGTTCAGTGAATCAGTCATTTTTAACTTACAGCCTATGCTTGATTTTTTTTTGATGTTTTATTTCCACTTATAGTTAACGAATGAAATTTCTCAGTTTCTGCTATATTTGAAAAGAGCCAGTTAAAACTGACAGTATAATCATTTCACATTTTTTCAGTACTGAAGTACTGACTGAAGAACTGAACGTCTATTAAGAGCCATTAGAAGGATTTGCCAACACTACACTAGAAATATCATTATCAATAATAACCAGTGTCATATAATATAGACTACAGAGATGTCAAGCTCTGTTAAATGAATCACTCTGTATAGAACTTTTCCGCACTCCTTTCTAGTTTTTTTTCCAAGATTTTTACAATAAAAGAAAACAACTCTCTTATAATAAAAGAATACCATTTTTTTTTTAATTCAAGTTTAACTTTTTTATGTTCCATTCCATTTCATTTCATCTTTTTATTTTTGTCCCCTTTTTTAATCATTTTCATTTTTATAATTCAATTCGAAATTGCACAATTTTAAACAATAAAATCAGTGCATTCCAAAATCAACTAAGAAAAATAATCGTACTTAACTCTCTCCCTATTTTTCACTTTACTATTTCAGTCTTTTATTCATTGACTGATTCACTCAATGATTCATTCAATGATTCGCTTGCTCTCTCTCTTTCTTTTCGTTTTTATTATCATCAATTTTTATCATTTTAGAAAAACATTTTTAAAACTTCTTCCATTATCACGTTCAATGTTCCGTTAAAATATAAAAAAAAATAAAAATATAATGAAAAAAAAACTTTTAAAAACTAAAATGAACTTATTCCAAAAAGAAAACGAATGAAAACAAAACGGAAAAGTTAGAAAAAAAGGAACAAAAGGTGTAGAAAAAGTTTAAACAAATGTCAAGTTGCAACAATCACCTTTCAAGTTAATCTAATTCTCTCATTGATCGTTTTAAATATTAAATTTTTCAAAAAATAAGAAATAAAATTAAATAGTTTTTATTTTAAAGTTTTTATTGCAATATGGATTTTTAGAACTAGAAACATGGAAAAATAAATGTTTAGGGAAAAAAAGTTTTATTGATTTATCGAAAGAATTTTCTCGACATTTGATGTTTTGTTTCATATTGAAATGTTCTATCAACTTAAAATGATTAAAGATTATATAATATTTTTTCACAACAGCTGGGTGGCACAGTGGTTGAATGCCGACCTTTCTTGCGAAAGGCCCCAGGTTCGAATCCTAGTGAAAGTGAAAAAGAACTTTTCTGGTTTTCGACTCGACTCAGCTACCATTCGCCATTGGGTTCAAATTAATTGCTTAATCAATAATTAATAATTACATATCTTTATTAAGAAATACATTAATACAATAATATAAACAAATGCAAAATATAAACAAATAATTTAATTGAATAATATAACTCACAGATATAAAATACCATATAACTCAAATACAAAATATTACGATATAAACAATATATCTATATATATTACGATATATCTATTGAAAATCTAATACCCTATTCACACTACGCGAGTAACATGTTATAGCCATCATATTTCATGTTAATAACAGTTCGTTTCAGACTACGTTTTTAGTTCTTAAATTTGACAGTTTGATTTATTAATACTTTTTATCAAAGAAAATTTTTTACATTTCTGTATTGTTTTGTTTTTGAAAAATTATCTTTCAAAATAAATTTGAAATTGATTAAAATCAAGGGAATATCAAAATTCATAAAAAATTGATAAATCGAAAAAATATCGATTATATTAAAAAATTGAAGTACACAACCTTGAAAAATAACATGTTAAACTGAGTAACGTGTTATTTTTACAATACTTTTGACAACTTTTTTTATACAAATTTCTAGTTACTTGGAAATTGTAACAACTAAATAACGCGTTAACGCAGATAACATGTTACTTTCGCGTAGTGTGAATAGGGTATTAGACGTTTCTACATGTTATAAGACCTAGTGCTATCTCATGTTTAAATTGTATGTGGAATTCATTAAAACCAATTCTAATAACACGAATATAAAATGACCCCCTGTTCCAACATGCACCTATGGTAGATACGCTTATTAGCCTAACAGTTGAACAGTTAGCGCTTAAAAAAAAAACAATGCCAGTGAGTCATTGCTACTAACGGGCTATATTAAGAATTATATGTAACTCTTTGAAGTTGAGAATCATATAGAGAATTTTCTTTGTCAAATAGAATCGGCAATCCCTAAAAAGCCCCTGTGAAGCAAATAACCAGAGGAAGGTGGAATGAATCGGAAACACATTGAGAAAATAGGAAAGTGCCATAACTAGAATTTCACTATGTTGCAACCTACAAGGAGATTCTAGAGCGGGAGATAAACCCAGATGGCATTGAAGGCTCTGACCTACCGGAAATAGATAGATGCGATACTGGAACATACAGCAAACAAATTTTCTTTGGAAGCCACTTCAAGTGGAAACCGGAACAACAAATATTCATTTTGTAATAAGTACTTTTCTTTTCAATTATCCAGGGATTCCGCTTTTCTCTACCTTTTATCTTATAAGTACTCATTCTTATTACTTGATTTCCTTGAATACATTTTCAACGTAAATACGATAAAAGGACCCAAGTATGTATTGCACAATTACTTTAATATTTAAATTATGTTGCATATTATTCTTGATAAGTATAAGTTATATTTCCTTGAAAAATCTTTGCTCAAAAGAATTATTACACAAGTGCCTTATTTAATAAATTCAAAGAGTGGGTTGAATAAATATAATCTTCGTATAACAAAGACCTTCACACTAAAAAGAATAATCTGATAAAAACAAAATTCATTGCAAAAATTAAAACCTACGTTTATTAATTCAATTAATTAACAATCATCGTTTCAAATTTGCAAATTGCTATTTAAGTTTGCTAATTAAAAATTTTATCACTTTACAGATTATTGTAATTCGGATATAGTTCCATCTTTTGTATTAAGTATTAATTATCGAAAATCTATATATAGAACATATGAAAACACTTCAAAAGAAAACAAATTTTTTCGAAAATTTCTACAAAATATCCACGAGGCAGAATTAATTTAACTAATTTAAGAAATTGTTCTAAACCTCAAAGTTGTGCTCGTTTCATAAATATAGTGTGTTTCATAATTTTATAGTCACCATTTTTTTGCTAATATCTATTTGGGTGCATTTATATTGGAACTGCGATAAGTGGTAAGAGCGTCGATAAAAGCGTCGCATCCAATATAAACACATCTACTAAAACCATGTATATAGTTTTCTACACAATGCTCTTATCGAAACTAGTATCCATTATTACAGCTCAAACACAAATGGCAATAGGTTACAGCATTGATAAGAGATAACAGCAAAACCATATTAATTGGCCCCGTTACTTCTTTTCCCCGTTCTTAATTTTTATAGAACACTAGCTAATACCCGGTGCGCGTTGCTGCGCCTTTCAATGGAGGTTTAATTAAAGTTGAAGTTACTGCAAAGTTAACACAAAAATTACACACGGTGTAAATGTAAATTTTAAAATGTATGAAAGCAATTTTTTTAAAACGATTTTTCTAAGATTATTCTAGTAATTTTTGAAATTTTCTGTAATTCAAAGCAGTACGAACTACTTTCCAAAATTGGACGTAATTTACTTCCAAAAATTTTTTTTTACCAAACGTAGGACCGACATGTGTTATCAAACACCGAGTCTGTTAACAGACTCAACTCCATTTTCAAGTTGCTTCACGCATATAAAATTTGGAGTCAACCAGCCAAACCGTTTCTATTTTAGAGTAAAGTAATGAAAAAACCTATAAAAAGCTGTTAGACCGCAATAGGTTAATGAAACTCAGCAACATTTTTTTGAAAGGCTTTCTATTTTGCGAAATCAGTACTTCGCAAAATTGGACAAAATTTGTTTCCAAAATATTTTTTGACCAACCGTCGGACCGACATAGGTTAACGAATTCCAAAACGGTTAATTGTGTAAGCTCAATTCTCAAGGAGCATCACGTATACAAAATTTGAAGTCAATCGGTCAAACCGTTTTAATTTTAAAAGAAAAAAATTTAAATACTTGCATCACAGCCCCAACTTGGCGGTTCGTTAGAGCTCCACAATTACTTTCCGTATCCAAAAACCTTTATATTCAAATATTCATGAAAATTGGCTGAGCAGTTTAGGAGTCTATTCACTACATACAAATAAACTTTTGGTTTTATATATATAGATTGTTTTGATCTATCTGTTATAGTCTTGAAGATATTAGCAGAAAATAGGTGGCTATATAAATATGAAACACACTTTAAATTAAACTACCTTCACCTTTTTACATACTAATCTAAAAGTACTTCACATAAAGACAATATTGTTTTCAGAAATTACAAAAGAACTTAGAAAATACAAAATAACTGCGCCATCTTTAGTTTCCCAATAAATATCCATGAGCGCTAATTAACGAAACAATTGAGATGTTAAAAAAACTTTTCACATTGTATTTCATTATTAATAATTTTATCAAATATCTATAAACTTTTTCATTTTATTTTTATACACATAAAATTTTACATCCGACATAAAAATTATTATTAATTCCATAATTTTGATATTTCTATCTGAAAGTATCCATGCTTTCAATATCTTTGAAATACAAAAAATAAACAAAAGAATATCTACATGCAATTCACTTTATATCCCTTTAAAACTGTTCTAATTATAATTATTGAACTTAAGTATAGGTTTTTTTTGCTTTTAAAATTTCATTTTCTATTATTCAGGACGGATGAAAATTTTCTACAACAGTTATCACCTGAGGACAATAATACTGGTACAACTTCATTTAATAGGCACGGTTATATATGTACAAAAATATTAAAAAATTTCATCACGAGTTATTGTGAACTTATTTGTTGTTTGGTTTGTATTGAATTGCATTTTATAGTAGAAAATTTTCATCAAAACAATGTTAGACAAAAACGAAGTAGAAACTAATTTCATATTACACACGTAGTACCAGAATCCATTTTTCGAACTCGAATCCCAAAAGCCTTTCAAACTCCAATCCTCGAAACCTTTAAGCTTCACATTTACATCATAGGTCCTATACTAAAGTTTGGTTCAAAAAAGGTTGTGGTTTTGGTGTGTTAAAGTCACACACTACATATTGGAACTATGCACAGCTCCAATAGGTGGCTTTCGAAGCTTTCTAGAGCCAAGGGATAGAATGTAGGGATATCACTCCAATCAGACAACGTATTGGAGTTACACATCATAATGCAGTTGGTTGGAAATTATGAATTTGAAGGCTTATATATTTTGAAAAATTAGTTTTAATTGTAAAGGTAACGTATCTGAATATCAATCTTCCTCAATATATACAAAAATGTATATATTTCTGTCTGTCATGTATGCATTACTACAATGTTCATCCGATCGCCAAGAAATTTTATTAAATTTTTGAGTACACTCTTGCGAAGGTTTTGTCCTAAATTTCTTTCATAAAGTCATTACAATCCTTATAATGTAAGTTAGATAATACCCGGTTGCACCTTTCTATGCCTCTGAAAGGGTTTTTAATTGAAGTCGATGTTATTAAAAAAAATTAACACAAAAATTACACTTTGTAAATTGTGTCGCAATAAGTTAACGGAAATCGAAAGTTTTTTTGAAATTTTTTTGGATTCTCTAAATCTAAATTCTTTCATATTGAACATCATGCCAATATGGGTTAACAAATTTAGAGACTATTAATAAAGTGAACTACATTGTCTATAAAAGTCACGAACACAAAATTTGCAGATAAACGGACACATTTTTCTTTATTTTACCGCAAAGAAGTCTGAAAACTGCTCCAACTTTAAGTTCAGAACACTTCTCGTTTATATTTATATACAAATTTTCATGATAATTGACTGAGCAATTTTGCAGTCTATACGCTATAAAAATCAAACAAACATTCGCTGTTATATATAAATATATTTCTGTTGATTAAAATATAAAATCTAATTTTGACACATTGCACGTTTCCTGGCAACCTGCTAGTATCTAATAATTAAAACTCAAAAATTTCTTTCCAATACTGTACACTAACTGTAGAACATAGAGAGCGGCGCTGATATTATACATTTTCGGTGGAATGTAAAACTCTTACAATATGAAAAAGTCGTGTATAGGAAAATCAACACACCAGTTTTTATTAAATTGTTACCACTTGATAATCAGTATTCAATAGAAATCGTAAAACAGACTGGAAAACTTTAAAAATTTTTTACATACCTATAAAATTTATTAAAGAAATGTGTGTATGTATACTTTGCAGCAAAGATGTATTTTGTTACAACAATGTATACGCAATAAATATCCGTACCATCAGCATAACATAAATTTTTTATATTAACCTGCAATGCAATTTTAACATAATATGGAAAGAAGTACAATTTTTTTATAAAATTGTACTAACTTTTATATTTATGTAGTGCTTGTGAAGGGTCCATATTACTACTGGACTGGAGAAGGGCAGCAAAAAATATAAAGTGTGCTTGTTTTTGAAATTATAAGTATATTTACTTTTAAATATTTTCAATTTTAGTTAGTAAATAAAAATTTTACCAACATTAAAAAGTGAACTTCAGTCATATTGTTCTTCATTACAAGTCGAAAACATTTCTTTTCATCAAATTAAACTACTACTATGATCAGCCCGCCCGAAAGTGCGTGCAAAATTACATAGACGTTGGTTCGCAGAATAAATCCTCGAGCTCTGCTTGTTCGAGGCTAAGGTTTTCCATTAAATTTTTGATTAAAATGATATATCTCTTCCTATTCCTTTTCCATACCCATTCCTCAGCCATTTTATTTCGTAAGGTTAATTTTTTCCAGTTTTATGGTTACGGCGGGATATAGTTTCATTTGCCTGAAAGGTTTTATACTAAGGCTCAAAAATTTAACCAGCACGTTCTTTAAATCATTACGGTACATTAAAAATCTCGCAAAAATTTAACTGGCTATAAACATTAAATTCAAGCTCCATAAGTTGCAAGAGATGACTTAAATGTCTAAATAATCACCATTTTATTTCCTTATGTACTAGGAACAAGGAAGTACCGTTGATAGATACTCAGGTTGGTACTTAAGTAAAACAAAATCTAATCTAACAATCTAATAATGTATTTTTCATTATTTTTAAATTCTTTAAAGATTTTCGAACCAAAAACAAGTCAACAATTGTAATTAAAAATCTCCTCTATAAACATAAAAAATATAATATAACTTCAAATTAATATATATATATATTATATATATGTATATAGGTACTTCAAATGTTGATTCAATAGTACAATATGTTGGTTATAGAAAGATAAAAGCATAAAAGTGTTAACATAACAATCAAAACAAACATTAAAACTTTATTTAAAGAGAAATAACAATTCAATCATCAGATATGATTTATGAAATGTAAAAATAAATATTTTTTTTTTGTAATTGAATTGAAAAGGGTTAAAATAACTATTAACCATTGATATATAGTATCTGCATATATATGTAACTGCATATTTACTTTATTTAGAGTATCTGAACTCTATCATATATTGATTTTATTCAGTTTCTATACACGATGACTATAGGTCAAAAGGGTATACTATATATGCCATTACGTTTACGATGCAGAGAAGGAGAGCGAGTAGGTATAGACTCAAAGATATGAATGGGATCAGAATCGAAAAGCAAATCGATTTAGCTATGTATGTCCGCATCCACGATAACCCAAAAAAATAAACGAGCTAGAATTCTAAAATTTTCACAAATTCGTTTTTATGCTGTCATCGTTCAATAGCAGTTTGACAGTTTGCTCCACGGATTCGAGAAACTGTCATGCAATTTCTTTTTTTATATCAGCATTACTCAATACCTAATGAAGCTGGGCGTTCGAAATATTGCCAAAAATAGTTTAGTTTTATGGCCAAAGTTTGTGCAAAATTTAGTTGCGGTAGTGGAATGGGTTCGAGTGGTTGCCATATAACTTCATCTTTTACTACTCTTTAACTAATAAAGGTTTGTTGACTAAAATTATTTCAAAAGTAATTCAACGGATGATATAATGTCGATATTACGGTCATACGGGTATCCTAAAGTTGACAGTCTACTCAACAATCTTACTTGTTTGTACTAAAATTTAATTTATAAAAATGTGAAATATTAGTTTTTTTGAAGGAGTACAATCTTTTTTTTACCAAATAAGATTCTTTTGATCATTCTTAATGAAATAATATTAATATCTATAAGATCATAGAAGAATAGTGTTAATTATAAATTTTACATATCATTTTCGTGCTGTTTTAAACTATTTTAAAAACAACGATTAACGATTTTTATATGTCATAACGTCCCTAACGATACTTTATTTTGATCTGTTGCACCGACTCATTTTACTATAGTTGGTTTTTATGAAGAGGCACAAGAAACAACGTTTCATCGAAAACGATTGAAGTGATTACTCGCATTCATTAATTTTTTTATATAAGTGGCGGTAATTTCACCATTTAAAATTTCTACAATAAATACAATGTCAGAAATAATTATTCTAGAAGTAATTGGGCTTAAGTTAATTAATAAGGGGAAATTGAGAAAATTAAAAGATTTGTTCATTGAAGGTAACAGAAATTGTATGTTTGAGCTTCGATTCTTTTAATGTGTACACCATACATTGGCGACCAAACAACAGTGGTGTATTTAAGATTCGGACGAGCTAGAGGTGTGAATAATGATTTTAGAATATATGGATGATTTAATTCTTTAGAAGACCTTTAAATATTAACCCAACATCGATTTAAACTTATTAATTAATACATTAATATGATTTGTAAAAGTTAATTGGATTTCAAAAAGAATTGCAAGAACATTAAATATAGTGCATTTATAGATTAGCTCACCGTTTAAACGATACCTATTAGAAATAAAAGATAAGCTACGAGTATAAGTAATTATAGCTCAATTTCCAACACATTACATTTTATATACACTAACTCCAGAAGATATTAAGATCTCCTTGAAGAAGTACTGAATCTTTTTTAGAAATAATGCTTCTAAAGTTTTTTATATCATCAGCGTATATAATAATCTTACAATGTTAGATAGTAGTCCCAGTTAATGATAGTAGTCGCATCATCAATTGATAAAATAAAAATGAGCGACCCAAGACGTCTTCCCTGGTAAATATTATACTAATGCTAAATTCATTTTATAAAGTAAAAGTTCAACAAACTTTACAATTGTAAACTCCTTCCTATTAATTCATAATTGTATAACATTAATGATCCATTAAACATCGATTCATTCAGCATTCACTATTAAAATATTAATTACTAACTTTCATCAAGCATAAAATTTTATAATTTAATTTTGCACTCAAATCAAACAATTTAATTATAATTGTATAATTTCATTTCATTTAAACTATCATTAACTATAAATGATGATTTCATTAAAATATAGAGGTTATATACAAAATTTTTCTAACATATGCATATAACATAAAATATATGTGAACAAAATTAATTACCATAAATACTTTAATTTTTTGATATTGTATGTATCTACAAAATAAAATAACTGTTTTAATGATATTAAACACCAATGTTCTTGTCATTTAATTTAATTTAGTTTACATCATACATTAATTTGTTTTTTTTAAATGGCAACTTCAAGACAAAGTTTCGCACTTTGCATGTAATACGTTAGGCACTTTTAATGTATATTGTAACTGTATTATAACTGTACAAACTAACGGTAATATATAGTTTTCCACTATATGCAAATAATTAACTTTTCTAAATGAAATAATTTAATGTAAGGAAAAAGTAAACGTGCCAAATATAATTAAATAGAAACCATTTACTTTTATATGAACACTTCCTTTATAACAACTGAACTACAAGTAGATGAAAATGAGTGATTAAATATTAATGTGTAAAATTTAATTAGTACATACTACTATTCTCTGCATTTAATGCATGATATATAAAATAAAATTAATTTTTTTAGATTTTTTTGAAAACCGTTTTTAAACATTTAATGTACACGTTATAAACAATACGGCCAATTATATAATGAAATTGATGAAGTGCTACGAAGCTTATTTCTCAAAATCTCATTTTATCGAAAAACTGCTTCTTGAAATTCCGTTTCTCAAAATCTTGCGGTGGGTTCACAGGACATGTTATTCAATATCCCTCAAGTATGGGTAGCAGAAAATGAGAAACCATATAATTTTGTTTCTAGCGATAGAAGAAGAGTCCTGGGTATCTGTGATTTTTACAATTCACCAAGCTATTTAGCTATTAAGCAACCCGTAGAAACCTTAAGATTTCTAAAGCCTGAGTACAGAAGAATATTTTATGAGAAAGTGGAAGTTACTTGGAACACAACCACGATCAAAGGAACTAGCGAATTCGAGCCACAAAGCAAAATACCTGGAAGTAATAATAATTGGAAGGGGTTTTACATTTAGATTTTAAATTCAAAGAAATAAGGGTTTTTTTCAAAATACTTAAATGAGAGATATTTCGAATTTGAAGGATTATGACAATCAGGCCCCTTTTTCACCACAACTTTTTCATCAATTTAATGGACCATTAGTGGAACACTTCTAGATAATTAAATTTAGGTCTACTATTAAATTTCGTATCCATTATTTGACACTTTTTAATGACATATGGCAAAAGTGCTCTGCTCGTTTTTCTCACTCAACTGGTTTTGACATTAAATTCATGAGAAAATGGATGAGAATAGAACTATTATCAATTAATTTATCATTCAGTTCTCATGAATTAATGCATCCCTAATGAATGTGTAATAGGATTGTCAAAATCAGCCTATTCATCTTTATCAGAACCAATTTTTGCATACAAGTGCTTATTTGTACATACCTGGATGTACCATTTGTACATCTTTTATATGAGTGTATATGAACTGCCATAATCGAAAATAGAATATTCGACAGATAAGTAATTTTATATAAATTCAGGGGAACTCATGGGGATAAACAATTAAGTTTAAATTAAGTTTTTTTACGAAACTATATTCAAGACTAAAATAAACAGCAAGTAAATGACTAAAAAAACTTATTATTTTTTATACGATTCTAAAATATTGCAAACTTATTGCTTGTGTCATTCCGACGCGCTTCATTGGATTACTTATTTACTCTATTAATTAAATAATATTTAGTGCAACCTTTTTTCAAAATTTTGATTGAATATTTTTTTTTACTCAAAAATCAAAAATAAATCTTATATCAATAGCGTTAATTAATTATTTTTGCTTGTAAAAAATTTTCTTTTATAGAACGTCCTTTTGACTTTTTTATTAATACAATTTGTCAAAAACTATTTAAAAATAAAACAAAATCCCATTCTATCATCAATTCAACATTGATTATTACCATAGCTTTGATAGTTACTTTAACAAAAAACCATGGAAAATTTTGTTTTTTCACTACTTTTAAAAAACTTCATCTCAAATAGAGCAAAAATGAGGAAAATTACATTTGTCCTTGTTAAGTCTCAGATAAAACCGTAGCGTTTTGTTGACAATATTATTATGGGATACGGACAAAATTTCCAAAAAATAAGTCTCCAAGAACTAAATCCCGCAAACAAATTCCCAAACATCAAATACCAAATAAAATTAACTTCTCAAAGCCAAAGTCCCTAAAAGCAGATCTTGGGGATTTTGAATTTAGTGATTTTGTTTTTATGGACTTCTACTCGGTAATTTTGACTCAGGAATTTGATGACCAGCCCTTTTATTATTAAATGAATATTTTATATCTTGGTTTATTTCAATCTTATAAGACTGTTTTATATTATTCAAAAACTTTCAAAATGAGATAGAAACCGGAAAAAAAGTTTTTTTTTTTTCTCGAAGGAAAGCTTGCCAGCCACTCATTAAAACTGTGTGGTGTTTCTTCAGGTAGTAGTCTACTTTAACACACCAAACCCACACCCTTTTTGAACCAAACTTTAGGAGGGAACCTACAAAATAAATGTACAGTTTGGTTTAAGGAATATGGATATGGAAGGATTTGGGATTATGGTAGAGGTTATTTGCGATTTCTGGATTATATGATAGGGATAATTGTATGGGATATTTAGAAGAAAGATGTTAATGTTCTTCTTACATTGGGGGCTAAATCGTACATATATACATTATCAACTTTGGCGAACACATTTGGTGGAATATGGTTCCATAAACGTGATGAGCGAATGACAAACGAATTTCCATAAGTCGTCTTACGCCATCTCGCTCTCAACTGTGTAGGAATGAGCATCTGTTGCCCTCCTTGTTTCCCATTGGAAAATCTTGAATGGAGGCTTGTTTCCAACTATCCTCAGAATAACGTGCACTGTTACCTTAAATCATTGCGTTACATTAAAGCCTGAATAAATAAAAGCTTAGTCAATTTAGTTTTTGATGCTGATCCGATACAAACGTTTGAGACTATATTTGGCAATTAAGGTGTTATAAACTAAGGAACAATTTTAATACACTACATCTACATCTTTCTTTAATAATAATTATGGTGGCTAAAAAACAACAAATAAATATATAAATATATATATATATATAGTGTATTAAAATAATAAAAACAAAAAAAGGTTATCATCAATTCCGTAACTAAACTAGTAAGCTTCAAGCAATACTATAATATTAGCACAAGTTTTCAAATGCATCTATATTACTTAAAAATCTTTTAATATAGATCACAACATCATATTGCATCATCACCAATTCAAGAGTATTACATGAATACACTTTTTATTTAAAATATACAAAATATTGAACAGAAAAGTAAAAAAAAATCAAAAAATTTAAATCACTGATGGAATATTATCCCTTTGGGTTGAATTTCATTTCACCAATTTAAACAAATACAAAAAAAAAACCAAATATAAACAAATACCAATAAATTTTTCCACTTTTCATTTGGTATTATTATTTGTTTTTGGTATGAACTATTTTCATATTTTGATAAATATAAAAATATATATTTTTTTGGTAAAAATAAAATTAAAACGAGGAAGAGTGTGGTAGAGTAGACTGTGTCAACTCTGGGATACTCGAATGACCGTAATATCTACATTATACCATCCGGTTAGAAATTCATATATCATTCAAAAGAAAATATTTTTTGAAAGGTAACTCCTCGAACCTCTTCCACTACACCAACTTTGTTTTATTCAAACGTTGGCCATTAAACTAAACTATTTTTGGCAAAATTTCAGACACCCAGCTTCATTGAGTATGGACTCGAACCCGTGGACCAAAATGGCTGGATTTCAATAGCGATAACGGCTATTACATAAAAACGAATTTGTGAAAATTTCAAAATCCTAGCTGCTTTATTTTTTGGACGGACACACCTAGCTAATTCGATTTACTTTTCAATCCTGCTCCAATCCATACCTTTAAGTCTATATGTAACCCCCCTCTCCTTCTCTGCAGCACAAACGTAATGGCAAATTTAGTATACCCTTTTGATCTATAGTCATACGGGTATAATTAATACTTAGGTATGTTGACAAAATAGGACACGTCTAGTACAATATTGGAATATAATATATCATCTGAATCAAATGAAATCTAACTTATTAAAATTTGAAATAAAAAATTGTACTTAGTGGAGCAATAACTGGAGCAAATGCACTAAACCTAGCTTGAACTCGGTTTAAAAAAATTTTCTAAGCATTAACTCATTTAAACTTGTAATATTACTTGTAAAATTTGAGTTTAAACGAATTCAAACTTAAAAAATTAAGATACGAGTCCCAGCTCCGTTTTATACATTTGAGGAAATAACTATTTACACACTTCTTTAAATAATTCGCAATTCTTTATATCATTTTGCCAAAGCAACATTTTCATGTCTTGAGATTGGTTATTATAAACTAAAAACTATCCGAGCTATGCCATCATAAGGCTGAGTACTTCCTGGAGGCTTGCTATAATTGAGAGATCTCTAGTGGAACAAAAAATTCATATAAATATGAGTAGATCATAGACGACTGTCTTACTCTAAAAAAATGAAGAAGCAAATTTTAATAAAAATAATTCGTGGACCTGTAGATCTGACTCTAACGGCTGTTTACTGCACAGTCTGTATTTGGTAGATCTTTTGTTAAAAATTAATAAAAGCAGATAAGTTTGTTGTAAAATCATGTTCTGAAAATGAGTTTAGAACAGTTAACAGCTAAACTGCGTCTACTACTGTGTGCTAAGAAAAATTGAGTTCAAGAGTTGGTGTAAATAAAAAATATAATCTAGAATTCTGGAACAAATCTATGTCTAATTCCTTTCGCTTAATTAATCGACAACGTAATGATTTACAATTCATTTCTTAAAAATGTACGAACTAAATTAAAAACCTAAGTAGAGTTACCGGATACACACAAGCATATCACTACCGAAAGGTGCGTACCTATGCATAGTAGAAAAATATCTAACAAATATTGTTTGGTAAAATCTCTTTAAAGTTGCATTGCAAGAACTTAATAGGAAGATCACTAATGATAATCTTGGTATTCTCAGAAGATTTCAATTAAAAAAATTTTAAAAATAAAATAATAGATGTAACTTGTCGTTTAAAAGTAATAATTTTTTTTTAAATATTGATTTTAACTTAATTTATTGGTCGTAACGTTTATTATAGCCTTCTAATATTATAACTTTTATTATATGCGTTGTTATATATATAGCTTATAATATTAGAATGCAGCATTTAAGGCCATTTTTTAAAAATTTATAAATTATGTCTTGTGAACTATATCAAATAAATTGTATTTTAAGAAAAATTAATATAAAATCAATTTAATCGTGGTATTGGGAATTCAGTGATTGCCAAATTGATCGTCTCACGGGAATTCCTAAAATAAAAAAATCACTTAAGAAGAAAATATTAATGAACTGTAACATATTATTTAACAAATAAAAATTTCTTTAAGTCTAAAATAAATAAAATATTTTTTTTACTTTATTTAAATCCCAAGACTCAAATTTTTTATACCAGAATATTTATTTAATTCATCGTTAGAAATGTTTAATGCCAACCATATTTTTTGTACTCCGAAGTTCGCTTGAATTTAATTCACGAAACTAGTTGCACTATTTTTATTAGATTTGTATATGAGTTTTAAAGCATCTCGGGGTATCCGCCTAATATACTTATCGAAACTTAATTATCTCTTATAGTGCTTCTTCTTACAACTACTACAAAGAAATTGGTCATACATCCATAAATCACGATAAATTTACTTTTCAATCAGCTTTCTTAAGAAGGTTCAGAGCTGAGTAATTAACGGCTTAGTGAAAATAATTATTAATGAAACTTTAAGCTTAGTCTGTAAAAATTGAAGTGGAAAAGGAAGAAAAACAATTTTATGAAGCTGAATGACTTTAAAATGTTCAATTTAACTGATATCCAGCAAGAGCAAACTACGACACATCTGATTTTTTACATACTACCATCATCACCCTCAACAACGACAGATCTAAAAATTCTATAAAATGAAGTCAAAATTGAAGAAAGTTCCGGAAACATTTTCTTTAAACAAAACCGCCCCATTTAAATTTTATGGTGAGGGATAATTCTAGAACTTTAATTCACTGAGCTTTAGGTTTTCACATGTTGAATAGACAAGAAATAAGTAAAAATAAAGTTCCTATAATAATTGTTTGACGTAGTTAAGCCTTTAACCAACTGAAAGAGTAAGTATTCTCATTCTCAGTTTGGTATCAAATTGGTTAATGTCACTTTACACCACCCTAAACAGTTAAACATTTTAAATAGTGGTGTATTGATTAAGACGTCAACCTTTTAACTGGCAGGTTTCGGATTCAAATCCTAATGGTTAGATCATAGCTAATAAATGAAATAACGTAAAATTGTATAATTATATCAGAACAATTTATATCGTACCGTAAAAGTATACAATATTCTTTGGAAAAAATATTAGTTCTAATACGGAATAAATCGTTAATGTCTTGTGTTAAATCCAACACAATATAACCATGAGGTTTTGATGTTGACTCATTATATACTCTCAAGAAACCCTTTATATTTTCTGGATATAGTTGCCTAGCAAGAGGAAAAATTTGCGATTTGTCTCGAGGATTTTTGAAAAGCACTAAATATTTACAATTTAATGAAATATCTCTTGAAAATTTTCCCTGATGAAAAACGTTTTGTGTTAACAATATAATAGATAAATTACGATGGTGTGAACCTTTAGTAAATAGCTCACATACCTCTTTATTTGCAGAATCTAACATTAAGTCATCTAGAACAATTAACGTAGGTTTATTTTCATTACCACTAAATTCTTTTGGGATACTGGTATAAAAGTCTATATAGGGAAAAGTTAGATTTTTTGGAATAGCAGAAATTTCTGGGTTACACCATTTTATTGTTTCAATTTTCGGAGAAATCAATCTATCAATATTTTCAATTAAATTACACACAAATGTTGTTTTCCCACATCCAGATGGTCCCGCTATCATCATTGTAAATGGATGAATAAAATTAATCATTTTTGGTCTGTGTCTGATAAGAAACTGAATTTAAAATGCAATTTAGAGATCATATAAAAGCAGCGAACATATTCTTAGTACTGTCATTTTGAATTATGGAAGTGAAGGAGTTCTTAAATATTTATTCCTCCGTCTTATTAGATGATCATAAGAAACTAATATTACATCTATATAAACACATTAAAAACTTTTCTGGAGTAAAAAAATTCACTTCAATTTATGGTACTCATTTTACCCTTTGTCCGTGGGCATATGATAATTCTACTTCTGGACCGGACACATGTGAATGTCACACAATAGAAAATTATAGAATCACTTTAGAAAATTTAATTAAATGGTACGAGAATAATGTCGAGGCTACAAGTCGTGTCAGAAATTCATAGAGGCGCTAGAAGAAACTTTACACGAAGAAAATTTATTCAAAAGGGTTTAAATGATACTTGGCAAATTGATTTGGTTGAAATGATTCCATATGCAAAATTTAATAAGACATGTAAATATTTATTAACCGTTATTGATACATTTTCAAAATTTGCGTATGCTGAACCGATTAAAAACAAAAGCGCTGATAATGTTTTAATCGCAATGAAAAATATTTTTAAGCGTGCTGGTAAAAAACCAAAAAATTTACAATCTGATCAAGGTACGGAATTTTTCAACAAAAAATTTCAAAATCTAATGAGGAAATATAAAATTAACCATTATCATACATATTCAGAACTAAAAGCATCAATTGTAGAACGTTTCAATCGCACCCTAAAAAACATGATGTGGAAACAATTCAGTTTACAAGGCACATATAAATGGTTACCTATTCTGCCATCGCTAATAGAAAAATATAACTCAACATATCATCATACAATTAAACTTCCACCTAAAAATGTTACAAAGAAAAATGAGAAATTTTTATTAAAAACTGTCTACAATAAATTAAAAGTTTTCCGAAAAGCAAAATACAAAGTTGGAGATTTTGTTCGTATAAGTAAATTTAAAGGTATATTTGCAAAAGGTTATCAACCTAATTGGTCAACAGAAATTTATACAATAGCGAAAATAAAAGGAACTGATCCAATAACATACAATTTACTTGATTACACACAAAAACAAATAAAAGGCAGTTTTTATGAACCTGAACTTACATCTGTTAAATTTCCTAATGTTTACCTTGTAGAAAAAATAATAAGAAAAAAAGGAAATCAAGTTTTGGTTAGGTGGCTTGGCTTTGATAAAAACCATGATTCATGGATAAATAAAAAAGATATTATTTAATGAATAATAATTTATTTACTTTTAGTAAAACATGCTATGCTGTTATTTAATATTAAAAACAACTTTTTAAAATCAAGTTTTATATATATATTTTTTTTTTTTTTTTTTTTTTAACTTGAACTTAATCACGTTTTCAATTTGTATTCATGATCACGCCTTTATATTATTAACAATATAATTTCAAACGTTTATTGGTTGAATTTTTTTCAAAACTTTTGCAGTTAAGTTATTCAAACAAAATATTTCCATCGATTTTTTAAGCTTTTCAAATTTAAAATGGCAGTTGGGAGCTTAATTTTTGAAACATAACGAACGAGCTTTATCAGCTTTAAATTTTTTTAATTTTTCACGTAAATATTAAATCAAGTTTAAACTTTGATAATATTAAGTATAAACCAAATTTAAAAAACTTTTCATATTTAATTAAGAACAGTAAGCACAATATCTTAAGCTTGTTACTGTTTGAATTTGAAATTTAAACATAACTGATATTTAAAAAACTTTTCATATCTAATTAAAAATATTCAGCTCAATAACTTAAGCTTATTTTTGTTAATTTATAAAACTTTTTTAAATTTTCACAGAAATATTAAATCAAGCTTAAACTTTTATAATATTCACTTTGTATTTAAACCAAACTTTAAAAACTTCTCATATTAAATTAAGAACAGTAAGCACAATATCTTAAGCTTATTACTGTTTTAATTTTAAATATAAACATATCTGATATCCTAACCGCCAAGTTTAATTTATAATACTCAAAGACTCAAACTAGCTTAAGCTTGTTATTGTTTTAATTTGAAATTTAAACATAACTGATATTTAAAAAATTTTTCATATCTACTTAAGAATATTCAGCTAAATAGCTTAAGCTTATTTTTTTTAACTTATAAAACTTTTTTTTAATTTTTACGAAAATTTTAAATCAAGCTTAAACTTTGATAATATTAACTTTGTACTTAAACCAAACTTTAAAGACTTTTCATATTTAATTAAGAACAATAAGCACAATATCTTAAGCTTATTACTGTTTTAATTTGAAATTTTAAACATAACTGATATCCTAACAACCAAGCTTAATTTAAAATACTCAAAAGCACAAAACTTTTTACTTATCACAAATTTATTGCATAACTTTAGGAGAACTACCGAAAAAAGCTCCTGCTGCCGCTGAAACGGCATTAAAAAAGCTTTAAAAAAGCTCCTCCGCCGCTGAACCGGCATATACATACTACTCGTAAAGTTCTGAATACAGTACCCCCCCGAATAAAGTACCCCGGATACACTAATTGGAACATTTTTCCAATTACAGTACCCCGGGTACACTAATTGGATTTGTTTTTTCGCAAATAAATTTCGAACTTTATATTGGAATTATGTTTTGACTGTTTTAATAAAAATTATAAATTTTATACTACCTTACTTTGTTATAATTTTGTATTAAATAAATCTCATTATTTTATAAATAAAGTTATTAATTTTACCAATAAAAATTAGGTAGGTAGTTATTCGTTTCACTGTTGTTCTATGTATCTCCACTGCGGGAAAATTGGTACGCACTCTTATTATACTAAAAGGATTAAAAAAAATACCAAAAGTTAATTTACCAAAAGACATCGATCTTTGTGTTAGTTTGGGTGGTTCGATGACCACAGATTTAATGTCACGTTGGATGAAAACGTGTTTCCATAAAGAGAACAGTTTTTTTGGTATTGAAAAGTTACTTTTAATAATGGATTCTTATGGTTGCCATTTAATGGATGAAGTGACAAAAGAACTATAGCTATGCAATGCAGAGTCAATCATAATACCTCCAAAAACTACATCATTTTTACAACCATTGGATGTTTCAATTAACTATCCATTTAAACATTTTATGAGAGCTGCTTGGAATGATTGGCTTATAAATGGTAAAGAGGAATTTACAAAAAAAGGATACAGGAAAAAACCGACTTATCAAGATATTGTTGATTTTACATCTTCAGCTTTAAAACAAATTTCGCCAGAAATCATTGAAAGGTCATTTGAGTGTAGCGGAGTTGGAGAGTTTGGAAAAGAAATATGTTTGGAAAAATTAAATAGCCGCCTTCAAAACATTCTTAAATCTTGCGGGGACGTACATGAATCAAATAATTCAACTTATGAGCTGGTCGGGGTTGATGAAGCTAATGCAAACTTAGCGAATTTTGATGATGATATAGAAACTATTGATGAACGTGTAATTGATAGTCAGACTTCTTCTGATGATGATGAATATATCAGCGAAACTTCCAGTGAAGTTGATACACAGGAACTTTTCGAATTGGTTTATATGGCTAATAAGTAATAGTTTAAAAAATTATTTAAAAAATTTATTCAGACTATATCTTAATAAATGTATCTAGTTTTTTTATTACTAATGAATTAATGTATATTTGCAGATTTTTTTTATTATTAATAAGCTATGTATATATATTTTTTATTTTGAATAAGTAATATAGTTATTTTGTTTTGTGAATTATACTAATTGCTTTAATTTTATTTTCCATAATACATTCCCTATCATATATAATTTTTTTTTGTTCCGAATAGTGTACCCGGGTATACTAATTGGATTTATTATTTTTTCAGAATATTGCCATTTTCCAATTAGAGTACCCGGGTATTGTATTCAGAACCTTACGGTAATATAAAATAAGATTATATAAATATCCTTTGTGTAAGATTATAGATTTCTTCCAAATTAACATTTAAGTATTCATAATCAAATGCAATAGCAGCAGCCGAGAATACAACGGCTTAACCTGGATAAAACAATTTAAGAAACTTGTGAAGAAAGAAACTTTAATGACTTGTTGAATGTCCTATACTCTTCTCCTATAAATGAACAGCTAAATATTAAGAAATACCTCAATGAAACTTATTTAAAAATCATTAACCATTCAATTTCCTCAATCATTCTTACATTAAACTTCTCCATTTTACCTCTATAATCTTAATATTGTTGGTAATACCGTTATTTTGCATTTCTATACATATAAAAATATATTTTTATTTATAATTTATATTTTTTTTTTTTTGCATTTCACCAATTCTTTGCCTTTTAAACCAAAAAACAAAAACCAAAAACAACAACACCCATTTTTGATCATCATGATGAAAATGATGATGATAATGATGATTTTGATGATAGCAAATGATAACCAAAAGAATACAATACAGTTTTAAAACAAAAACAAAATAATAATATCCTTGAAAATCTTTTTGAACTTTTTTCAACTTTTTCCCAGGATGTCAACACCTCTCCATATTGGTTAGAGATGATGAGATGTCGTGATGAAAGGATTTTAAATAAAAATGTTACAAAAAAAAAATAAAATAAAAACAACAACAACAACAACAACAACAACAAAATACGTAAAACAAATTTGTAAATATTTTTTTTTACCATTTTTTTCACTAAATTCTATTTTAAGTGTGTTGTGTGTATGTGTATAGGTGATACCCTATTGTTTGTCAATCTTATCACACTCTAGTCTTCACTATATAAAATACCATAAATAAATGGTAAGATGATGATTTTAATATGATGATTTTTGGTATGATGGTATCTACAAATAATGAAATAAAAATAAAAAATTATATAATAAATTGTATGATATATATGTATATTCTAAATAGATAAATTTGTTTTGAAATTTATTAAAGTTGAAAGTAGTAGTTGTAGAATACCTACATATGTAGTAGTAGAATGTGTAGAATGTGGAAATTATTACGAAGAGATAAGAAATATTTTTTTGTATTTTAAGTTTTCTTTTATTCTTCACTTTGATAAGAAAGTTTATATATATATATATATATATATAAATATAAAAATATATATTTATACCTAATTGAGAGTAGAAATAACGAAAATATAATTTAATTTATAATAAAGAACAAAAGTTTTTATAGAAAATAATGAATTAATTGAGTAGAAATTAGATTTATAGCTTTTTTATTACGTTAAACATTTAGTTCACAACATCTTTTATTTCCAAAATGAAAGACCTGTAACCAATAAAGTTAATTTAAAAGAAAAATTGTGTTCTATTTCAAATTGCAAATTTTAAGTTATTTTGAACTATTTTGAACTGAAATATAGAAAGTATTAAAGTCTTAAAATCACTTAAATTCATACTACCACATCAGACTCCAGAACTGTTATTAATATTAAAATCAAATTTTATGACAAATTCTATTTCCACATTCTTTGCTAAATTCCTTCCAAAATATTTATTTAAATTTTATTAGTTAAACGATATTCTAGATATGTTGCCTCCTCTCAAAGTTTTTCAATGTGAAACAAGAAGTGCGACAGATTTTTATTCCTACACTGTTGAATTAGTAAAATGGCGAAACAATGCTTATGAAAATTCGTTTGTTATACATACACCGCGAATATGAAATCAGTTACCATGCATGTGTTTCCTAAAGTTGGTAGTTTTTATATGTGCGCATTCTTGGAGTTTCCGGTGGTTTCAGATATACTTGATCGGAGAGCACTGCAGCTCGAGCGCAAAATGCGCGATTTGGTACCCAAGCAGCTGCCAGAATATGGAAAATAATGAATGAAATATTCTGAATTTATAGTAGGTTACAAAATCACAGACTGGTTATACGCTTTTTCCAGAATATGTACCTATATGAAATATTAAATAGCATTTTTTATGGGACTTCTGTCACATTGCAGTGAGTCAAAAGTCCCAATAGGACTCCTGGCCGTGGGACTTCTGACATGTTATCGAAATAAAAGCTTACAATCTCAATGACATGTCAGAAGTTACATAAGTGTTATCCAAAATTTTTCAGATATACATAATGAAATATTTGATCAGGGGATTCTTAAATAAGTCTTACTTTATCGGAATAAAAATCAGCTGATTGCCCATTTTAACTATACCTTCACACGATTTTCAATCTTACTGTAAATTCTGTAGAATTAAACAAAAACGTTAATTTTATAATATCCATATATATCCAATATATCCATATATATATATTTTTAAACAATGATATCCTACCTTAAATTTAAATAAAATGTGAAGCAAAAACAAAAACTAGGTATTCAAAATATTTGACTTTAAGTCATTAGTGCTTATCAAAATGACAAAATAAATGACTTTGTGCTAGATATTAATCATTTTAAAAAATCACAATTTTTTGTTTATTTGAAAAACAATGAATTCAATTCGAAAATGTCTCATTAATAGACACGTCATTAAATCACTTAATTTACTTTTCCATTTTACATAAATATCTATAAATATTATATGTTGTACGTATTTCCGCACTCCTAAATCAATTTTAATGAGAGTTTTTTAAAAATCTTAAAAAAAATCATTTCAATTATTTATCCATTAATTTCTTCCAAACTTTAGTTTTTCCCTTTAATCTTTAAGGAAATGTCTACGGAAATGTAAAAAAAATGGGAATGTAAAATCAGCAAAACTTCCTAAATAAATTTTAACCTCATCTCAATAAAGCGATGCAGGGAGATAACTGTAAATCCTGTAGTTTATAACTGTAAAACCCCTTATTTTAATTTTCATCAAAATTTTATGATTTAAAATTTAATTTTCTGAAAAAAAAACATAAGAAAATAATCGTAATATAAAAATTAAAGTAATTTATATAATGAATTAAATGAAAACCCATTTAATTATAATTAAAGTTTTTAATTAAATTTAAATTTTAAAAAGATATTTTTTTAAAAAGAAAATGTTATAATAATTTATTGCTTTAGCTAAATTTGAAAATTTAAATTCTTAGAAAATTTAAATATAAATTATGTTACTTTTGTGTGTTTTTTTTTGATTTTTTTAAAATGTTTTTTTTGTTGTTTGAATGTTTGAATGTTTTTTTTAACTCTTTTTTCCTTCTCTAATTTTTTTGTTTATTCATGGATTTGTGGTTTTAAACGTTTTGAATTAATTTTGTATAAAATAAAATATATTTTTCAAGATAATCCCAAAGGCAATAATCTGGTAATTTTTTTAAATTATTTTATTAGAATTTATTATATGATTATTATTTTAAAAGGTTAATTTGATAATTTATTGCATCAAAAAATAATGGATGCCTTATTTTGGAATCTCAAGATATCTTCACTTTTTGGATCTTTGCAAGTTTCTTCAGTTACCTTTCCGTTATAAGTCTCAACTTATTTTTTGCCGCAGCAAATTAGCCATGCAATTCAAAGCCCATGCGCTGCTTACTAGCCGTAGCGACAAAAATTAAAAATATTAGTAATAATCACCGATTTCGTAGAAAAACTAAAATGAAAGAATAATTATTAAAAAGATAAGGTTTTCAAGCTAGCCCTAACGCATAGCCCTCAAAAATTATGGTGTCACTTTTAAGGACTTCTCTTAATGTTTTCGTCGTTTAGTTAGAGAACCGGGAACTACCTTTTTTTGGAATCACGTCGGTTTGGCTTATGACTTGCAAGCTACGAGGCCAGGATCTGTATATTAATTGTGAATTGAAAAAAGGTTCGCAAAAGAACTCTATTTTTTTAAATTCATTGGAGGGAACAAATTCCTGAAGCACCTTTGAAAATTGTATCAATATTATTTCGTTCCGCACCTTTCACTATGACAAATACATGAAATTTATAGTGCTGCGATAATATAACATTAAGGACTATAAAGTCTTATATAGCTATTTCGGTATGAAAATTGTCATTGCTCTGTAATTTTAGTGATTCTCTTTGATGTTATGTTATCTGTTGTATTAAATAAAAACCCAATAAAATCTTATTTTAATGAAAACTGAAGGAAACTAAAACCCACCCGTGACTATCATTCTTTTCGGCGAACATACAAAAGGATTCGTCAGATTAAGATTATAAAAACTATAATAAAACCAAATATTAAAACTTTAAAATTTAAAAACTCCGAAAAAACAACAAATATGAAATACATTAAACATGACGAAAGACGTTTACATTAAAAATCTACACAAATAATTAAAATAAGTTTTCTAAATATTTCCATTATTAAAACGTTAACCAAAAGTAATTTTTCACATTACCATCTATAAAACTGCTATATGGTTTTAAAATTTCTTAGAAAATTGTTTACCTTTCTAATTAAAACTAATATATATAGTTTCTTTAATTAAATAAACTTCAACTTCAAAATTGTTTCCACAAGTCAGGGACAGATATTTTCCAGCACATGGGAAAACAATGGAAAGTAAAATTACAAAAGATGAATGAAACAATGTCAATCAAGTCAAGGAATGAGATTGTGTGACAAAATGGCCAATGAAATTGAATACAAATTCAATTTGTCGAAGGGACTCATCTTAAAAGTTTTAGTAGATTGTTTTACAACTTAAACCTCTATCTCAAACAACAGGATTCTACCTACAATATCAAGGCTGCATAGAATTAAATATCATGCGAACGCTGTCGGGGAAGCAGTTTCTTCCCTGGGGATTTCACATTACCTGTAGATCCCTGATGGGATTGAAGATGGTATCCGAAACAAAGAGAATCCCACAACATGTAATGTTTTACTGACGCATATTCGTGAAGGTTATCTTAGTTACCTAACTCAATTTAAGATTTAAGACCCTCTCTGCTGACAATTCGTAATCGGCTCTGTTGTACTTCAAATGTTGATAAAACTAAGGTCAGTCTTAAGCTTAGCCTCTGAATATGAAAAAATACTTTTATAACAGATTTAAATACTATGATGACTTAAGAAGGTGTAGTGGAAAAACCTACTTAATTGATATTCCAGAAAGAAATGGAAGAGATTATTATTAATAATAATTTTAATAATTTTATCCAAAATCAACGTTGTCGGATAAGTTTTCTATCAGAGACAAAGAACTATTTCATTTAAATAATATAATTGTATGTTAGTGTGTGCCAACATAAAGAACTTGAGTTATGAAAGTTGACAGAGAAAACTCAAATTGAAAATTAAAACAAAAAACTTTCATAAATAAAATTTTTAATTTAATTAAAATGTGGTACAATTTCATTCACTTAAAATGAAACGAGGTAACAACTAATTATGAATTAAAACTGTTTTAACCTTACAAAATATAATTCGTCTGGTACAAAGTAAATATAAAGTTTTAAGGGCAACCCCGATGTCAAATAATCTTAGGATAATTTTAAAATGTGTTGATTATTATTTTAGAAAATTTCGCATTTTTTTATTTTTCCAAAGGCTGAAAAAAAACTTGAATATTTAACCCGCGCTAGTAACTCACTAAAAATAATCATCCCTCATAGCCAAAATAATGAGATATGCACCCAACCCGCTTGCTCAGTATAATAGTTTTGCTACTAAAAAATCTTAAAATATAGTGAGAGTTTAAAATCGGGATTGTTGCCTTCTTTTTCTCCGTTTTTAACTTCTTGGTGGAGTAAATTTATGGATACCTGATACTTAGGTTTCCATAAATTTGCTACATCACACTCTATATTGTGATCCCATTGATCCATTTCAGGCCATGTTTTCCGTAGCTTCTCACTCTTCTTCGCTACTAAGCTACTTCTTCATGTTATTTGCTTTAAATATTGCGTCCACACAAATTGTTTCCTGTAGAATTTATACAAAAGTCTCTTGCGCAATGTTTTCTGGTTCGTGCTGAAGACTTTTTGGGTACATAGATATGATATTTCACAGTCTTAGAAAATAATCGTTTTCAGACAGGCTATGATCCTTAGATTGCCTGTTGACTACGGAATTTCATTCTAATTTTATGCGGTTCTCAATAACTTCTTCTTTTTTTCAGAAAGAGAAGGCACTAAGGTTACTACGAAGCTATTAGAAGAAACCCACCGCATCCTCTATGTTAGTCTTGTTTATTTCAATTTATTTCAGCTGTTAGCATTCAGTTGTTGAGCTTTAAGAATCCAAGATTCCAATTAGTATTAAAGATTCAAATAGATAGAGATTTTAATTTCTATTTGATGCTACGTTCATCTTGTTGTGTTGTCATTTCTTCAAAGCAAATTACTCTACTTTTATTTTGCGTTATTTCTAGAAATTTGAAAATAATTTTTTATAGTAATTGAATTGAAAACGATTCAGCAAATTGTAATAGATTTTTCTGTAGCAAAAGAAATATTAAATTTAAAAAATTTCAAAAAAAAATTACTTATTAAATTATACTTAAAAACTTTCTTCATTAAGGCGGAAGAGTTCAACTTTTCAAGATCTGAATAAATAGCAAAATTCTATTTTTTTTTTTTGTGTAGGTCTTTCATTAAACGGATCGATTGTTCGTAAGTTTTATTCCTTCTTTTTGATATTAAAATGAGGAAAAAAACGTAAATTGAAACAAATTTTTCAACTTTTTACATTATTATAACTTTTTTTTCTGTTGAATTGTGGAAAATTTTTAAATGGTTCAAATTTTTTTTCTTAATTTCAATTTTAATTTCAATAGTTTTGATGTTTTGCCTCATCCCCAACCAATTCTTGGAATCTTTTACAAAGAAATTTAATAATTTTTAAAAATGAAAAACTTAAAATTAAAATGAAAAAAAACTTCAAATGAAAATTGAAACTTTTTAATTTACCTTAATTTGGAAACGGGTTGGGACTGGGATTAAACGTGGAAAATGGAGGAGAATTGGAAAAAATCTTACAAAATTGGAGGAAAAAAAGATTTGTTAAAAATTACCAAAGTAACTTGTATTCAATAACTTAATTTTAATTATATAAAAATTTTATAATTTTATAGTGATTTATATTTTTTTTATTTGAATTCGAATTCAAATTTTAATTTTAATTTTGTTAAGTAATATTAAGGAAGTATGAATTACTTTCAGACACTAAGTAATAAGATTACATTTTGAAACACGTTTTAAAATAAAATAAAGCACTTCCAGTAATTTTAAATATAATATTTTTTCTTGCAAAGTTTTTGATGCATTTAATTTATAAGTTAAATTTTTAAAAGATTTCATAAAAACTGATCAAAATGCAATAAAATAAAATTAGTAGAGTGCTAACTGTTTAACTGTCGTAACGGGGGACTGTCGTTACGAATTAGTTTTGAAAAAAACTCCTAGTTCTAAAAATAGAAATTGTATTAATCGAAAATTTTAAACAATTTATAGTTAAATCTTAACAAGATCTGGCACAGGACAAGCTAAATTAAATTTTATCTAAAATGTCTATCCGAAAAATGTCTTTTTTTTAGTTTACTCTTGACAAACTGTAATGCTTTAATTGTCATAGTATAGTTACACCGCCGCAATATATGCAATTTTTTTAAAGTTAATTAAATCTTTATTAAACGAGGAAGAGTGTAGTAGAGTAGACTGTGTCAACTCTAGGATACCCGTATGACTGTAACATATACATTCTATCATCCGGTTAATTACTTTTGGCAAAATTTCAAACATTCAGCTTTATTAGGTGTAGAGTAATGCTCATATAAAAGAAGGAGTTGTATGGCAGCTACTCGAACCCTTTGCAGTAGACCAACCAAATTTTGCAGTAACCTTGGCCATTATACTAAACTATTTTTGGCAAAATTTCAGACACCCAGCTTCATTTGGTGTAGTGTAATCCTCATATAAAAGAAGGAGTTGTATGGCAGCTACTCGAATCCTCAGCAGTAGACCAACCAAATTTTGCAGTAACTTTGGCCATTACACTAAACTATTTATTGCAAAATTTCAGACACTCAGTTTCATCAGGTGTAGTGTAAAGCTCATATAAAAGAAGGAGTTGTAGTAATTTTGTAGTAACTTTGGCCATTATACTAAACTACTTTTGGCAAAATTTCAGACACGCAGCTTCCATAGGTATAGAATAATGCTCATATAAAAGTAAAAGTTGTATGGCAGGTACTCGAACCCGTGGACCAAAATGGCTGAATTTAAAACTCGATTCCGTTTTTTGCATAAATCCTAGCTCCTTTACTTTTTGAGTTATCGTGATGACGGACGGACGGACGGACGGACTGACGGACGGACGGACGGACTGACGGACGGACGGACGGACTGACGGACTGACGGACGGACGGACATACATAGCTAAATCGATTTATTTTTCGATTCTGATTCGATCCATACACTTGAGTCTATATCTACCCCCCCTCCTTCTGCGTCACAAACGTAATGGCAAATTTATTATACCCTTGGACTATATAGTCATACGGGTATAAAAATAAAATTAGGTTTTAGAAGATTACATATTTAAACAAATTATTTGAAATCTTAAAGACAATTTCAATCCAGTCAATCAATTATTTAACTGAAATCGGAATGACGTTTGTTTTAATTTTTCGCTGTATGTGTACATTTAGTTTGAAATTTTGGCAGCCCTGCGTATGAAAGTTAGATTTAGACTGGTGTCAGATGAGTTCAGAAAAAGTATATGTCGTTATTGAAATTAATATTTATTTAAAGTTGCAATAGTGCAATTTAATTTTTGTTATATTATTTTCAATGTATATCTATGAACTTTAAATGTAAAGGTGTTAATGTGGCATGCGTTTTGTTTGACTTCTCAATCCAATCATCAATTGAATATCCGTGTTGCTGCTTCCTTTAATATTTTTGGGTTCTGATTTTTATATTACAGCTGCTATGTTTTTTATAAGCTCTTTTCTCTATGTATGCATAGGTTTTGACTTTTTCACAGTAATAATTAAACCCAAATTATATATGTTTAATTTTGGATATTTTATAATGTTGACCTTAAAAATTTGTCATATTAAAAAAAAATTTTTATTATTCTGTCACACTTCTTTATTAGCGCTTGTGCGCACGAAAATTGTCTAATTACTTAATCATTTATAAATGCATATTTATACATATTTAACCTATGAATTTATAAATTCCAAAAATTTTTTTTAATAAAACAATGTCAAATCATCAACTAGTATTTATAAAACAAAATTGCTGAATGAATCAACTGTTAATTTTTGATCCGCTTTTTCCAATCCCTTTGTACAAGAGCATTTCCTCCTTTCTAATAGGAAATCAAAATTTCAATATAATCATCTATTTCGCATCATAAAGTTAAAGAACAAATAATTAGCACTCTTTTAAAAATCTATCAAATTTATACATTTCATTTTTCCTTTTATTTTATAACTTTCAACTACAATTTAACAGACCTTTCATTCATATTTTATGCTTTGAACTTATTTCAATAACATTAAATATATATATATATCAGTATATACATATATAATGATTTTATTTTCACAAAAAGAATTCATGTACCTAGTTAATTTTATCGCTTTCAGGTAATACAACTTATTATTAATGAATTCTGATTATCATAATTAACTTGTCTGCTTTTAAAATATCAAAAATATGTATATACCCTGTAATATAATAATAGGATCTGAATTCTAATCTCCCCGTCTATTAATTATAATGTACCTTTCCATCTGTATCTTTAATTTAATACTCTTATTACCGTTTTGTTTTAGTTTAAAAGCGTTCATCAAAACATTAAATTCTATTGTACATATACAATTTAACTTACATCATTTCTAAATTCATGATTATTATAAAATCTATTAACGGCGAGGTGACAAAAGTCCCTGAGTAAAAAGTCCTCGGGGGAACTATTACTCGAAAAAAAGGAAGAAGTCTTTTTAAAATTATAATTTACTAGGACCAAAACTTCCCTAAAAATTAAACATAATTTTCAATAATATTTTCAAACATGTGATTAAGTTTAGAGCTGAATTTTGAAATGAAATATAACCGAAATTATGTAGCAAGGAAGTCGAATATATTTTTATTTTGAAAATAATTTTGAAAGTCTGATAATACCAAAATATATAACTAAGTAAATAGCTGATAAGAAATCTAAGGGAGATCCTATATTACGACTCATATTAAAATTGGATACACAGTCAAAGTTGTTCCTTTTTCCAGAGTATTTTTGTGTTCGTGTACGCAAAATTTTGAATTAAAAACGAGTTTTAAGAGATTACAAACTATGAATTTTTGAAAAAGAGGAAATTCCTGGTCTGGTTTTCAATATGAACCTTGCCGAAAATTAATTATTATATTTTGTTAACTGTTACATTTTTATATATTTTGGAAATAATTAATATATTAATACTATACTTTTAATTTATTTATTTATTTATTTATAAACAGTCCCTTAGCTTATACAATGTGATATAGCCATGATGTGACACATACCTTTCCTTTTCAAACGTGGCTGATTATTCTACTTTTAATTTTAATTTATGACGTCATAAGAGCGAGGGGAACTTTTGACCCACTAATCGTAAGTCATCATTTCCAGGAGTCCTTTGACTTTTTTTTCAAGTCAAAAGTTCCCGGGAGACTTTTGATCCCAGAACTTTCGTCACTTCGCCCGCATTTACAAAAATTGTATAAGTAATTTTATATAGAATTATTGAAGCATTCCAACTAAAATAAGCACATTATATTATTATATAAGTAATTTAAAAACTAAATATTTGTTATAATAAATAGTATTGTGATATAATGCATTTATGTTAAGAATTATAGAAATTTAAAAACAAAAATTAAATAAAGCGTATATTGATGCAACAAAAAAAATAAAACTAGAGATGAACAATAGCTGAATCATGAATGAATGAAAGAAGAGAGTTTTTTTTTATTGTATCCGATTATATACATGCATTTATACATTATACAAGTAGTTGGAAAAATTATATTTTTACTGTTATAGTATGATGTATATATATATATAAACTTTTTCCAACATTTCTCTGCTTTTTTTCATTAGTATTTCCTTGCTTGATTCCTTTTAATAACGAATGAAATGATGAAAGGAAAAAAAAATATTTTATTTAGATTTCAAAAGGTTCATTAAAAATTATAGAAACTTTAAAAAAAAAAAAAATAATGGAAGTTTTTAAAAAAGAACTAAAAAAAACTTTGGTAAAATCAAATGTTTCAATTTAATATTTTGTTTTAGAAAAAAAGTAATAGGATTGTTATATATTGAATGAATAGTATGACTTTAATGTTTGACAGCTGGTATATGATGTTGCCAGCTAGTATATGCCAGCATGTTAAGGCGATTATTAATGTTGGATGACAGCAATAGTTGCAAACTCTTAATAGGCGTTTCCTCTAACTCAGTACAGACCATAAGCTATCAAAATATCTGTGTGTTTTTTTTAGATCAAAATACTCAGAGCTCATAATCAGAACGGGTTCATTAAATACTCAAAGTGCTCAATAGAAATATTTGGAACACGATTGAGCATAATAAATTGACAACTACATTTTGACATTTTTGTATCAAAGATTTATATTAAATTTTAAAAAATTCAAATGACACTTTACTTTCAATATTTTTTTTTATTAAACTTGAACGTTCGAACATACTCTGTCCATGCTCTGCTCAGAGCTATCTTAGTTTATTCCCAGGGTACTTCTGAGCTATTTGGGGTGTTCAAAAAACGCTTAATATTGATTTAATTAAGTTAATATTGCCAATAATATTATTTATTCTTGTCAAATACTTTTCTGTTAAATAATTTCCAGTTCTAGGCTTCATATTTCCAAATATTAAGTCATTTATAATTATTTCATATCTCAAGTTTTCAAGTACTAAATTAAGTTTAGATTAATGCATAATATAATTTAATATTTCGAAATTGAATTATACAACTATGACACATCGGTAGACATCTTAATAATGTCTGTCAAAAAAATTTTATATCTTATTTAAGCTTTTACGTAAAGTTATCAAATACATTTAAGTAAATATTTACATTTTTAACCGATTAAGTAAATTAATTAATATAAAGTCACAATATTAAAAATAAATTCTTAATTAAGATCATTTTGTTCTGTAAAAGAACAAACCTTAAATTAATTAAAAATTTTAGATTTTTAAAAACTTATTAGCCCTCCTTCCTAATAAAACTTAAATAAATATCATGTAATATTAAAATATTTGTATAAGGATTTCTTTATTCTATATTAATTCTTTGCCTTTCTTAGCTACGACCTATATTATTAATACACTATGTAAAGAAATATTTATATATATATACGTATATAACCATAAATTATTATAAACCATATTATACATAACCTTAAAATTGAAAAAAAATAAAAACCAATGTTGTTATACTTTATTGTGTTATATTTAATTTGTTATACACATGTACATAAAAACTTTATCAAATGTAAGTCTACTACCTTTTATATATATACAAAAATATGATATAATGTTATTTAAATAATTTAAATGAATTCCTTTGAATAGACAGGAACAATGTAAAAATTTAGAAAAAAAATAAATAAAAACCTAAACTGAAAATAGAAAACTAAGAAAAAAAAAAAAAATTTGTCAAGAAAACCTTAACTTAGAAAAGAAAAAGCATTATTTATTAAGAAGTACTAAAAGTACTAAAATAACGAATGGTTGGCTACATTTATGCAAACAATATGTATTTTTATATATCATATTTTATATATAACAGTGGTGTGTACAATACATCTGTAATGCATGCCATTTATTTTATATATAGGAATTGCCAAAAATTGGATCTATCAATCAATTTTAAATTCATACTATTTTTTTGTTTACATTGTGTAATTAAAAGTCTTACTTGCCTCAAATTTAATTTAATATTTTCATTAATTGTAATCAAACGGCTATAAAACCAGCTGTAGAAATTGGGCTGAACCATTAAGTCTTAAAATCAAAAGGACTCGAAACTAATACATTGTTGAACTAATACGCTATTACTTCATATGTAATTAAACGCAGTGTTGAATATTTAATGAACTCAAATAAAAACGCATTGAACTGTCAGATGGTCACTCAAAAAAAACCGTTACATTTACAAATCACACAATAAATATATGTATGAAACTCAATGATAAAAATAACAATAAAAAAAAACTGACGGCCAAACTTCAAAACAAAAAAACTCAAATCAAATTATATTTTTGACATTTAAATTGTCATTGAAATTAAGACTTGGAATTCATACATAATATATGTACAAAGTCATTCTAAAATTGATTTAAAAAAAAAACAAATTGCAAAAGGAAGAGATTATCAAAATATAGCCTACAAAAAAACCAACTAAAAACAATTTTAAAATGCAATTAAAATTTTTAAGCTTTTCAAATTTAAAATTGGTGAACTTCAATTAAAGACCTGTCAAAAAATTAATAGCAAAATATAAACATTTCAATTTCTTATCATTTCATTTGTAATTTAATTTTTAAAAATTTTTACATGATGATTTTAATATATATTTGAAATAATTACCGTGTTCAAAGACCTTTAGAATTTAGGGCATAAGTTTAATATTTTATGAAACTACTCTATTAGAAATATTATTATTGTTATTATTATTATTAATATTATTATTATATTCAAAAGGTTTCACACCTCTGACAGTATATACATTAACAATCTATATTAAATTGTTTTATCATTAAAGCAGGATATACCATATTATAATAATGTCATGATAATATCATGTAATGGTATCCCTATTTAAAATAATATACATATAACATAGAAGACCAAATCTAAATATTGGATTTTCTCTTCATTCATTATTATTCTAAAAATTTGTAGGGATAAGTTTTGAATATGTTCATATAATAACCGTTCAAAGTTAAATTTAAAGAACTTTAAATAAACCGTTTAAACTTTTAATTGAACATGTTACAGTTTATTTTTTACATAACCTTTAACTTGCTCCACCACAAGCTTTAATTCACATACATCTACAAGTGCATTAAAACGCTAAATATGAATAATGTTAAAAAAGATCAGATACCAACTTTAAAAAACAAACTAATTTACCACTTTAATAATCTTTTATGCTCGACTGCTTCATTATTTTTTTAAAAAAAAAAAAATTTTATATAATGAAAAATAGATGTAGAAAGATAGAGATAGAAAAAATTGAAAGAGGAAGACAAAATAGGGAAAACTTTTCTTGTTAAAGTTTTTTACTATTAAATGTCCAAAGTTGTTTTGATTGATGGTGGCGATTTAAAAAAAAAAAAAATAACAGTTGTTATATATAGAAAAATATGGATTATAATATCTTGAGGACATACTTTGGAAAATAGTATCTCTAATTTTTTTTTACATTTATGATGAATATATCTCATTTTAGTTTTAAAATTATTTTCTATATTTGGACAAGGAAGTTAAAGTTTCCTTTAAAACGTTTAATTATAAAGTAATCATAATGTAATTAAAAAAAAGTATGATGTATATAAACGTAATGTTGCAATAAGTGATCTATAATTATCACTATTAACACTGGGTTCATTGTGGTTTGAAGTAGCTGTGTGGAATCACAGACATAACCAGCGTATCTTTAAAATGAATAAAGACGGAAACTTGAAATTTGGTAAAATGCAGTTTTGTCCTGTTTCTTTTCTGTTCTTGAATTTTAAAATAAATTGAAGTGGGGTTTTAAATACTTATCACATGCCTCCCAAGAACCAATAAACATATCTTCGAAATTCATACAGATAAGAACTTGAAGTTTGGTACAAACATGTTTCATGCCTGCATTATATCCCAAAAATTTGGGATGAATTAAAATGGTGATTCAGGAACTACCACACACCTCTAATGACCGAACAAGCATATATCTTCGAAATTAATAAAGATAAAAACATGAAATTGAGTATAATATAGCCCAGTACTGTTTCCATTATGTTTTCGAATTTTGAATTAAATTGGTGCAGTGGTTTAAGTGCCTATCACACGCTTCACAAGACCTAATAAACATGTCTTCGAAATCAATAAAGATTGAAACTTGAAATTTGGTGCAAGAGTTCTTTCCTGTTTTCTTTATTTTTTTAAAAAGTAGTGGTTCGGATAGCTGCCACACACCTCCTTAGACCTAACCAGCATATGTTGTATTAATAAAGTTAGAAAATGAAATTTGAGTACAAGAGTGTTCTGTTCCTTTTCCATTATGTTTCTAAAATTCGTTATTTATTGGAATGGTTGTGCGAACACCTTCGACACACCTCCCAATAGCTAAAAAGCATATTTTTGAAATTAATAATCCTGAAAAGGTATTTCTGTATACTTAATGTTCCTCATATCTGAGACGAGTAGAAATGGGGGCTCTTCTAACTGTAATTAAATTTGTCAGGTGAAGGGTATTAATCAGTTAGTTGGAACTACTTGTTTTTGTTTCACTACTTGTTTAAATATAATTCATTCGGAGTACAAATAGACATGAAATAATCCATAGTACGTCCATTATAAGATGGAAGAAAAGTAGGTCATCTCATTCACAAAAAATCACGAAATAAACATAACTATAACAATCTGAACGAAAACAAATTAAAAAAAAAATTCTAAAACAAGCAAAAATCTTTTTAATTATAACATAAAATCCTTTGTAATTCAACATTCACTGGACAACACATTTTGTGTTTTACAAGACATAATCATATAATTTAATTTCATGTTTTAATTCTTATATTAAAAAACTCATGTAAATGTAAAAACTGTTTTAGAGTATTTTATTTTTCTTAGAACATCATGTTTAAAAAAAAAACTTGGTCACATTTTCTTTAGATAACATAATCTATAATTTAATAAGTATAAATTCAAAGAATATTAACTCACCTGACCAAGATAGTAGGAAGTTGGAGGAAGATCCTATTAAAATGATGTTTTTAATTCCCATAATAGAACAAGATAACGTGACTATCAAGTACATTTTAACTTAAATTTTAACATCAAAATACACAAAATTACATTTTAAAATCAAATATTTTTACAATTAATATCAAATACAATTCTTATAATCATTTAAAATGTAGTTTACAATATTTATTTGATATTTATAAAACAAAAATGGAGATATATTTTAAAAAATATACTTATATGTAGGAGCATTTGTACACAAAACATATTATCCATTTACTCGATTTGTCCTTTGCGTACGCCCATACACGAATTGCATTTAATTTAAAGTTTAAACAAGATTTTCACTCTTATAATGACACAGATATTTTATTTGACTCATTGCATTGCATTTGAACACAGATTTGTTCGGAATATCATCAGATAAAATCTAAACAATCCATTGATACATTAAAACAAAACCCCTCAAGACTACTGTTGTTTTTTTTTTATACTTCAAATATTCCAGAACTGGAAAATAATTGGCAATCATAGAAAATGTAGTTTTTCATGATAGAAAAAAGGAAAAAAAAAAAATTAAAAAAAAAATTGTCATAGAAAATCTAAAATATATATATAGATGTCATGCTATTTGTCTAAAGAACAAAGAAAATGATTTGTTAGATTTTTGTTTAGTTTCTTTTGTCGTTTATTTTTTAATGTCATTCTGTATTAGAAAATGAAATATAAAAATCGATTTCAGCTACATTTTGTCAGTCCTATTTATCATTCGTGAATCAACAAAATCAATGAATTATATTTAAATGTTCTGAAAAATCAGTAACTTTTTTGGTGAAACGTATATTGGGACCTGTATTCTATTAAATGGTACTTAAGCATAGTTCTAATTACAATTACTAGATACTCATTACCTTATCTTACTTGAATTACAATTACTTGTACATTGTCAAGTACTAATATTTATAAAATTTCGGTAAGATTTAAGTATAAGTAAAAGAATCATGTACAAATTTTTATAATTCCTGGAAAGTAACTATATTTTTGAGTTTAATTACTTTTGTAATTATTTGTGATACTTAAGTCTTTTCATTAGTAAAATACCAGGAAATACTTAAGTATCAAGAATTCAAGTACTTTTTAAATATTCGTTTGAATGCCAAAAATTGAGTCAGAACTCAAATTTAATTTTTTCCAAACAATGATAATCATATTTTGTAAATATAAGAGTTCAAGCGTAATTTCTACTTAAAACTCAAAATTTAATTGAGTTAAGTATCAAAATTTTATTGTAATTGATACTTGATAAAGTAATTAATGATTATAAGGTAATAGCTAACCAATGGCGTAGTGGTAAAGACGCCGCCTTTTAAACCCCGGTCAGATCATATCCAATAAAAAACGAGGAAGATTATAGTTGCCCTTGTCAACTTTTAGATACCCGTGCATACCCACTATGGTGTATAAAATAAACCGTAATTTACTTCCCTTATACATTTAACTCATTACCCCATAATTTTGACGTAAAAAAAAAAAAAAAAAATTAACAAAAAAAAAAAAAATTACAAAACAAAAAACAAAATTTTCATTCATTGTCCCATAACTTTAGCTTAAAAAAAAAAAAAAAAATTAACAAAAAAAAAAAAATCACAAAAAAAAAAAAATTTTCATTCATTGTCCCATAACTTAAGCTTAAAAAAAAAAAAAAAAAAATAAAAAAAAAAAAAAACAAAAAAAAGAAATTGGCCCACCCTAAAAGTCCGATGGTCCGAGTGATGTCCAACTTTGCCAAGTAACTTGCCCTATTAATTTACCTGCCCAATTTTAATTTTAACCTTGTAGCTTTATTAGATTCACAGTTATTGAATCGAAAACTTTGTATGGCAGCCCCCCGAAAATGGGGCCCTAACATTTTGAAACTTCATATAAGTGCTCGATTCATTATATAACTAACCGTGTGTAATTTTCAGCCTCGTAGTATAATTAGTTTGGAAGAAATTCATATTGGTGCAAAGAAGTTGTATGGTAGCCCCCCGTAAATGGGGCCCTAACATTTTGAAACTTCATATAAGTGCTCGATTCATTATATAACTAACCGTGTGTAATTTTCATCCGCGTAGTATAATTAGTTTTGAAGAAATTCATATTGGTGCAAGGAAGTTGTATGGCAGCCCCTCGAAAATGGGGCCTTAACATTTTGAAACTTCATATAAGTGCCGGAGTCATTAAAAAACTAACCGTGTGTAATTTTCATCCCCGTAGTATAAATAGTTTTGAAGAAATTCATATTGGTGCAAAAAAGTTGTATGGCAGCTCCCCGAAGCCTTGGTCCGATTTTAACCAAAAACAATAGGGAACCTAGAAATTGTCTAAAAATGACTTTGTGTGAATTTCAAGACTCTAGCCCTTTTAGTTTTTGAGTTATCGTGCTGACACACGGACGGACGGACGGACGGACAGACACACATAGCTAGATCGACTAATTTTTCGATTCTGAGCCGATACGTACCCTTGACACTATATCTAGCTCGTCTAGATCGATGCGTTACAAACGGAGGAGCAAATCTAATATACCCGATGTCATATATGTATGCACGGGTATAAAAAATAACGTAAAATTATTTAATTATATCGTAATAGTTTATATCGTAATATAAAAATAAGACTTAATAAAAATATATAAATAGTTCTTGTGTAAGATTATAGATGGTGCACAAAGTTAACATTTGTGCATTCATATTTCATAACCTTATACAATAGCTACAGCCGAGTAATCAACGGCTTAGTGAATATTATGATTAAAGAAACTGAAGCCTAGTTTAAAAAATAAAAACTTGGTGAATGCCCTATAATCCTTAAAGGAGTGGAAAAGGAATTAAAAAAAAAAAGGTAATAGCACTTATTATATTTTTTTTGTATTTTCCTTTTCCACTCCTTTTAGGAGTATGGGGCATTCATTAAGTCTATTTAGACTAGACTTCAGTTTCTTTAATCGTTATATTCACTAAGTCGTTGATTACACGTTTGAAGGCATTGTATAAGATTATGAATACACAAATGTTAATTTTGTGCGTCATCTTTTACCCTACACAAAAGTTATTTATACATTTATATTAAATCTTAACTTATATTACGATATTATCTATTACAATTTTATGAAATATGATTTGACGGGGGTTTGAAACCGAGACCTTCCTCATGAAAGGCGGCGTCTTTATCACTACGCCATTGGTCAGATAGTACTTACAATACGCAAGCCTACAGTACAGTTAAAATTGTTTCTTTAAAAAGTTTTGGATTCTATTATAATTGAAGAGTTTACGCGAATTCTTGTCTAGTTATTTCTAGAAGTGCACCGCTTAGTTGAATCTGGTTTTGATTTAATTGGACGTACATTTTGTCCCAAAACTGACATTTTTACCTAATGTTTAAAGTTCCCAATTTCGATATATACATTTTAACATATACATTTTAGGCTTTGACTGCCTAAAATTTTTAAACTTATTTTACGTACAACAAATAATTTAAAAACTAAAGTATTCAACGCTTCATTCGTAAATTCGTAATGCCTCGTAATTAGCAGCCTAGTTGTTAAAGCAAAAAGTATCTAGTATATTGGTTTAAAATGGTTGATTAAAACATTGTAATAAGGTCTAGAATACCACTTTCTATAAAGGTCTTCAACTCACTCTTAAAAACAACTTTTATACAATCTGAAGCAATTTATTAGCATGACGCTTAAGACAGATTATATATTCGTGGTTCTAAATAAGCTGTAGACTTATTTCTGATAGACTATTTCTGCTTAAATCATCATTAAGGAAACAATTTAATTTTTCTTCTCTCATAAATTTCTAAATCTACTGTTGAATACACCCACAATTATTTCTGAAAACTTTAATAGAGAAGCGAAAAAAAAGTTCTAGTGAAGGATCAAATAATCATCGTTAATGAAAAAATTATGTAGTCAAAATGAAAGGAAATTTAATTGTACGTTTTAATGAAGTAAAGCATAAATTTTTTTTTCATTTCTTTAATTTTTTTGCTTTCTATCTTGTCTTCCTTCCATAATTTTTCACAAAAGCAGGAAAATTTTTTTATTTTCTACAAAAGAAAATTGCACAACAACAAAAGTACGACTATAGTAAAGAACAATTTCAATTTTTAATTAATCATGATGATTTGCACAAAATATTAATATTTTTTTCTAATATAAAAATAGAATTGCAAAAATTAGAACAACAACAAAATGAAAAACTAAATGTTCTATTGTTGAATGTTTCATGTAGAAAATTTGTGAAATTAAATGGAAATACCTTTTGTTAGGTATATAAATATATAATGGTATATTTTATACATACATGTTTATTAAATAAAATTTCTCAATAATTCTTTAAATACTGGAAATAAAATTTCCTACAATTGAATCTAACATAATTTAAACGGAATAGCTTACAAATTAAAACTATTAAAATAAAAAAGTCGTTCAAGTGGACCAAAAATATGGTTACAATGGGAATTAAAATAATTAATAACAAATATGGAACTAAATATTTGAAAGAACTAATTGTCGTTGCTTCTAATTGTCTTCAAAAGTATTTTTGAGAGAACAGGACCAGAAACCAAAAAAGATCTCCGATTATAATTATGGGAATCAGCAAAGGAGCATCTAAGGTTAGGGATCCATACAAAAAAAAAGCGAAACAGTCACAAAATATTTCGAAGACTTAGGCATGACATCCAAACTATGCTTCGCGAGAAATGCCAATATGTAACGGTCGATTCTCTAAGCCAAAGGCCCTTAGGAGTAAAACTTGCTCACAGAAGTGAAAAGAATTATCGAAGGAAACATAAATAAATTCTTTACGGGATTGAATGTATCGCCGAGGCGCGCTGGAGTAATATCAATGACTCTTGAATAAAAGTACACCATGCGTAGCAAAGTTAGGTATTATGGGGTTTTCCACACGGTTATATTATAATCAAAAAATCGCTAATACTAAAACATCAAAAATTATTCAGAGTAGTTGCAAGAGGTTCCGCTGGATAGTACTGAAACTCTATCCTCGAAACTCTAGGTCAAGGAACTTTTGGAGTCAATTACAAAGTAGTAAAAGCGCTTATCGAAGGAAACATAATTAAATTCCTAAAAACTGGACGAAGAGTTGGAAAAATATCAGCGACTCTTGAACAAAAGGTGACCGCATGGGTTGCAAACTTTCGGTGTTATGCTGACCACAGCCACCTCTATATCTACATCAAAAATTACTATCGATAAAACATGTCAAATCTTCCAGAATAGCTCCAATAGATTCCTGGATACTTCTGCACTTCAGCTAACCAGAAAGATCCTTGAAAATCTTCATCTTCATCAAATAAACTTTAGAATAAGGCAAATGTTCTAATTTACTCATAATTAAACACTATCGACCAATTCTCCTTATGGATTCACAATATTTCATAATTAAACAAATTAATTGAATACCAATTACAAATTTATAATTAATATTCATAAATTATATTTCTTAACTATTTGCAAAACCAATGTAATTGATTTTATTAGAAAAAACAAGTACATCTAATTAGTCTTTAAATCGATTTGTAAATTCTCAGACATCTTCCCTTCTCCTCAATTCACCACCTTTAATTATCCAAGGTCATTCAAATAAATCCAACAAATGGGACACAAAGCACCATACAAAATATAATGGATAATATTTATAATATTTCTAATAATTAATATTATTATTTTTCATAAATCGTAATATTGCTTAAAGTCATTTTTGCACAAAATTTGTTACAATTTAACAAATGATTATTCAGTAATCAGTACTCTGTAGAAATAAAAAAAAAAGTTATTAATCATCTTAATAAATCTAATTATTTTCATAATCATTGAAAAAACAATAAAGCTTTTCTCAACTAATAATTTCCAGAAGAGAAAAATTCAAACAAAATTAAAAGTAAATATAATTTATCATTTTCATCATTTTGATAACTACCATTACCTCCCATTACCTCCCGTACCACTGAAAAGTAACCAGTACCCATAAAATGATGAATTTTTTTAATAAAAATATTTTTCCTTATAACTTGGATAATTGGGTGTATTTATTATTTCTCATTTGCATTTTGTTAGTATATATAATAATTTATTTTAATTTTTTCAATCTTTTACTTAAGAGTCATTTTTATCACGTGCCCGTGGCGGCCACTAATTTATTTAAATTTATTAAATTTTTTTTAAAGTTTATCTTTAATATTGAATGTTTGATTATGCCGCCAAGCTTCTGGACTATCTATGGTTTTCATCTAAATAATTTATATATTTAAAACGAGGAAGATTATAGCTGCCCTTGTCAACTTTAAGATACTCATGCAAAACCACTATGATGTATAAAATAAAATAAACCGTTATTTAATTCCCTTATGCTATTATATATATTACAAAAAATATATAAAAAAAATTTGAATCATCCCAAATTTTTGCTTAAAATAAAAAATGGCCCACCCTAAAAGTTAGTCTGATTGATGTCCAATTTTTCCAAGTAACTTGCCCTATTACTTTACCTGCCCAGTTTAAATTTTAACCTCGTAGCTTCATTAGATTCACAGTTATAGAATTGACAACTTTGTACGGTAGCTCTCCGAAAATGGGACGGTAACATTTTGAAACTTTCTTGTTCTCTTATATAACTGTGTGTAATTTTAGTCCTTCTAGTATAATTAGTTTTGTACAACTTCGTATTGGTGCAAAAAAGTTGTATAGCATCTCCCCGAAGTTTTGGTCCGATTTTAATCAAAAGCATTAGGCAACCTAGAAATTGTCTAAAAATGACTTTGTGTGAATTTCAAAACTCTGGCTCTATTAGTTATTAAATTATCGTGCTGACACACGTAGCTAGATCAATTTGCTTTTCGATGCTTTTCAATGCTTTCCGATACGTACCTTTGATACTATGCCTAGCTTACTAGATCAATCCGTTACAAACGGGTGGAGCCATTTTAATATACCCGATGTCGTATATGTATGCACAGGTATAAATACTGTTTAAAGACAATTCATAGTCTATTGTCCTATTTTCTTTTTTGTTTCTCAAGAATTCAATGTTTTTTCCAAGTAGGTGAAACTAGGCAATTTTCACTAATAATTCCTTAATAATCTTCTAATAAGTTTTTAAAAATCCCATGTCCTAAATGAACCACCTCAATTCCTCTTTAAACTCTTTAATTCTATTAAAAGAAAACAAAAAGGAAAACAACAAGTTCTAAGAATGGACTTTAAAGTTTTTTACCCAAAATGTATAAAAGTTATAATAATAAACTTTTCATTTAGAAATGCTCGTGCCAAAATATGTTGTTAAAATTTTACGAAAATAGAGAACAGAGAAAAGGGTGGAGGTATAAAATAATACAAAAAAAAACATAATCTAATTTAATAGGAAAAGTTTTTCTATCATAATTTTGGACAAAAAAATTACTTTATTTTCTTGGTTTTTATTTAGTTGCCATGGAAATGATAATTATGTAATAAGGTTCAAAAGAACATCCTACTTACTCAAAAAAAAAAAAGGAAATGTTACTAGACTCTTTTTGGATTACTTATTATGAACAATCAATAGACAATCAATCAAAAATTATAAATAACTAGAATTTAAATAAAAATGAAAATTTGAAATAATGACAATAATAATGATAGATAATAATGATTTTGAAATCATACAAAGATTCGAAAAAACTTAATAAATTATTTCTACCACAACCATAAGCATCTTATTTTGACAACAATGTTTTTGTATAATTAAAAAAGAATCAAATATTTCGTTATCGGAATAATATTTTTTTAAGTTATATTTGTTTAAGTCACAGCATACACGATACGATCAATTTTGTACATCTTATCTCATCATGTAAAGCATGTCAAATTGCGTTTGGGTAGTATAACCAATAACGGAGTAATTCAATTTCATAGAACACCCTGGAAATAGATTTTAAGCTCGTTTTTCAGATATCTGTAATTCGAATTGGAAGGCTTACGGCAGTGATCCGAACCGTCTTTTAATTTCACTAAGCTAAGATTTAAGGGATTCAAGTTAAAGACTCCATATACGCAGTAATGCGCTTATTTTACTTTGTTAGGAATGTATTAATTCCCTAAAATCTTACTTCTAAAGAATTTAATTTTTGGGGATCTAGAGGAAAAATAGAAACCCATACATCTTCTTCATACATTTTGTTGTATATCTTGAGCTTCAGAAACGTAAAAGATACCTTACAGAATTTTTGGGTGCCTGACAAGGCTCGTAAGAGCTACTCAAACCACTACAATTTATCTCAAATTTTAACACAAATTAAGATAACAGAACTGTAAAGCCTCTAAGATAACAAACTGTAAAGTAAAGAACCTGTAAAGGTTTTGAAAATATACTTGTATCAACCTGGCCAGTTCGGAAAGTTCCCAAATCCGAAGCTTTAATCCAATTTTGTCCATTTGTAAAATATATTATGTATAATATATTAAGTAATATCATGTACTTAGTATAATAATGGTTTTAAATACATTTTTTGGGTTTAGTTGGTATATTAGTAGACTCTTATTAATTCCACAGTTTAAAAGAATCAAAAATAATATTCTTAGAGTTCACTTAAGTTCATAAGACCTAAAAAAAACATTGCACTTTCATCAATTATGACTATCAAATTCCTAACAGACAAGGCATTACTAGAGAATATTTTGGGTTCAACAAGTTTAAACTTTTGTTAAAATTTAACTCATATTGAACTAACGACAATCATTGAAGATTATTACATTTATTACATTAATCATCATTACATTATTTTTCTGATATTTTCATTTACTTTAACCAACATTTACGAATCATTAATCTACAATTCAGATGTAATCTAAAATAGAACCAACAAATATAAATTTATAACAAATTGAATTTTCATTCTAAATGTCTGGGTAAAAAATAGCAAAACCTTTTGTGTTTCAAACAATTGCAAACAATAGCCTTACATGAAAATTAGCAATGAGTGTACCTAGTAACCAATTCTATTTTTATCTACCAACTCTATTTTTTTTATTAATATTTCCTTTGCGTGATTGTGTAGAGTAGACTACAAAACTTATAAATAAATTTAAGTAATTGTGATTTCAACTAGTTGGATAGTTTAATAAATGCAGACGGAGGAGCGGCAGATACAAAGTAGGATTAAAGCATAATAATATGTAACAAGTTTAAAGTAATGCCGAAATCTGCAGGATATCAAAATTTACGATGTCCTATGCATGGAAGTCTTCACCTAATCTGGAAGATATCAGTGAAGTGAAAGTATCTAGATGAGAGTGAAACCTGGACATTACCTACAAACTACAGATGCTACAATTGTATTATCATATATCTCATTAACATTTGCATTAAATTCTGGACCTTTAAAATAAGCAACAAAGATTTATAGGGCTTAAAGCCATAGGAACCGATACAAAACTCTTAAAATGTAGTAGTATATAGGTCCTTGATTAGGATATACCTTGAAGAAAAAACAACTACAAAATAGGCGTTATGGTCTCAAGGAAGTAGAGAAATCTTCCACCTCTTGTCTCAAAATATATGAACAGCGCAGCACCAATTGCTCCCTCGTAGATTAATAATAAACAACAAGGATGCGGAAGTGTAAATGTTTTCAAATAATCCAATTTTCAAATTTCTACAAATTTAATATTTTTTTCTAAAATTCCAATCAGTGCACAAAGTTCAAGAATAAAGAAAAACTCTCTAGATCCATCTCAACTCAACCAATTTTTATACCCATATAACTATATACTAAATTTGCCATTACGTTTGTGACGCAGAGAATGAACGGGGATAGATATAGACTCAGAAATATGGATCGGATCAGAATCGAAAAGTAAATCGATTTATCAAAAAAATTTGGTTGCTCTACTGCAGTGGGTTCGAGTAGCTGCCATACAACTCCTTCTTTTATATGAGCATTACTCTACACCCAATAAAGCTGGGTATCTGAAATTTTTCCAAAAATAGTTTAGTTTCATGGCCAAAGTTTGTGCAAAATTTGGTTGGCCTACTGTTTGGTTTGAAGAGCTTTATATATTCTTTTGTACATTACTGAATGCCTAAATAGTGTTATATTTAAAATTGTGCCAAAAGTAATTAACCGGATGCTATAATGTATATATTACGTTCATATGGATATCCTAAAGTTGACACAGTCTACTCTACTACACTCTTCCTTGTTAATATACACTTCTTCTTTAACCAATAAATGTCTTAAAGTAAAACAAGGTTATTATATAAACAATGAATCCGATAAATAGATGAGGTCTTCAAGATAATGTCATACTCATTACAATTGTTGTCGGTTACAATTTTTTGTTTTTCTTTTCATTTTTTGACATTTAATTTTTTTTTTTTTCGAAAATGAATGATTACCATCAACTTTATTCGAAATGGAATATTTTTTTTTTAGAAAAAAAAAAACAACAACACACATATAATTAATTATCTAATAGTTAGTCGGTTGGGACATGATCAACACGCACTCAACAATCACTTTCTTGAACATTATTATTGTTTGCTTGTTTGTATTTTGGGGAGTTGTGGGAATTTTTATTTAATTTTTTTTTCTCTAAGATGTTATTGATTTACACAAATATTATTCAATTGTACATAATAGACATGTATATATACAAATGGATAAACCTTATCAAGGATGTCTGAGTGTAATAGAATATTATGTTTGTGTTTACTAAAAACAAATAAAAAAAACTGAAAAAAGAAAAACAACAAAGTGTGGGCAATTTAGTAATTAAAGAATATCTTATTTTCGAAAAGTATTTTGTATTATGATAAATATGAAATAAAAGTAGAAATAAATGAAAGCTAATGACAGGTATAAATTTGATATGATCAGTAAATAATAAATTAATTGTAATTAATGTTATTAAAAAGCTTTTGTTTTTCCATCAAAATTTAATGACAATGGAATTGACGTTATAAATAGAAAGAGGACAATGTATTTTGATGGAAAATATAATTATTTTATTAATTATGCTTAATTAATTTTTAAATTTTGGAATAAATAATCACAAAATACCATATCATAAGAAGTTTCCTTTTGAATCAATTTCAATGAATTCAAATATTTAGAAATTCTTTTAATTATATCTAAAATCTTTTAATTATTAGAGATTGTTTAGTGATCTAGAAAATTCAACATTTGGTCCGAAAAAAGCTGTGCGTTAAAAATATGACACAAAACCAAACTCAGTTTGTAAATTTATTTGTTGAACCAAGCAAATAACTTCAAAAGAAGAAATGTGTTTTTTAGCATTAATTAGGTAATTAATTTATTAAATCAAAATTAAATACAATTCAAAATGAAATCTTCCTACAAATTAATTAAAATTTGGGTTCCTAATTTCCTTTAAGTTTTTATTTATTTATTTATTTATTCGAATATTAAGCAATACAATAACTACGCAATATTTGAAAAACATCGGCTGCCAGGGCCATTGTGGGCTGATTCGAAATTATCTTTCAATTTTACATCTTTTTAAATTTATATCTTAAAACTATTTTTATAATTATCTTAATTAATCAATATGTTTATTTAAAGTTATACTATCTTTTTTCTAATTTACAATTTTGAAAATAATTTTTTGATTTCTTAATTAATCCATATGTATAATTTAATTTAAACATTTAAAAATTTTTAATATTGTAATTCATGTTTTTATATTATAATATACAATAATATTGATATTACTTTTTTATGTTGTTTTAGTTTTCCATTTTTATACCCGTATGACTATATAGTCAAAGGGTATAATAAATTTGCCATTACGTTTGTGACGCAGAGAAGGAGGGGGGGTAGATATAGACTCAAGTGTATGGATCGGATCAGAATCGAAAAAAAAAATCGATTTAGCTATGTATGTCCGTCTGTCCGTCCGTCCGCACGATAACTCAAAAACTAAAGGAGCTAGGATCTTGAAATTTTCGCAAATTCGTTTTTTTGCAATAGCCGTCATCGCTATTTAAATCCAGCCATTTTGGTCCATGGGTTCGGGTAGCTGCCATACAACTTCCGTTTTTATATGAGTATATCTCTGTACCTATTACAGCTACGTGTCTGAAATTTTGGCAAAAGTAGTTTAGTTTTATGGTAAACGTTTCTGCAAAATTTGGTTGGTCTACTGCAAAGGGTTCGAGTAGCTGCCATACAGCTTCTTATTTTATATGAGCATTACTCTATACCTATTGAAGTTGGGTGTCTGAAACTTTGCCAAAAATAGTTTAGTGTAATGGCCAAAGTTACTGCAAAATTTGGTTGGTCTACTGCCAAGGGTTCGAGTAGCTGCCATACAACTCCTTCTTTTATAAAAGCATTACACTACACCTAATAAAGCTGGTATGTTCGAAATTTTGCCAAAAGTAATTAATGTTTATAATAATAATGATATAATGTTTATATAACGGTCATACGGTCATCCCAGAGTTGACACAGTCTACTCTACTACACTCTTCCTCGTTAATTATAACTTTTAAGAATTTTGAATACAACAGCTTCTATCTTCCATGTGAATTTTTTATTGCATGCTTTTAGGCAAATTTTATATTAGTATTAAATTGTAGTAGTTTGAAGCTCCTACAAGTTACAACCATATTTAACAGCAACAATTGCTCTAATAGACTTAATTGTTATTTCAACTGTAAGAAATAGTCACAAAAGCACTTAAATTAAATTGATAATGTTGATTTTATTTATTCCGCTGTAACGAATTTACCGATTTACAATTGGTTTGGCAGTTAAATATTGATGAAAAATCGTTTCTAACAGGAGAAATGTTTTAGTACGAAAAAGAAGGAAGACGTTGCAACCTATTAAAAGAAATATCAAATATATTTTCTTAAACTAAATAAAATATATTTGTATTTTACTTTTATTCTGAGATGGCCACAATATACAGTCTATCCACATTATCTCTAAATTTCAATTTCTCTTTAAACACATGTAAGTAAAAAAATCAGAAAGGAACACTTTAAATACAATGAGATGAAATAGAAAGTAATGAAAAACTTATGAATAAGGGAATTTTAAAATATGTACATCAAAGCAAGACTTTCTTTATAAAACCATACTATCTTTTGAAGTTAAAAGTATAAAAATTTCTAATGTTATATTTTTAGTTCAAAAATTTTTTAAATATTAATTAAGTTAATGGCCATCTTTTCTTAATTGAATAAAATTAAGAGAGTTTTTTTTTTGTTATTTGAAATACTCATAGACGCAAGATATTACTTTAATTAAAACTTAGTGCTTTGTACAAAAGATTTCTTTGAACCTTAGAAATACATTGTACATACGAATACAAATAATATTACGATATATATATATAGATTTATATTTAATAGGGAGATTACATCTAAATATAGTTATATAATAACTATTTCAACAATGAAAGCCTTTTGAATAAATTTTATTAAATAAAAATAGAATTATAAAATACTTCAATCAAAACCAATTTACTAATTATATATTGAAACAATAAAAACAACAGTAAATATTAAATTATAATTAATATTAAATAAATTGTATTCTTTACTACATATTTATTAAATTTTATATATTATAGGCGTTTTTTTTAAATCAGAGCATAGATCTAAGCGCGCTCTGAACAAAATGAGCACGCTTAAACAGATTACACTCAGAGCATTCAGATTTAATAAAAAAAACACGATTTGAAAAAATTGTCATTTTTATTTTAGTTATACGTTTTAAATTTTCAAAAAATTAAATTAAATTATTAAAATTAAAATAAAAAAATATAATTTAAAATAAACAAAAAATTTTGACTTTTATTTTACAAGTAAAATCTTAAACAATCGTCAAAATTTTCTTTGTATTTTATTTTGCTCAGCCGTGTTTGATATATTTCCAGTGAGCACGCAGAGCACCCTCTCAGTGCGCTCTGATTTTAAAAAAACACGAATCAAATGCTCTGACGCTTAGAGAAAAAAAAACGATTTGTTTTTTGACAGTTCATGCTCTGCTCAGATTAAAAAAAACAAACGCCTTATGGTAAAATAAAATGCATCAATCAATGTTATAAGTTAATAGATGTCGCCACATACTTAGATTACAAAAAAAGAAAGCATTTCTATTAAAATAAATTATTTCGGAATACCAAATATTTTAACTAATTCATGATTAAGTTCTACAGAAAATTGAAAATCAAATTAAGGAAGACTAAATTATTTCAAGGATTGCCCATATGCATCGACTTCAAATCAAAGATGAGAAATCTGTCATTACCGTTGAAAAACAAAATTAAAAAAAATACAAATAAAAACCAAGAGTGTTAAAACGACGAATAAAAATGTTCTTTTCATATTTTTTTTTTTAATCGAGACATTCCGCATACATGATAAAAATTGTTTGATGTCAATTTAATCAATCAAAATAAGAAGAAAATTAAATAAGTGTTGAACATTAACAATATAGAAATTGACAGTTCTGTCAAAAAATTTTTTATATATACGAGTACTATCCGGATACATAGATTTGTACACATTTTACGTTTAAAATAATATTGAATAACACTATATATGCATACGAGGAATTAGAACTACAAGTATTTCAGTGTTACCATATACCAATTTTAAATTTATTAAAATTATAAAATAATTTTTTTAGTTCAGATGTTTTTACAGTTTTTTTTTAACAGAAATTTAATAATATACAGTACTATGATTTTGATAATTATTGAAAAAATGGATAATAATTATGATAGTTATGCAACTCTGGATCCGGTTAATAATGAAATTATGGATAATAATTTTGGAACAAATCGCATATTCAAAATTGTTGTGTTTACAAGTCAACTGAAATTGAAAAAAAAATACAACTTTTTTGGGTTAGAACACTTTAGTTAAAAATTGTATTCAAAGTGTTGACTAAATGTTAAAATTTGTATTCAAAAGTATACTGTTATTTTAAATTAATGCAAACACTAACGAGAGATATTATAAAAATAATATGGTCAAATATGTATCAATTATGTTACCAAAAATATTTTATGAAAGTTATGAAACTTTTTATAATTTAATAATCTGGCAATACTGCTCTTCTTGTTTTTATATAACAAATAATGATAAAATAAAATCAATATTAAATTGTTAAAATATTAAAAAATTTAAATCACTAAAACTAAAAATAAAATTAAATAAAAACAAAAAAAAAAAAAAAACTTAAAAGTGTACATTTTCATTATTATATTAAGTGTGCGTGTATTATATTTTTATAAGTACCAGAACATATACATTTACACTAAAAAAAAACACTCTTAAAAATTTATAAAAATATTTGAAGCATATTATTTGTAATCATGGTTTTGTACTGATTTTTTTTGCTCATTCTATTTTTTTGTTTTTGTATTTTTTACAGTTATCATATTTGACTCTGACTCTGAGTAAACTTAATTAAAGTGATTGTAGTACACTTTATTACAATGATTGGATCATATAGGATATAAGTTTTTAAATAATAAAGCTGATATGAAATTATAAAAATTTCAACAATAACAACAAGGATATGAAGAGTATGAAAAAAATTTATTGATGTTTATATCAATCTATCTCTTTCCCTCTTTTTTTTTTTTTGAATATGAATTTTTTTTTAGTAATCAATTTAAAGAGATTAAAGTACAAAACAACAACAAATATAGAATAAAATATTATATGTGGTTATATATTTGATGTATATTCACTTTAAGTAGGCGGTTTTTAATATGCATATCTATGTATGAGTATTTTTATGTAATCTATCTTATTAAGATACATAACACATAATTATAATATATATATGTATGAAAAATACATTTTATATTCTAAAAAAAAAATTGTATAAAAATTACATTATTCACATAGAAATATTAAAGCCTAATCCTAAAGATGGTTTGAAATAATTGACGCCAATGTAATTAGTTTATTATGTAATATATTATTTCATATTTATAATCTGGGTCTATGATGTCATGATGATTATCATTCCCATCATATTTAAATCATTTGAAATCTCTTTCGACTCTCTTAAGGATTCTTGATTTTATTCCCTTAAACTTTAAGAGATGTTACTTATAAGTTATCTCTTTAAAAGTTCTTTTTTTTTGTTTGATTGTTATTAATCACTATGGACCTGACACAATTTGATCACCATTATTGAAATCAAGTATTACCACACCACTTGATTAAGAACATATAAAAATTATTAATAATTAATTAACTATATATAAAATTTGTTGGTAAAATAGCAAGGTTTTCCAACTAAAACCATGTTCATAAATTTCAATATTAACTTGATTATTAAGTAAAATATTAGCTAAAATACAAAGTTATTAATATTAGTTAATATGAAACTAATACATAATTTCGAAATGTTAAATTTAAATTATAATACACATAGATGTATACATTTTTTGCGCTAACTGTTCAACTGTTAGGCTAATAAACCTGTCTATACCTTAGGTACATGTTGGAACAATGGTAATATTCGTGTTATTAGAATTGATCTTAATGAATTCCACATACAATTTAAACATGAAATAGTACTAGGCCTAGTACTTTCACTGGGATTCGAACCCGGGCCTTTCGCATGAAAAGTCGATACTCTAACCACTGTGCCACCCAGCCGATGTTTAATTGAAAAAATTCCAATATATCGAATGCTATTTACATAAACAATTAAATAATAATGATGACAATTGCAAAATTTAATTAAAAACAAAGCAAATATAATTAAAAACTTTTACACCGAAATTTTAGGGATGAAACACTTATTGTTGATATAATATTGAAGAAGAAGAAGTTGAGAATCTAATGCTATGTAATAGAAATATTTTTGAGAACGATTTAAACTGAAATATAAACTTCATTTTCAATTCACACAAAAAACTATCCTATATAATCAATCTACGAAGTTCAAAAGGTGTTCTAAATTTGCCGAACTGTTTAAAAAAGTGGAAGTAAATATAAATTCGGTTAGGTAGCATTCGGCTTACTAAGCGAGAGAGGAATTTTTTAATTGAAAAATAATTTTTCTTTACAAATCCCCATGGTGACCAAAAAAAATTTAAAATATGTAAATATTAAATATAAACAAAATAGTGAGTATTTGAAATTATTTTAAAAGTAGTTGTCTTTAATGGCCATTGTCTGTATATAATATAGTTGGTTAAGTGTTAGAGGTTCGAGTAGCTAAATACATAACTAAATTGAGTCAAGAAGTTGTGCATTAAAAAAATTTGCCACAAGTAAATAATATAATGTTTATATTACTTTCACGCGTGTATCCTAAAGAGTTAACACACTCTACACACTTCCTATATCTCTGCTTCTTCAAATTCATAATAAAACTATATATACGTAATAGATTTTTATAAATAAAATAAAAATGAATATATAAATATCTTGATTTGTTTTTTTTTTTATTGAAATTTTTGGTACTTTAGTGCACTTCAGCACTATTAAAAAAACTATATTTATTTTAGGATCAGTTTTATTTGATTTTAAATCTATTTTGTTTTTTTATGTAAACAAAGACTTATTGAAAATATTCCTATTAGACAAAATAGTAGTTGGGTGTATAAAAACTGTTTATAATATACACAATGTATTTATTGTATATATTAATACAACAAATATAATAATATATGTAAACAATTATATTCTATTTTTTGTTAAAGGAAAATTAAAGTGTTTTCAAGTGTTTTATGCCACTCCGAAATTCTGTATTTATTAAATAGATTATGTTAATAATTTTATATTTTTCTAAACTAATAAATAAAGGGATTAAATTGTGTTGATTGATTGATAGTTGATTCAAAATTATCCCAAAAGATATTAACTATGAAAGAAGTGTTAAGAAGCGTATAAACGATTAAAATATAAAATAATCTAACATAAAAATTGTTAAAAAATTGTAAATAGCTATGAATGTATAAATATTGAAAATTAAAATTTTAATAAACAAAGTATCTTGTAAAATTATACAACATATCTAATCATATCTAATATAAAAATACCGTAAAATTGTACAATTATATCGTAATATGAAATGAGATTTAAAAAAAATATGTAATAACTCTTGTGTAAGTAAATAGATGGCGCACAAAATTAAAATTTGTGTATTGATCATAATCTTAATACAATAGGTACAGTCGAGTAATCAACGGTTTAGTAAATATAACTGAGGCCCTATATTTCTTAAAGGAATGGAAAAGGAATAAAATTAATGTCCTTCAGGTCTTTTTTAATTTTGTAATATTGAACCTTTAAATATACCTATTCTTCGTTCTTTAGCTTTAAAAATAATCGATTGTAGCCTTATATTATTCCTTAACTATCAACAAATTCATAAAGCAAGTTCTAAGCTTGCATGAACCAAATTTAAACTGAAAAAAGGGCTATTATAAGGTTTTAACCTTTAATCTAGTTTGTAATAGAAGTTACAAAACTAATGCGTCGTACAATCTAGGTCCCATAGAAAAGTTTTCCCTACACACTACATTTTATAAGCTGGTATATGATAAGGTACTCATATTAATAAATCCCCCTGTAAACTTATAAAAAATTACTTGAAACTACAAAATATCAATTTAGTTCGTACTTAAGTTAATTCACAAAAGATAAATATTAATTGAAAATAAATAACAGAAGGAAATTCTTTTCCAATCAATATTAGGGATCAACAGTTGTTTTATACTACAAGTTTAATTATTTAAACAAAGATTGTAAATGTTAAAAGTGCTAACATCAGAAACAATTAATTTCAAATTAAAATTTTAATTTTTCTTTAATTATTTGAAATCACAAAATTTTTTAAACAAAATTAATTAAAAAAGTTTATTTAAAATAAATGATTTGGATAAAAAATAGTTTTAACACTTTGTAACAATTCTTTTAATATTTTATCCAATCCTATGCTTCATTTTAATAAGAAAAAAACCAAAGAATAAACTTTGACATTTTGATATTTTTAATAAATTATTTTTTATAAAAAAGAAAATTGCATAACAATTTTTTTTTTTAATTAAATATGAAAATTAGAACTTTTATAGAATATTATTATCGCAAAAGAAAAATTGATTGAAGAATATAATTATTATATAGTTTTAATATTTTGTATCAGAGACGCGGCGGTTTAAAACTCTCTTTTACAGCAAAAATTATTAATTAATTTTAAAGAATTTTATTTTTATTATTCATAAATTGATTGAAAAGAAGCTTTCAATCATTTTAATAAATTTATTCGATATCTTTTTGTTTTTATTTTTTTTTTTTTTGTAATTTTTTTGTGGTTCTGGTTGTTATTATTAACAACTTTTCAATATTTCACTAACAATTTTTCAATGTCTATATGTATAGTAAAAAACTACTTTTAATTTAAAAACTAAATGAAACTTTTAATTATATACCACATAATAAAATATGTATATACATAGTATAATAGTACAAGTTATTTTGAAATTTAATATTTTTGTACTAAAACATCACGTCTTGTTGCTTATTTGACAAAGTACTTAGCAAGTAAAAAAAAAAAAATTAATTAATAAACGCAGCATTGTAATTTATTTTTTGCAATACTGTTTTTTAACACATACTGTACCCATTTTTGAAAATAACCACTAGGACGTGCGAAGTGCGACGTGCGATGTACATACGACCCTGTGTATACTGATGTAAAATTTTAGTATCAAATAAATTATAATTCAGTTGACAGTTGACAAGAACCGACAGTAATTTTCAGTAATTTCCATATAAAATAATCGAAAATATGAAATAATACTGATTAACGCCGTACGCCGTACGCCGTACGCCGTACGCCCTAGTTTAGGTTCGTAAAATAAATAAATGAAGTTTTCTTTAGCCAAATGTCAAAATTCATCAATATTAACTTTTTGACAATATTTATGTTATTATGTGTCTAAAAGTGCGTTTATATTTGAGCTGAGATAATGGATAAGAGCATGGTAAAGAGCATAGCGTAGGAAATTATGTACATGATTTTAATAGAGGTGCTTATATTGAATCGACGCTCTTATCTTCAATATAAACGTAACCTTAGTCTTCGGTAAAATTATGCTTCAAATTTAAAAATTTCCTTTAATTAAGTAAAGTAGAATTGCCCTTTTAATTAAATGAAATTTTTATTCATAAAAAAATATTTATTATTATTAATTTAAAAAAAACGAAGATAAACCCCAATATTTGCTTTCGGAATTCAATGGGTTAAGTAAAAAAATGAAATAAAGAAAATAACAAAAACATTAAAAGTGCAAATTGCACAACCATAAGTCAATAAGAAAAACTTTACCATAGTAAACAACAACAAAATTAAATATAAGAAAAAAAAACTTTTGTCTTAAAGAAATACACACTTTTTAAAAGAAAGATATTTTTCTTTAACCCTTTATTAAAGTTCTGTATTTTTTAATTTTTTTCAACATTAGTTAAATGTTACAGAGTATTAGGTAAATTATAGACATCCAAGTCACCTTGAAAGGTAATCGTTAATTCTTAATTGATTAGAATTGTTTTACATAAATAATATGATGTTTCGAACGGTTCGGAATGATTTCAAGCCATTGAAAGTCGAATTCACTTCATCAACAATAGATTCGAGTTGCTCTCCGAATCCAACCAAGTTTGAAACTGTTGCTTCACAATATCTAAGAAACATAGATAAGCAAATAAAAACCTTCAAAATATTTCAATTACATTTTTTAATTAGAAATTTTCAAATAAAAGTGTACATTAACTGAAAATACATTAGTCCATTAAAGGGTTAAAACGTTATACAAAAATATTGAGTTATTGTTAAAGATTTTTCATTTTAAACTCAATTTTTTATGATTCAAAAAAAGTTTTCCAAAGATAGAAGATCCAGAGTATTTCGTTAAAAGAATTTTTATACAATTTAAAAGTTAAAGAAAGTCCAGTGGTAATCATCTTATTCTATGATTTTAAAACTTGTATACTTACCCATTGTAATACAAATTCAGAGTTTCTTTTAAGTAGTTTATAGATATTTATTTTTAAACTAACTTTTGAAAATATTTAAAAAAAAATTGATTTAAACAAAGAAAAATTTAAAAAATGTTTAATTGTATTTTCTTTTATTTGCAATGTCTCGAAATGATTGTAACAAAGAAATCAGTCTTCCTTAAAAATGTTCAAACGTGACTTCATTATATTGTATAGAAAGCTGGTAAGGTCTTTAAAAAATTTAGTAATAATAAAAAAAATTAATAAATGATATTCCTAATATTATAGATTATTCAACTTTATATAAAATCGAATTTAATTTAAAGTGAAAGTATTTCGTGTAGAAAAAAAGGTTTAACTGAAGAAATTTTTACTTCAAGTGAAAACTTTTTTTAAGGCAATTTACCTAAATGTAGTTTGTTCTAAACTGTTCTAATCATAACTGTTCACATTTAGGATTAAAAACTTTTCAGAACAAAATAAAAATGGTACAAGAACTGGACCCTCACACAATGGGATAACGTAACATATAAATTACATGAATTACTAAACGAATCTTCATTTCAAATAAATATTTCTTCACTCAAAGTAAAAGAATTTCAAGTAAAATAAAACAAGTCTTCAGTTAAAAAACTGTTTCACTTAAATTAAACAAGTTATGAAAAAAATCAAGGGTTTTTAAAAAAAGCACATATTCCAAATTATATATTATTTCATACTGAGTTTAATTTTGAGAATATACATACATACTGGTGACTAAGTTACTCATTTATAAAAATGTGGAATTATTAAGTCCTAACAGCCCTTCAATGGGGAAGTTTTTTTAAATTTTTCCTAAGCAAACTTATTGTAATTCTCGAGGATCTAACCCCAACTCCCCTCGATCAAAATTTTAAGTTTTAGAAATTAAATTTTTACTTCCTCAAAAATTTGAGTTTTTCTTATATTTTAATTATTTCAGGAAAAATGGTTTAAACTAGGAGATAATTTCCTCAATGAAGGACACCTTTTAAAATTGGAGCTTTAAATTTTTCATGTTATTGAAACAAAGTTTGGAAAGGTATTTAAGTTACCAGTGCTTAAAAATAGCCAAATTTACAATTTTCGATCCCTTACAGCTCCTTAACAGGGGCGTGAGAAAAATCTTTGTTTAATCTACACCTGCTTATTTCTGACCGTGTAACTTCTTCCAAAATTTCTAGCTTGAGCCGATTAGAAAATATGAGATACCAAAAATTCAGTTTTGCATAACTGTAAATTCTAGCACCGTATGGCAACCCTATGAGTTCGCATTTCAAAAATTTATAAATCTTTTAAAAGCAGCTGTCTTTTACCATTTTTAGATTAAAAAAAATTTTAATAGAACTCTTGTTATAAAAATTTAAATATATGGCTTTTTCATATTTTTTGCGGGTACTGCAACTCCGTAACGGATAGGGCTACAAAAAATTTTCGTTCTTCTATAAAATAATTTTTAAGATTCCAATTATATTGAAAAAGGTTAATCTTAATTTACAAAAAACATTGGTGCATTTGTATATTATCACAAAATTTTAGAACCTCTTGATCAATAGACACCATATCTGAACACGTGTTAGATTTGCATCTGAGCATATTTTTAGTTATATTGTGTTGCAATAGTGGCACCTGGGGTACAGAATATGTGGGAGTTTTAAGTAAACCTAAGCACATCCACTTTATTTTAATATTAGATATGATTTTCATATGTGTATTTGTGTACACGTTTCTTTTTAAAAAGAAAAGTTTTCACTTTAAAATCTAGAACTGATTTTTCCCGTAAAGTTGTAAAGTTTTTTTATTTTACATCTGACAAAAATTTTAACAAAAAAAAACTTGACAAAAACTTCATTTTATTTATTTAAAGATTTTCTTTGTTATCAAAGTACATATTTGGTTTACAGAATGTGGTTGGTAGTTTTAAAGTTTATATTTTCTTTTAACTAGACAAAGTTAATATCAACTTTCATTTAAAAAAATTTCAAATATCTGGGAATCTGAATTTCAAGTAAATTCAAGATATATCAAAGTTAAAATTAAATTTATTATATAATAATTACTAAAAATACCCAATCACTATAGCAATTATATTTGACATTACGTTGCAATGTATAATGCAATTAACAACTTTTAGATTTAAAATAGAAACATAAGATCTAAGACGAAATTAACACTACAAAAGTATTAATTTTCCTTAGAAAAATCCTTGATTTAAAAGAAAAACCAATATTTCATTAGAAAATTTCTTACCTTCAGAAAACTCAAGTTTTATATTATATAATTTTTTTTTTAATTAACTTTCGTTATTGAGATTATATTTATAGTTTATATATTTATTTATTAATAAACATATTATGTTGTATATATCATCATTTCATCATTCATTTCATTCAAGGCAAATCATTTCATGGTCTTCAATTTATCATTTTATATCACAAAAATTTAATTAAAATTAAAAGAAAAACAAAAAAAATTTGAATATACTTATCGTATATAATTTTAACTCAAACTATTTGTTTATGACATTTTAGATTGATTTAAATAATCACGAATATCAAATATGGTGTTTCACCCTTCAAAATTAAATTTTGAGTTTATTTGTATTTAACATGAAAATAATTTTATTAAATTTTTTTGAATAATAAATAAATATTAAAATTTAAATTCGAAACCTTTAATGAAATTTGACAAATTTGGAGCACAAATACTTAACGACCCTTCATAAAATGTTCATTGTAAAAAAAACAAATCAAATCCTTGATTTAAATCCTGTTGTTTTGGTAGTTGAAAATTTGAATTTCCAAAATATTTTTAGAAAAATCTTTATATTGACCATTGTATCATGCGTTCATAAAACTTCATGGATTCGTATTACAAGAACTTTTTCTAACAATCGTTTTAGGTAATTTTTACCTGAAGATTCATAAGTTTTGTAAAAAAAAGAGCTAAAATTCAATTTTAAAGTAAATACGTTTTAAAGTGACATACGTTTTAAAGGGGCAGGAAAAATAGGGGGCAAGATTTTTTACTTCAACTGATTAGCAATTGGATCACTAGACTCATTATTTGTTATTTTATTTATTTATTTATTATATAATTCCAAATTAAATGTCCCTTTTCCTTTCAGATGTAGGCAACACCATGTACTAATTTTATAGGTAATATTATTTATTTTGTTTATATCATATATCTTATATTTTACTTTATATATATTTGGTCACTATGGAAATTTGTAAAGAATTTTTCAATACTGTTTTTTTTTTAATCAAATATTTCATAAATCGAACTTGCACCCCTCGATTAATAAGCCAAATGCTTACCCACATAATTACTTATTACTATTTATATTTAATATTCCTAGTCCTTCATAATTATTTAAATCTATAAAAAAAATTGAAAGTCAATTAGCAATCTGGAATCTGTGGTGAACCGACTTTCTTTTGAAATTACTACGGCATGGAATTAAACACCACAAAATTCGCATGTTCTCTAAACTTATAAATGTTTCAAAATATATAATATCATCGCTTTACAATAAAAACTGAGCATCTGTAGAAACATAGTTTTTTATAAAACGTTTTCAAAATGTTTGCAACTGTAAAAAAATGTTTGACTTTGAAGATAGTCTATTATGGAATTTAGAGTTTCCCTCTTTTCCAACAAAGATTTTCTTAAATTTCTTTTTTATTATTAAATATTAAATTTTCCTCTGAAATTTGGCATATTTAATAAAAAAATGCAATTTTTGCAGATGGTCACTTTTTGCTGTAAAGTAACGATATGTAACTATTGTTTCAATTGCATAATTTCAGGCGTGTAAAAATCTGAAAACTTTATTTACCAAATAATTTTATAGTATAACTTTAATAGAAAATAATTATATGTATATTATAAATATATAAAGATATTTTAGCTCTTATTAATTAAACTTTGAATATACATTATTTTAAATTTCATACATAAATACATACATATAAATTTTAAAATTTAATTAAAATACAATATTTATTTTATACTTTTTTTTTAAATAAAACATTAAAGATTTATATTTTATCATTTTTGAAAATTATATAAACTTAATATATAAAGTCTATCCATATATAATACTGAAAAATCGTCCTTTTGAAATGATATATGTATATCTTTAAATTATTTTGTTAATTAAATTTGCACACTAAAATGAAAAATTTTTTTTTTTTATTAATAAATTATGTCTTATAAAAAGTTTTCTATATTATATTAATAAAAATAGTCCATATGCGATCTATTAAAAATGCATATATATATATATATATTTATATTTTTATAATTTATCTTTTAAATATATTCTTTCTTTAATTATACATATAATATGTATATATATATACACTGCCTTTTAAATTTACTTTAATGAATTAAAGTGTACTTGTATATTTTATTCGTTAAAAAAAAATAAACAATTTATTTTCATTTTCTTATTTTTTTTTTTTTTTTTTTTTATTCCTTAAAATTCAACTTAAAGTATTTCTTAAAGAGATTCTTTTTTTTTTTTTGCAATACATACGACAAATATACAAAAATTTTTATTATTCATAAGATTGAGTTTTGTTTAATTTTTAAGAAGGCCACATTTTTCAAATTTTTTATCTCTTATACAAAATTAATTTAAATTCTCTTATACAACTTTCTTTTTTCAATTTGAGAGAACAAGAGTAATAAAATGATGAGAGAAGACAGAGAGATAGAGATTCGAAACATAGATTTTTTTTTTTGAGTGAAAATTTTATTCTCTTTATCTCTTTCACTCATTTTTAATACATGCAATTGTTGAATTTTTATATATATTTTTATTTTAATATAGTAGTAGTAAATTTTTTTTTTTTAAAATAATAAAATTGGAAGCTTTGACATAATTTATCCATTTATAAACCCTAACACAATATAATATATATTATGTTCCTATTGAAATTGTATACATACGTGAATAGATACATAAATCATTTCATATTACAAATTTACATATGATATGAGTATATGACTATAAAAAATCCCAATTCACAATTTTTTTTTTATTAGCTTTCTCATATTTTAAATTTTATTTATATTCTTTTGTTTTTTTTTATTTTATTTTATTATTGTTTTTGTTGTTGTCTTCTTTTAAACCGTTATCACATTAAAAAAAAAAAAGAGGCAAAACAAATGACATAACAGTTTTTTTTTATTTAATAAATGACTGTAACACACACTATCTAATGCTTGATTTTATTACCTTTTATAAATGAAATTAAAAAAAAAAAACCGTTATTTAAACATGAAAATAAAAATATAGAAATAAAATAACTGTTTTTTTTTTTTTATTAAGTTCATTGACTTTTCTATTTCCTATATTAATCTATTACTAACAATCTTATTCTCATTCTCTCTTTTCTAACTGTACTCCGTTTCTACTCGAATACAATTTTTTTACTTAATGTATTAATAGAAATAAAGTAACTGTAAAAAAAAAGCGAAACAATAGCGGTAAAAAGATATAAATTTTATTGTATATTTATATATTAAAACCATTTTAGAAAATTGCATAATATTATTTTATGACTAATATTCAGTAATAACGTATAGGTAGTAACTATTTAGTTGATTGATAACAGTTATACATGTATTTATTTTTTATTTTTTTTTTATTTTACTTTGAATTAACGGTTTTTTAAAATAAAATTACTGTAAATTGAAAATGAATTGGAGTATTTATATAAATGGATATCCCCGTACATTTGCATGATTACTTAAATTTATTTTTAAACATTATTTAAGGATAATTGAGCCGTAAAGTATGCAATATATTTTACTTTTTACAATTGTTTTAGTGATAATAATGACTTTTAAGTAGACGATACTTCTCTTCAAGATTTTTAGTACTATTTATTACTTCAGTACTTGATACCTTTTAAACGGTATAAAAAATATTCAGTTTGTTCGAACCCAGGGTTTTATTGTTAATTTATTTAAGTAAATTACGAATAGGTAGTTAAATACCTATACACAAAGGTTGATTTATTTTGTATATTAATGTACGAGTACTTGCAAAAAAAAGTACTGATAAAAACAACAGCTCAACACATCTAATTGACATAAAGCTTCGGAGAAAATTTTTATCGTGAGCTGGAACACTGTTGACTATACTAAAGTTATTTCAGTTTGTCAACATGTTACAGCACACCGTGTGTACAATTTAAAAAATTTTGATTTTTAACAATTATAATTTTAACAAAATTGGTTTGAACAATTACCTTCAAATTTTGTTCATCTGTACTGTACCTGTGCTTCAAATTTTATTTATCTTGGAAGTGAGAACAAAGTTGTTGAATTCGTTTTCCAACTACTACACATAAGGTTTTTAAAGTTCTTTTGATTTTTTAAGGTATTTTAATTAAAGCAATTTGAAGGAGTGAAGGAGTTAAACTTTGTATACATTGGACTTTGACAGTGGAATTGACTATACTTTCTTTTTTAGGATTTGATGTACTGTGTGATTTACTTCTCATAGTTCTCTTTTAAATATACTCTAAAATTGAATATTGAAAATTGCATTTTTTTTAAATTTTTGAATCCAAAAATAAGTTAGATGTTCAATTTAGCTTCTTTCTTCAATTTTTAAAATTCATTGAAAAGAATGTTTGAACTTTTAAACGTAATATATTGAAACCAATACACCTCTTTCCAATAAAATTTGTGCGTTTATTTATATTTACTACTTTTATCAATTTGATTTTAAAATAAATTGCTATAAAAACCATCTTTAGTTAATGGATATCCTTTTATTTAAAATCATTGTTAAGTAGTTATTTTTATATTTTTATATTTATTTCAATGGTTACCATCTGTAACCGTTGTTTTTGTATAACGCATTTTAACATTATTGAAAGTTATTTTTGATCTCAATTTTACATCGTCTATACTCTGTAGTTTGATTATTTTATAAAATATTAATAAAACATCAAAGTAATTTATCTATTATTATGTTATATTAATAAAAATAATAACAAAAATAATAATAATAATAATAATAATAATAGTGAGGTTGTTGATGTTTTTTTAAATAAACAGGTTTGGGAGACACATTGGCAAATATTCCATGACATCTCCTCTTAAAAATTTATCATATATATTGAAGTTTACACTGTCAGTAGTTTGATTCAAATAATTTTTCAACATTATTTAGGTTTTATTCTATTTGTCATTGACGTTTGTGACATTATCATTTTTAATTTTAAGTAATTTTAAGTAAAATTAAAACTCCAAAACTTTAAGTTGTTGTTTTCTATATATAGAATAATATTCTATATATAGTATAAGTAGTTTAGCACAACATTTTTTGATACTACTGACACTCTTAAAATAACATTTATTTTAATAGTTAGTTATTCCACGTCGTAATGTTGTGAAAAGCTAATACAAGCAATTCAACTTTAACTGTTAGGCAATTAAGCCTGTCTATACCATATAGGTACATGTTGAAACCGGGGATACATATTATATTCTTGTTATTAGAATTGAACTTAATGAATTACACATACAATTTAAAAATGAGATAGAACCAGGTCTTATAACAATTAGATAGGGTCTTAGGTTTTCAATAGGTGTTTTAATCCTATTTGTTGTGTAATAGTTTTATATATAAAATATAAGGTGTTTCTGTAGCTGTGAGTTATATTATTCAATTAAATTATTTGTTTATTTTGTTATATTAATGTATTTTCTTATTACAATGGTAAATGGTATCTGAGTCGAGTTCCAAAACAGATTTTGTTTTTTTAATTTTGATGATATGAATAGTTGGGATTCTATTCACTGTACCACCTAGCCGTTATGTATTTTGCTAAATAAGTATTTTCCTGAAATAAAGCTAAAGGATTATGAATGTACGTGTACCACAAGTCAAAGGAACAATTTGAACATTAGTAACAAAGTCCAATAGACGTTTAATTCAATTATTTCATTTCTTCAGTTAAGTTTATTAATCTTTGAATTTAATTCCCAATATTTAAAATAAAACAAAGAATCAAAGTTTAATAACCTCGGATTGACCATTGATTATTTCTTTTCAACTGTCCCAGCATTCAACTCAAATTTCCATGACTTTTTTTTTAATAATGATTTAACTCATTATCTATTGGCAACCTTATCATGTTTAATAAAAAGTTGCCATGGAAAATATGTGTCATAAAAATACTTAAAAGAAAATCTTAAGATATTAAAAAAAATGACCTTTTCATCCCTTGGGAATTTAATATATTTTTTTAGAATTAAGGTAATAAATAATTAGGTATATCATTATTACATCTTGATGTTCTTTTCAAGTTGGATAGTATACCATTAAGTTATCGTAGATTAGATTATGAAAGATATTAAAGGTTTATTACGATACGATACAGCTCGTTTTTTAACTCTTTATTGAAGACCCAAAAAAAGAAATTAATATAAATTTTCTTTTATTTTTGTTTAAGGGTCAATTAGGTTCAACCAATTTTTTAGAAAAAAATGATTGAAATATTTAAAATTTTTTTTTTTAATACGCTGTATCTTATAATACGCTGTAACGTTTTATTTCGTTAAACGGAAATTGATGACTTTTTATTGCCATATAAATTACCTTCTTCGAAAGGGTTGATAATAACAAGAATTTTAGGATCTAAAACTCAAAATAATTGACTGGAATATATAATAATCAATAATCATAAAAAAACGGTTTTTTTTTTTACACGCGAACTAAGTTGTTCAACGGATTTCCTTATAAAAATTTAAGATTAATTATTTAAGAAAATAGGATGTTAATGGGGAACTATCGGGAAAGCTGGAAGCGGCTCGAAACGCTTTGAATTTTTTCCAATTGTAGTATGGAACATTATTAACAGAGGGGAACACATTATAGAAGGAAGCATGTACCACATCCTATCAGTGTTCATAACAAATGAGTTTCCACAAACGGTTTTTAAATATCTTGTAGTTTCCACAATGTAGAAGTGAGCAGAGCAAGTATCATTACCTACAAGATATCTATAGAACCGAAAAACCGCTCCAATATTTAAATTATTATTCTAATATTTCAAAGATATATTAAATTGCATATTAAATTACGTTGGTAGGAAAGTAAAGAGGAGTAACTATTACTAGAGAACAGGGATGCTTATTAGGCGTTGTTTTGAATTTTGCCGAGGTAACTCAAACTAGTTTGGGGTGTACCAGCCCCAATTTGAGAGTTGTTCTCCATCTTAGGTCGAATAAAGGCTTTATAGATATTAGACAGATCTTTTCGAAATAAATATGTTTATCAACGGGAGAGAAACCTCAAAAATTTGGCAATACTGCTAGTTATACCAAAAATATGCTAATTTCACAGCACTTTTTTAAATAAGCTGCAAACCTAAAATGCTTAAACTTTCTGACCGCTCTTCTTCTGAATTTTATTTTCTCGTCGAAATCAAAGAATTAGGTTTAACTGATTTAAGTTGCAGAAAATCAGGCAGCTTCGAGTTTTGAAGGTATTAAACTCAACTCTATTAGTTTACCATGTAAAAATACTGTGATATCCCTACAATATAATACATTGCATAATTCTGGGAAACAAAAAATCATTATACGTTTATATTACAAATATTTTAATTAATACGCAATACGCATATTGAAAAAACTTTGTTTTAGTAAAATTTAATTATGCAAAACAATGAATAAGAAATAATACTGCAGTTAATAATTAAAATTGAATTATATTTTACAAGAATCACAAAAATTCTGTAATTTCCTTTAATAAAAAAGATTTTATTAAAACAATACCGTTGTATATAGAATTTTAATTACAATATTAAATTACGCTGGTAACTAAACCACTATACTCGTATAATTCTCAATAATTTATTCTCTAATAATTTTCAACTGACTAAAAAACAGTTTCTTTTAATTTCAATTACAAGTGTACTCGGTATATTAAACTTCAACCCATTATAAAATTCATTGATAATGTTATAACAAGTTTAAATCATTTTTTTCAACAGAATATTTCTCATAAAAGTTAAAAAACACTTGAAAATAACCATTAAATCCTAAAAAAAAGACAAAGGTTGTAAACAAGTGAATTCATTAATGAGTAGGTTTTTTTTTGCGAGTATGCATGCATGTACACAAATTAATGTAAACAGGAAATTCTTTAGGGATTAAATATGTACTCATGAGATTTCTTTTTTTTTTTTAATTTTTTATTTTAATTTTTCGCATTACTTTGCTGCTTTCTGTATGTGTTTTGTAATTGAAATAAAACAACCAAATTCTCTATGGAATGTTCGAACTAAAGATAAACGCAATACAACCTTGATCCTTAATCAACATTTTCAGTTTCTTTTTTTTTTTATTTTATTTGTTAAATATATCAGTTCATTTTTCCTTAAATTAGGTCAATCTACCTAAGTTTAGGCGTATTTTCCAAAAATAATCCAAATTTAAGTTACCCTGACTAAATTCAAAAATCAGATTTAAAATTTATTCGGCGAAACACGGTTCGATGCAATTTCACTCCACATAGCACACGTTGAAATATTTAAGAATTTGCTCTATTGCATTTAAATCAATAATACGTCCCTTTGAAAAATCACGTAACACTAGCAAAGCTTTAGTCCACTTCTTTCTGAAAGCAGTTCTTCTTTATACCGCTTGCAATTTATTTTGAAATATATTAGAAAGACTCGCTTCTTACCTACCCTCCAGCTTTTTTATATTACCCTTTTTTTCCCCTCTTAAAAAATCCTACATCAGTTTATATGAAGGAAGCTGTTGCTAAAGTTTGACTAGCGTCTAAAACAAAATAAGGCGCCCGGAAGTAAAAAGTCGCTTTAATGCGTTTTATAAGAAACTGCAATTTTAAAAATTTGAGCGATTAATTCTGATTTTTTTTTTTTTTTTAAATAAACTTTTATTTTGTTATATTTTTTTTACATATGAATATCTTAACCTACAAAACAAAGTTAACAAACAAGGTATATCTCTTTTATTTTTAACATTTAAAAATATTTGGATTTTTTTATTGTTAAATTTAATATATATAGTAAGTAAAATTATTTCTGTTTCTGTAAGAACAAAACTATTGTAATATAATCTTATAAATACATTGTAAAATTTAAAAAATCAATGTTTAATAATTTTTTTTTTTTATAAAACTTAACTAACCTAACCTAACTTAACCTAAACTTAAATTTAAATAAACTAACTTATTGACTAAAAATAGCACAAATGCTTTTAAAATTTATATTAAGATGTATTTAACCACCAATAATCTTTATTTATAACTCTATCTTTTTCTGGTATGGACATTTCGTATCTTAAATTATCTCCGTTAATATTGCCTGGGATATACTCGATTTTTTTGCATGTAGCCCGTCTACTATAATGAAATAGTATAGGGACATGATCTTGGTTTTGAGTGTATCTATATTTATCTAAGAAGATGAAATGCTCAGGAGCTATAAAACCCGTGAGCAAGGTCTTCTTAATGTACTCCTCATTGTGGTAAAATATATGTGATATTAAACCATTTTCTGGAGTTTTTAATGCTCTATCAAAATGACTTCTGATTAATTTTATCATAAAATTATCTATTCTCATGATTTTGGCTTCCTTGTACAAATATTTATTAGAATAAAAATGCTTGTATTCGGAATCAGGCTTTCTATGTTTATTAATACAAACTCTTATGCACTTTCTTTCGAATTTACGTATTTTTTCCATTAAGCTTGCACTAATGTTGTACCATATTGGTACCCCATAGACAAGATTTGGCCTAATTAATGTCTGGTAGCATATTATTTTAACTCTATTGCTAATATTTTTGTTGTAAAAGAGTTTTTTAGCTGCCATAAAGGATTTATTGCCTTTATCTATTGAGTATTTTACATGATCTATGAAGTTTAAGTTTCGATGTAACTGAACTCCAAGATATTTAACGAATTTTTTGTTTGCGAGAGTTGACATAGGCGATTTAATTTTAAATTGTTTCCAATTTTTTCTAATGTCTGAACTAGTTTTGTCAACCGTATTACGGAATAATATGGTTTCACATTTGTTAAAGTTCATTTTTAATATCCATATCTTGCAATAATCCTGCACAATATTAAACATTTTTTGTACATTATATTGTATGCTATTTACAGTGTCATTCGCAGAGTATATTATAATATCATCTGCGAATGCCAGGGCGTAGTTATTTCCTTTTACTCGTTCTAGCAAAAATAAAAGATCTGCTGTATATATAGTAAAAAGAATAGGTGCATTAACAATACCTTGCTGAAGACCGTTTTCAATTAGGAATGATTTGTCAGACTCGTTATTTTTGCTATATACTAAAAATTTGTTATTATATAACATATTTTTAATCAGTATAATTAAGCGTGGCGGGAACTTATATTTTATTAGTTTATAGATTAATCCATCCAACCAAACTGAATTAAAAGCCTTTTCAAAGTCAATCAGACAGGCACCAATGCCGTATTTCTTGTTTATGAACCAGCAGATATCTGAGGTTAATTTGGTTATAGTATTAACAGTACCATGTTTGTGCCTAAACCCAAACTGATTTTCTGGAATAAGATTGATTGACTTTGCATAATTTGAAATTTTGTCGTTTATTAAGGTTTCAAATACTTTACTAATGTTTGGCAGTAAACTTATCGGTCGATAATTGCTGGGATTGGTTGGATCTTTGCCAGGTTTTTTTAGCAATATCGTTTTCGATGTTTTCCAAATATGCGGAAAATACGAATTATTTATTGCATTATTGAATAGGATAACATATTTCGAAATAATTACACCACTTAAATTTTTTAAAACTATGTTTGGGATTTTATCGATACCAGAAGAAACTTTATTTTTTAAAGCTTTAAACTTTAAAGAAAGCTCTGACTGGTTCGTGAATTCGCTATTTTCACCACTTTGCTCAGATGATTTGTTTGTGTTGGAGAAATTACTCAGAGTTGAGTTGAAATTTAATGTTTGAGAGTTATTGAATTGTGTTATTTTATTTATGATTTGGTTATGTATTCTATTATTTGTAGGTATATTGATTTTGTGAGTGTTTTCAATGTATGTGCCAAGTACATTGTAAATTTGTGATTGATCTTCTACTATAAATTTATTTGTGGTGGTTTTATTTAATTTGTTGAAGTCTATGTTATTTTGAGAGAGTAAAGTTATATCATTTTGGTCTATGTGTAATTTTGAAATCTGATTGTATTTGTTTTTGCGGAATATTTTATTTATTTCGGGGAACATGTTTGAACTATTTGTTGGAGTTATTTTTTGGAGACGAAGCTGCCAGTATTTATTAATTTCTATTTTAATTTGTTGTTTAATTAATGTATTGATGTTATTTAGAAGGCTTTTGAGCAGTTGAATTTGTTGATTAGAAAAGTTTAATCTTTGTTTTTTGATCTTATGTATATCGTTCATGAGGCTGTGTTTTTTGTTTAAAAGAATTTTTAGCTTAACTGAGTAGAATTTTTTTAAATTATTTTGATTTTTAATTTTTGGTATAACTTCATCCATAGTTTTAAGAATTATTTCGTTCAGCTGAGAAAGATGATAATCTACATTTTGGTTAGACAAATTGCAGTTATCGAAAATTTTATTGCAATAGTTGGAGTTGTATTTGGAAAAATAGTTTGAATTTAATTTATTTTGAAATTTGCCCCAGTTTACTTTTGAAAATATGAATTTATTACTAAGACTTGGTAACTCTTGCAATAAAAGCTCTTCATTTTTTAGTGACATTGGAATTTTAATGGCATTATGGTCACTATCGTATGGGAGAGTGGTGAGTTTGTTTTGATTTGTTTCAAAACAAATTTTTATTCTAATATCTGTTATCACTAAATCAATATAAGAATTTGCACGTGGTAGTGTTGGTGCATCGGTTAAGAGTAAGTTACTCTTGTATAAAATTTTGTTGTCTTGTAACCATTTGTATAATTGATTGCCTCGAGTATTGTTAACACAGTTTAACCAAGAAGTATGTTTGGCATTAAAGTCGCCAGTTAATATATAGAAATTATTGAGATTCGAAAGATTTAAAATTTCGAATATTTTTTCTAATTCTGTTAAAAAACTATTTGAATTTCTATTTGATGCATAAATAGAAATTATAAATAATTTTTTTCTTTGTTTTAATTGTAATGATATAATGCATGGTTCGATACATAGAAAATTATCGAAAATGCTATTATTTACAATATCAAATTGGAAACATTTTTTAATGCATATGGCAACACCGCCACCATCAATATCGATATTTCGATCATTTCTAATTATGTCATAATTATCCAATGACATATGGTTATTTGGTTTTAATTTTGTCTCGCTCATGCAAATTATGTCAGGTTTATTGAACTCTACAAAGTGCATAAGAGAAAGCTTTTTATTGTTGGAGATTAGTGAATTGACGTTTATGGATATTATTTTTAATTTAGTATTGTTAATATTCATTTATAAGTTAGTTTTTAATTTTTAACGATTCCATACAAATTTTTATATTGTTAGAATTTAGATTAATTTGTTTTTTTAGTGTAATAGCTTCATTTTGCATATTAATTAAAATATTTTTAATTTCAATTAAAATGCTATCATTACTATTATTGGTGTTTAAATTTGAGTTTATATTATTAGAATTTTTATTGTTATTTTTAAGGTTAGAATTATTTTGTTTTGTGCTATTTTTTACAACATTTGAAAATGAAATATTTTTATTAATAAAACTTGAATTAATGTGTTTACTTACAATGTTTTGTTTTGCATTATCTCTAATTTTTTGGCGAAGCTCCATTTTTTTAATATGAACTGGGCATTTGGTGTATGATGCCGGATGACCATGGTTCCCACACAAGGTACAGTATAATTTATCTCTCGGATCTTCTGCAGAAATTAAACATTGTTCTGGTCGGTGATTATTGCCACATTTAACGCATCTCAACTGCATATAACAATTAGCCGCTGAATGTGAGAAGCGTTGACATTTTGTACATTGCAAGTTATGGGATTTTATTAGTTTTTCCCATCTTACTATTTGATAATCCAGGACTTTAATATTCATAATATCATTTATCAAGCTATCCGCTGAAGCTTGAACTATATAGTGTGGAAGAGTTATTCCGTTGTTAATTGAGTATTTGGTGGTTAATCGTGTAACCTTTTCAAATTTAATATTTGTTGTTTCTTGTTCTTTTAAATAATGAAGAACTTCTTCTGGTGAGTACAAGCTATTTAAACCTTTTAGGATTAAGGTTTTCTTTTTTTCCGTTTTAGGTGTAAATGTGAAGTGGTCAATTTTACCATCTTCTAGCAAAGCACGAGCTTTTTTAAAGTCTTCCATATCGTATGTGTACAACGATGAATGCTTTTCACTGTGCTCTTTAATAGCAAAATTTTTTATACCTAATTTATTCTTGATTAGACATTTTAGCCTATCAACTCTGGTATCAAACATATTTATTGGTGGCTTATTTCCATATTGTTCTGAATCTAACTCTTGATCTGGATCCGCCTAGAAGATTCCAGTTTAGTGCTATTATTGTTATGCATTCCTCTTTTTCCTTAATGAATGGCGACTTTACCTCCATTTAAGTGTATTATTTTAAGCAATGTTCAAAATTAAGAATAGTTACCCTGACTAAATTCAAAAATCAGATTTAAAATTTATTCGGCGAAACACTGTTCGATGCAATTTCACTCCACATAGCACACGTTGAAATATATTAGAAAGGCTCGCTTCCTATCTACCCTACAGATTTTTTATATTACTCTTTTTTCCCCTCTTAAAAAAACCTACAACAGTTTATATGAAGGAAGCTGTTGCTAAAGTTTGACTAGCGTGTAAACAAAATAAGGCCCCCGGAAGTAAAAAGTCGCTTTAATGCGTTTTATAAGAAACTGCAATTTTAAAAATTTGAACGATTAATTCTGATAAGAGGAAAGAATTAGTGTGCTATTATACTTAAGTCCGTATAATAAAACCGATTTTTCTGGAGCTATATGTTGTTTTAGTTATACTATGTTGTAGTAAATAAAAATGTCGTCTTCTGCTTGCTATTCTAAATTAAGGGTCAGTAATAAGGTTTATTTTCATAGGGTTTTCAGATATTATACAAATTTGGAATTTCTGTGATTTTTGTACCATTTGCATACTTTTAGGCACCATTAGTCTTTTGCAAATTCAGAATGTGACTCAGAATGATCCTAACAAATCTATTCTATCTAGGTTCATTCTTAGCTATTATTTATGTTACCCCATCCTTGAACCAACCTATTGGTCCAATAACTTTTATTACAAATTTAAAATTTTACTTGAAATGATTTTGACCTAAATTGAATTGATGATGTTCTCATATACATGAAATATATATATATTTGTTTATATATATATAACATTTATTTAGTACCTCACATTCAAATATTTCATATAAACCTATAATTGAAAAGTTTCATTTCAATGCTTTGCAATAAAAATTTTTAAAAATTCTAAAATTTAAATAAAAATTTAATAACTTTAAAATACTTTTATTATATTTTTACCCACAATTTTCTATCTTTTTCTATTAAAATGTTAATAAACTTTTTAAATGAAATTTTTGTATTTAAATTTAAAAAAAAAAACAAAATTACAAGACTATATAAATTAATTAGCTGAATTACAACCATTTTTTAGCACGCAATATTAAAAGTAGTTTTTTTTTTAATTCTAAAGAATAACAAAGCAAATTTTTTAATAAAAAATGTTTACTACTCTTCTCTTCCAATTCTATCGTGGGACTACTTAAAAAACTGACTACTCACGAGTATTAAGAGAATGGAATGAAAATAGTATTCATATTTATGTAGATAATCTTTTTTTTCTTGTACAAATAATATTAATGACAATTTTTTTATAGTTTTTTCTTATTTTAAAACGCGTTCCAGGATTTTTTTTAATATTTCCTTTTTAAAATTATTAAAAAAAACGTTTATGTTAAATTTAAAAAAAAGAGGCATTCAAGAAGGAAAAATGTATAGCATGTAAATATAGTATAATAAAGCGAACTTAATAATTTCCAAAATGTATGAAAGTATTAAGAAAGCAATCCAAAGTGACCTAAGCTTGAAAAAGTTAAGATCAAATAAGGAGAAAATCAATAGCGTAGTGGTAAAGACACCGCCTTTCATTTGAAAAGTCTTGGGTTGAAACCCCGGTCAGATCATACCAAATAAAAAAATATCGTAAAATTGTATAATTATATCGTAAAAGTTAATATCGTAATATAAGATAATATTTAATCCTATACCTAATCTAATAAAGTTCTAAAAGAAACCTAATCTCCAACAGACCAAAGATTTGAATCAATTCCATTAAGTTTCTTAGCAGAAATCTAATGAGCAAAACAATAGCCACACAGAGGCTTCTTTATTTTTTTTTAGTTTTCTTACCTTGTCCTAGAATTGCAAATACCCTCACACTTTAGTTTATTTAATCAATGGGATGATGAAGCCTAACAGAAAGTTAACAATTGAGAAGTAAAAGTGCAATACTGCAACGGATGTATAGTTGCAGCTTTACTAAAATTATGCATTAGCTCAACCCAATTTCAAGGCCTATACCGGTTTTTTTATACAATGATTTCGACTGCTGAATGAAGGTATTATATACCCATCACAAATATCGTGTCATTCACAAAATTGGCCAAAAAAGCATATGCACGACTGGGTGTCACATTGGTTAGAATTTTGGCAATTCATTCTGGAGGCCCGGTCTCAAATTTCAATAAAAGTGAAAAAACTTTTATCAGTTTACTGACTCGACTCAGCTTGCATTTGCCATTGGGTTCAAATTAAAGTCATAATCAATAATTAATAATTATATATCTTTAATAAAACACACTTTAATATAACAATATTAACAAATACAAAATATAAACAAATAATTAAATTCAGTATTATAAGATAAATTCTAATAATAAGAATATAATATGTCCCCCCTGTTACAACATTTACCCATGATATAGACAGTATTATTAGTCTAGCAGTTGAATATGAAAAAAAAATAAGTTAAAATTTTGTTATTAAATCACTGTTTATATAAATCCACAAAAAATTTAATTTAAGCTTATTATCAAAAAAATTACTCGTAAAACTGAAAAAATGTAATATTACTAGAATCAAGCAAATGAAGTTATTTAATTTACAACTTAAATTTATAAATGTCAAACATGGAACTCTACTGTAATTTATTAACATCTCATATGATGATTAGAACATGCGACATAATATAGTGTCATATGAAAACTCAATAAAAGCTTTAAATCCATTATGTCAAACTTTAAAATAAAATAATTACTTAAAACTTCAAAAAGCAACTTTTTTAACTATTAAAATTATGTTGTTTCAATTTCATTTGTACCTTAATAAAAAACACTTCAATTCACTCCAAAATTTCTACACTCAAAAAAAAACAAACATGTTTTTAAAAAGCATTACTGTCAGCTTATAAATTAAAATATTCTTTGACATATTAATGTCATGACATCTACTTAACCAAAAAGAAAGTTTTTGTTATTTAAAAAAAAAAAAACAAAAATACTTTAAATGATAACAATCCATTTTACTAATCCAAAAGTAACACTGAACAACGATAAAAACTTAATTTTTTTATATATTCAGCACTTTGTTCTATTTTTTTATATTTTGCGAATCAAAAATTATTCCTTCAGTTTTTTTATGGCCGATCCCCACCCAACAAATAGAAAAAAGTTTTTTATTTTTTTATAACAGTTTTTCTTTCTGTTCTATATTCCGTTACCAGGATAATAATAGTTAGGACATTTACTATAATCCTTGTTGTACAAAATTTAGTTGTGCAAAGTGTATTTGTACAAAGTTTAAAAAAAAAATATAATTTATATATATATATATATATAATATATATATATTAGTAATGATTTTAATGGAAAATCTTCATTAAATAAAAAAGTTACAAAAAAAAATAAAGTAAAATTTTACGAATATAAAAAAATTTGTGCAAAAGATGACTTTGTTGTGTTGAAGTTGATTATCAGATGGAAAAATTTACTTTTTTATACCTATTAAAAAAAAAAATGAAATCCATTTAAATTCTTAGAAAAAAAAATTGCACGACTATCGCTGTTAAATTAAGGTGTCGGTTTTTATGGATAAAATATAAAAGGAAAGTACATATAAATGGAAAAAAATTGTATTTTAGTAAGTTTAACTTTAAAACACTTAATATAATTGCAGTGATTATATTTAAAAATAAACTTAGCATAAAATGAAAAAAATAACTCATGAACCTCAAAGTATGCAATATATTTGAAATTTCTGTAAAAAATCATTTTGGTGACCAAATATAGTTTAATATAGAGGGTCTTGGTATCACAGTGGATTGTAAGGAAGAAATATAATAGTATATAATAGTTTAATATAATTAAGTAACGTTTTAAGTAGTATTGGTATGATCTAAATATAGTATGAGTGATCCAAACCTACAAGAGTTTCAATAACCAATTTTTTTAAAAATATTTCATAATACAGGGTGGTGCAAAACATTCAAACCATATCGGTTGTTTTGCGCCACCCTGTATAATAATATTGACATATGATTGCCTTGATAGTCAATGACGTTTGCAATATCGCATAATCATATGTGATTTGACATGTTCTCCTTTAAATAATTAAGCAAAATTTTTATCTTAAATACCCTTTTTTTTTTATTTTTAACAACCGCTTTATTTGAAATATAAAAAGTGGCAGGTATTGTTCTTAAACCCAAAATTCTAACCTAAGATTTTCATTTAATCCAAAAAAAAATTTATTACCAAAGGTATATGTCAAGTAATGTCAAATAATTGATTTAACCCTCATTTTGTGTTCAATTGATAAAAACTAGGCAGTCAAAATGGACCAACAAATTAACAAACAGTAGCATATCAACCATTTGAAATTTGTAATCAAACGATCAAAGAGAAAAAAAATTCAACAAAAGTGTATAAAAGCATAAATAAATAGTATTTGAAATGTAAATTAGTTTTATATTTACTTTAAGGGCTCGAAAAGTAAATCCCAGTTATTTAATAATAAAACAACAAATAGTTTTTTAACTAAAAAAAAAGTTTAATTTATTTATAATAACTTCACTTATTTATAGGTTATCTTTGAGCCTCTTGAACATTTTTAATTAATATATGGTAGGTAACACTAATATTTTAAAAATATTAATGGATTAAAAAAATGGAGTCAAGTGAATCCCAGAATATTAGCTTAGCTTCATAAAATGAAATATAAACTTTTTTTAATACCCGTATAACTATAGGTCAAAAGAGTCATTACGTTTCTGACGCAGAGAATGAGGGGGTAAATATAGACTCAAAGGTATGGATCGGATCAGAATCGAAAAGTAAATCGATCTATTTATATATATCCGTTCCTTCGTCCTCATGATAACTCAAAAAATAAAGAAGCTAGCATTCTGAAAATTCCAAAAATTCGTTTTTATGCAATATCCGTCATCGCTGTGGAAATCCATCGAGTTTGCTCAATGGGTTCGACTAGCTGTCATACAGCTTCTTTTTTTATATGAGCAATCCTCTATATACCTAATACTGTACTTTTATACTTTTTATTGGAAATACTGGTCAGAAAAACATTTTTACTCCTAAATAGTTGTATATATTTTGAATCACTTAGGATGTAGGTACTTGAAGCCTTTATTATAACGGTCCAATATTTTGACTTGTATTAAGGGACTGAAAGCTGTTTGAACGCTAAAGTTTCCGATAAACTAAATCCATCCAATCCATTTTGACTTGTGTATAAACTAAAATATATCCCATAGATGTTTATTTTGTTTATTACATTGGTTAGATATCTTGAAAAAAAATAGGCTTGTCAACTGAAGAAAAAACCCAAACATTTGGCTTTAAGACGTTGGAAGTTTACAATGTTTATTTTGTTTTAATAGAAGCATTATTATCATTTTGATCTAACCTAAGTTCATATTTTTACAAAACCATCCTTGATCTGTATAGTCCGAAAATAAAACTGCAAATTTCCAGTATCTTACTTATGTTAACTTCATTCATTGTTATTTAAAAACATTTACTAATATTGAACTCAATTTTCATATTTGATACTCTAAAATTTATAGCAGAATATAATTTACGGTATTTGTATACAATGGTCTGCTTTGCACCATGCTTTAAAAAAATTTATTTCATTATATGTATAAATTACAGTTTTATATAGAATTAAATTTATACAAAAGAATAAAGAAGATAAACCAATTAAAAAATTTAATTCCATAGTTATTATTGAAAAAATATTAAAATGCGTAAAGATATAAATATTTTATTATATTATTAAATTTTATTCAAGTTTATAAGTTAATGTGTTTATATCATAAATACTATAATATTATTAAAACTCACTGCACCATAATAAAAATGCTTTAAAACAATTTTTTTTATTATTAAATTAAATAAAAAAATCTATAAGTATTTTAAAAAATTTGTATTTATAGTTATACCGAGTGTCCAACGTGTTTTAAATGACAAAGAGAAAAGTTGATATTGTAACAATTGAAAGAAAATTATATGAAGAGATTTAATTGTTACTTATCAGTTTTAAAAATATTTGAAATATATAATCATTAATCATTAATTAAAATCGAAGTTGTTTGTTCTATCTTCAGTTTGTAAGAAGCCTTGGCGAGATCAGAAGAAACATTTGAGGTAATCTTGCAAACGAAGATCACCTTTATTTTAATTCACCTATTATTAAAGTTGGACACACTTTTTATTTAGTTAAATAAATATTTTAAATAATTTTATAACATTTTTATCTATAAATTCAAATTAAATTTTATTTGAATTTAAATTTGACAATTTTTTTTGAAAATTTTAATTTTGCCAATTTAACTATATATACTGTATTCTCTGATGTGATCTTTTAAAGTTCTTATTTTCAATTTAAACGACAGAATATTTTGTTTTATATCAAAAAACCAATTCAACATTTTAGATTTGTAAGAAACTTTAGTCCAAAATTAAGAAAATACTTGTACTTATCATAAAGTTCCAAAAAAATATACAATTTACATCGTTTTGATTCATATCTTAATTCTCATTATCATTTATAATAGTATAAAATTGTTTTATTATTCCAAATATTTTATTTACAAATATTTCGTAATTTAAATGTTAGTAAAAAAATATTTAAAGATTAAGGTTACCATTGATTTATAATATACTAGTAGAACTTTTCAACATCTTTAACACAATAAAGGCACTCGGTTAATTTACATTTTAACTGAAAACTAAACTCACCTCAAGAAAAATTTTGGTTTAATTCTTATAACTCACAGGCCTTAATGTTAACTGTAAGTTATTAGAATCAATAATAGTTTAATCATGAGTTATTCTAGGCAATGTAATACTAGAAGCCTACTGAAGAGTCCATAGTAGTATTACAGGTTGAAACACTCCAGAAAACTAAAATCACATACTATGTAATAAATGTAAAATCAATTAGTCGAATTTTTCAACCAGTGAATTTTTCAACAGTCAAATGGAATATTAAATTTTAACTAAAAAGGCTGGATGGCACAGCGGTTAGAGTGCCGACCTTTAATGCAAAGGCCTTGGTTCGAATTTCAGTGAAAGTGAAAATACTTTTCACGTATTCGACTCAACTCAGCTACCATTCGCCAATGGGTTCATATTAATGGCTTAATCAATAATTAATAATTATATATCTTTAATAAAAAAATACATTAATATAACAATATAAACAAATAATTTAATTGAATAATATAACTCACAGATATAAAATTTGATATAAATCAAATATACAAAATATTACAATATAAACAAAAATAGAATTGCATCTATTAAAAATCTAAGGCGTTTCTACATGTTATTAAGGTCTAATACCATCTCTCATGTTTAAATTGTGTATTGAACTCATTAAAATAAATTCACATAATAGGAATATTATATTTTCACTGTATTCCAACTTTTTTTATTTACTTCCTGCTTACAATACAGACAGTTGATAGTTTACGTTCAAATATTTAATTAAATATGAATTGATTGGCAACTCTACTTTTGAAGTAATATCCAAAAAACTATAGCAAACATTAGGACACAAACTCCAAAAATTAATTCCAAAAATAAAAAGAATACATTCAATTCAAATAACAAATATAATGACAGCAAAAGAACATTAGATATATACCGATACAGTTCTTTTTTTGTAAATATGTATATATGTACATATTGCACACATAATGTTATAATAAATGAATAAATTCATAATTATATGAATGCTTTTGGCTAATTTTTATTTGAAAACAAATGTGACATAAATGTCCTTTTTTTTTTTTTATTTTTTTGTTATTATTTTGTTTTCTTTTTTTTTGTAATTGGAATTAATGTATGAAAATGTGTCAATTATTGAAAACTTGCATGACCTCAAAAATTAATGAATATATATATATATATATACATATGTAACAATAATAATACTATGTGTATTAATGTACATGTACTACATTATAAAAAGTAATATATTTTCATATTCAAAATAAACGTTAAGTTGAGCAACAATTAAGATTATAAGATATATACATACTAAGTATAAATTTATGTAACAATAATTGTATGCATTCTTTTTTTGAATAAAATATTATCTATAATTTTTATACATTTTATATATTTCTCAGCAGGACATTTTATCTATGATCATACAAAGAGTATAAAATAATGATACAATGTAACATGTTAGTATGTATGTATATAGTTTTGGATTTAAAAGGGTGGATAAAAAGAATTTTTGAATAGAATTTTTCAAATAATTTGACAATATTTATACAAAAACGAGGAAGTAAGTATGTTAGACTGTGTCAACATTGGGATAGCCATACGAATATGGATTAATTACCGAATACCATTCCATATATGAAATCCACAATAATTTGTAAAATATTGATCAGCTGCATAAATCTGTCATACAAGACGAAACAAATTTGTCTGACGTCGTTGAAATAAAACATAATTACTCAACTAGTTTTCGCAATAATTTTAGATACACAACTCAACGAGGTCCTAAGTTATGGGGCTGTAAATGAGGTTGTTTGACAACTATATTTGAATCTCTTTCACTAAACAAATCAAAAGAGATGAAGAATTTGGCTGTATCACGTATAATTACTTTTGTACAAAAATTCAGACACTCACTTAAATTTTGAAAATTTTATATTAAGCTTATATTAAAAATAAAGGTGTTTGCTAGCACCTTGGACCGGGCAAACCTGTTTAATTGAGCAGCAAAGACACTTGCTGCATACATGCCTTTATAATTACTTCTAAGTGGGTGCGCGAATACACAAGTGCACATCAAATAATTAAATCTACTCACTATGATTCTAATCAGATACATTAACTTAAATTTATATATAACTGCCTTTTCTACTGTTTAAGCTAGTTAGATAATTATATTATATTATATGGTCTAACTAAATGGGTAAACAGAATCTACAAAAGTATTCAAATCGCAAGGTTTATTTTATAATCTTAATCTTTTTTATATTCCTACGAACCTTATAACATTTTAGTACAGATTGTCAAGCTCCTCAATCAATTTTAAAACTATGTTTTAAATTAAAAAAAATATTTATCTTTTAACGAGGATCGAACTCAGATCTGTTTACACCCGAAACCACTTCGCTAACCACTGCACCATACAATTCTTATGAATTTATGGTTAGATTTCTAATATAAATGTATCACTAACTTACAGAATGAAAAATAAACCCATAGACAAAGGCAAATTAATATAAAAGTATAAAAACAGTAAAAAATTTTGGGATTTGATGCTATTTCCCCTATAGATGAAAACATTAGCAAATTTAATTCAACTTCAACTTCATTTACAATTTTATTAGGATGTCGAAAATAAAATTGTATTTACTTATAAAAAAAACTTAATAACTTCACTATATATTAATATATAAAAATCCATCATTATATTTTATGAATACTTAGAAAAATATATAACGAAATTTATTGAATGTAACAGAAGACAATAAGGAAATCCATAAAAAAGTAATCATATTGTCAAATATAAAAATGATGTAATTTTTACTACCGTTTTTATTAAATAAAGCTGGAGCCTCTGCAAAACTAGGTTAAACATATCAAATATTCAAACATATATGCATGTATTATGCAAATTAAAACAACTGTTTCAATAAAATAAACCTCAATTTAATAAACAATGCAACAAAAGGGTTTGAATTGACACCCTGTATTACCGGATTGGCATTTGACTTAATTGAAAAACTCTACCTAGATCGAAAACCTCGCAAATCTATAATTAAAATTATTTAAAATAGGTTTGGTAAATCCATGATTTCTTTTCATACATATTAAGACAGTACTGACAAATGTACTGTCTTAATATTTCCATGTAGTCAAATGACAGTTCTGACAAATGAATGTGACACATTCGTGTGTCAAAGCCTAAACTGGTTCAACAACAATATTGAAATAAAAGAATACTGTATAAAAACTAAAAAATTAATTAGCAGGGTAATAACATTTGACTTTTTGTTTTCTATTAAACTATTGAATAATATTGTACAAATTATCTATAGTCTATATCAAAACAAAATGTCAGAAAATATTTAAAACTCAACTTTAAAAATACTAAAATTCCCTCTGATCTGGTAACACTAAAACAATTACTTTGTGAGTTTTGCAATTGTATTTCTGCTTCAAAAAAACGCGAATCATAATTATCAGATTAATAGGTATTTTGCGTTTATTAAATTATTCATGCATAAAATTATTCATTTCATTTCGTAAATAATATTTATACCTAAAATACTAACAAATAAATACTTAAGATTCCAGAAAAACAAAAAACAAATGTTTTCATTAATTTCGGACATAATAAATTCCAATAAAATTAGGTCAACATAATATTAGAATTAGTTATTAAACAAATTCCCAAAAATGTTTTCCAAACGTTTGTAATAAATATATATATAAATAAATACATACATATGAAAATGAAAAATGAACTTAAATAGTTTTTTAATAAATAAATTGTTCAATGAACTTTTATCAACTGGAGAACACAAAAAAAACTTAACCCAATGCCCTAAAAGAATTAAAAAAAAAAAATTTGAAAAAAAGCAAAGAGAAGAACTATAAACAATAAGTTTCTAGGAATTCGAAATTTTCAATTTCCAGTAATCCCTAGATACAAAACCAAAAAAAAATTGGGGAAGATTATAATTGTCCTTGTCAACTTTTAGATTCTCTTACAAGCTTTTAGATACCCATACCGAAAAGTTGGTTCAAGTAATGTCCAACTTTTCCAACGCACTTGCAGTATTAGTTTACTTGCACATTTTTAATACAACCTCATAGCTTGATTAGTAACCGGATTGAGAACTTTGTATGGCAGCCTATCAAAAGTGATCCAAAGATATTTACTCTGAACTAAAAATTCACAAAAGGGCTTGCAATATTACTTTATTTGCCTTCTTTTAATTTCTAGTTTGCAGCATCCCCAGTTCTGCAAATATGCAAGCAAGGTTCTAAATTTGTATTGAAGTTACTAAAACTGAAACACTAACATTTTAAAGTTTCACAGTGCCCGTCCTATTGTTTTACTTATGCGGTTAAATTCTAAACGTCTCAGTTTTGTCGGTTTTGAAGATATTGGAATTTGTTTTTAAAAAATTTGTATGGCATCTAAAATCCCAAAATAAAAATTTATTAAAATTTTGAAACTTAACTAAAAGTATTTGTCTTCTTACATTAATACAACATAACTTTGCATTTTAAATTAGAACCTCTTAATCTATATTGTAGTTAAAAAATTTCCAATAAATCAACTCCATAAGGAACCAACTAAAGTTATTAAAGTTTTTAAATTGTATTACTAACAAAATGCTTAATCAATAGCTTAATCAATTTCTTTCTCAATTTTGCTGCCCTTCTTAACTTTATATTTATCATACCAAATTTTATGTATTAGAAACGGAAAATGAAATTTTAAATACCCTTGACTATATTATGCTCGCATAGATATAAAGAGGGAAAAGAAAGTAATGTTTATGTAAAACAAATTTAATTAATTATCTTAATTAATTTTTTCTAATTAAGATATTTGAAAAATTTCAGAATCAAACACATACATATACGGTATTATATATTTTAATGAAATGAAGAAAAATGAAAACCAACTCTTAATATACTATGTAAAAAACTAGTATTTGAATTAATTATCATAATATAATTATAACTTTAATTTTTTATATTGACTATAATGATGCATTTCTTTAATATATGCATCACAGTTTTAGAATGATATTATGTATAGAATATTAATTTCTATAGAAGTTAATGCAGAACACTAATTTGGTTTAATTAAATTTAACAATATTATGTTAGTAGGAAGAGAATAGAATAGATTCACAATATCAATTTGGTTTTACCAATTTAATGAATCAACGGGCTCTTCAGCATGTGTTATGCTGTATGCATTATAAATGCAAATTTACAAGTACAAAACTTAATAATATTTAAAAGTTCAAAGAAGGTCTATTAGGTCAGTACTTACTATAAGGAGGGAAATATCAATTTTAGAAAATCTCGTTTATAAAATTTTCTTTTTAGAAAATCTCTTTATTTATTGATTTTTCAAAAAAATTATGAATAAAATATAAAATAAAGCTTTTTTAAAAAAATCTCATTTGTAAAGATTTTACAGTTGGATACAAAATCAGATTTATCAGCCTTTTTCAGAATATGAAAAAGCGATTTTCTTAAAGCGAAAAATTTTAAAATTGAAATTTTCTAAAAACGAGATTTTATAAATGACATTTTCTGAAACAAGATTTTTGGAAAACGTGGGATTTATTAAACCGAGATTTCAGACCTAAACCCCTAACATTTTACTTCTTCTTTCAAAAACATTTTTAATTTCTTTTCTGACCAATTTCGAATTTCTATAAAATGCAGCTATTTAATTTTGTTCGGAAATTGCTTATATGATAAAATATGATAAAAACATCTTTGGTAAAATTTTATATATAGAATTTCCTTTTAATTAAATTCAAATTCAGGGGAAATTTTTTTTTTAAACTTTAGTAATTGGTAAAAATTTCCCAAAATCGTCGAAGATAAAACCTTGAAATTCAAAATCCTAGATTACAAATCAGATTTATCTAAATCTAGACAATTTGATGGCTTTCCTAGACTTATTCCGAAATTTAATATTTAATACCTCCTAAAAGTTTCATAAATTTCCACAAAAACTAACCTCATGAAAATAAAAAAATTTGTCAATTTTCAAAGTTAAAACCTATATTTAAAAATTTAAATTTTTCTAATAAGTCTCTGCATTTCAGAAGAAAATGAATGCAGATTTATTCAAATTAGAAGTTAAAACCTACCTAATCTGAAATAAAAATCGAAAAAAGTATAAAAGCCTAACCAAATTATAATTTCCTATTAAAATAAATAAAATGACTCGAGAGTTAGGTCTGTTTTCATTAAGTAATTAACTTAAAAAAAAAATAAATAATATAATTTTTCCATTCTTGCCAACTTTCAAAACCACTTCATATAATTAATAAAAAACAAAATATTTTTTTTTTTTTCTCTTTTACAGAAATATTTTTATTAATAAATTTATTAACCTTGTGTTGTCTACCAGTTAAAACAACGCTTATACGAAGAGGGAAACAAAATGAACTAATTAATCCATCATCACAACCACAAGCAACAACAGAAATGGAAATATTATCCTTATCAACAACAGAAATTTCGAATTCAGTTTCAGTTTCTAATGAAAATACTGCATCGTCTATTGTTTCATCATCAACAGCAGAAATTCCAAACAATTCAGTACCAGTTGAAATTTCATCCACCACAATAGCAAATGAAGAAATTACAAAACCAACTATACAAACATTACAATTTTCACCGCAACAACAACAACAACAACAACCGCAACATAACCAACAGCAACAATTATATCCATGGAATATTATGTGGAATTCAGCACAATCAATTTTACCCATTCTACCACCAAGCTGGTGGCCTTATAATCCAAATCAACAAAATCCTTTTATGAATACTATTTTACCATCACTATCATCATCATCATCATCATCATCATCATCATCATCATCATTGCCATCATCAGCAATATCATCATCATCATCATCAACAAATAATCTACAAGCAACGCCAGTAGCATCACTAACATTAACATTTGGTAAAACTTCAGTTAATAATAAAGGTATTGGCAGTAATTCAATTGGGGCTGGTGCTAGTGGTGGTGTTGGAATATTCGGTTGTCCACCACCAATTGTAATATCAGGTGTTTGCCCAGAAGCAACATGTAATTGTCAATGTGATAATAATAATAAAAAAATTATGCCTTCATCAATTCAATCGAAACCAATTGATACAGTAACAAAATCTACGTCACCATCAACATCGTTTTCCCAAGTACAAAAACAACAACAAAATCAAGGATTTTTACCATTTCAGTCATGGCAAGATTTTTTCTTAAAACCTGTTCAATTGATTAGCAGTAGAGCTGGCCGTAATGTAAAAGTCACGTCCACAGGAGGTGATGAAAAACTGTAGAGGAAAAACGTAAAGAATGAAAATAAAAATATTTATCAAATAACACCTTGAATTTTTTATTTGGAAAATTTCCAATTATAATTTTATTTCAGTGATATACTGTTTCAAGTTTAATTTGATTTGTTTTGTTCAATAAGAGTGAATTTTTAAAAATGATAGAAATAAGGTTTAGAGTATTAAAAAAAAATAAATTAAGTTGTTCGTGTGTTTTAAGGTTATTGAAAACAGCAATTCAATTAACTGTAAAAATGAAAAAGAACTTTAACCTGGTCATTTTCTAACATCTGTCATTGTGTCTAAATTAATGGCATAACCTATTTATATAATAATTTATTATTTCTTAATTTATAATTTTTAAATATACAAAAAAATGCTATAAGTTTTAATTTATAGCCTATCTACAATGATGCTCTCGTTTTGCTCTCATTATGTTGTCAACAAAGAAGTGGCGACAATGAAATGTACATGACAGCGTTTTTTGGCATTGTTTTGTTTATAAATTTCATGAATTAAAAAATATTCATTAGTTTAAAGTTTATTGCATAGCTATTTTGAATAATGGTTTGATATTATTTAATAATTATATTAAAATATTTTATTAGAATATTTTTCAAAATTCAATTATTTGATATTTTAATACGTAGAAACACGAAAAAGTTAAAAGTTAAACAACTTTTTTAATGACTGCATAATGGCTGCGTCATGGCTGCGTCTATTGTAGACACTTTCATACAATTCAATACATTAAACTTAGTTTGACCGATAGCTACTTGTAGAGAGCGAAAGAGAGCCTTCATTGTAAACAGTCTTTTAAAATTTTTACAACATGGAATATCAAATAGTGAAATTTAAAACATTTAGTGTAAGTGGAATTCACTATCTTATGTAATGAGAGACTAGATTTGGTAGGTTTGTTAGCCTAACAATTAACTCTTCAATTAGAAAAAATTAAAGTTAAATAGTATAATTAAAAAAAAATTAATGCCACATTTTAGCCTATCATACTTATGAAATAAGGCTCTAAGCCACATGTCTTTTCTTACTGAAAAAATTTGTTAATGGTGGTGTGAAACATTCTTTTTTTTTTAAGAATAATAAATAAGGTTATATAAGTTTTTAAATGTCAAAATACTGCTATATAAAATGATGTTTGAAAATACTTTTTCTCTCTTTTTCCTGTTAAGAGCTAACTAAATTTTCCTCGTTTTTTGAATGTATTCACGAAGTTCTTATAAAGAAATCAAATGCATAATAAAAATCGCTAGAAATGGCTTTTATAAGTACAGGAAAATTTTAAATAAGCGTGATGACAGCTTTAACTTAAGATTACAATTTCTTAAATGTTTTATCTGGTCAGTTTAATTATGTGGTGTAGAGGCCTGGACACTTTAAATAGCTTTTATAAACAAATTAGAATCATTTAAGTTGGACCAATATTAATATATGTGGGTTAAAAATATTTTGGACAGATCACGTACCTATCCAATGTGGAAGCTCTGCAGAGGCTGTAGAAGAAAGAGAATTACTTTTAAAAATTAATATATAAGTATTAATATGAATATGTCTATGAATATGAACTGAGTTTGTAGATGACGAGATCGGGTGTCTCCCTTACAAAAACATAAGATTTTTAAAGAAATCTCGAGCCCTAACCATCGGAATGAGTTAAAATGTGGTACATAACTAAATATAGGTTTTACCCATGAAAATCGCAATCAATTTCAATGAAATTTGGAATGAAGGTCAAAATCAAGAAGCACATATAGCCCAAATTGGACAACAGAATGGGGGCGACTCCCATATAAAATAACCAAAAAATATTAACAAACAAAGAGACTTTACAATACAAACCACATTATGCAAGAAGAAAACCTTATAAAATCCATCTTGGATTTATTTCTACATTTTTACATTAATTTGTCAACAATAACATTTTTTATATATTAATATATATATATTTTTATATGTGAATCAAATGTTTGTTTTAAAATTAGTTGACATAAGTGCAATGAACTCTAACTTTTGAAACAATATTAAATGTTTCATATCCCAATTTCAAATTGAACACGTTTAACAGTAAAACATTAAACCATGATACTTGGTACTAAATGTTTATCCAGTTCAAAGAGTAAACATTAAAATACAACATATTTTTAAGTAAATATATTCACAACACAATGTTTTAAATGTCGAAAATTTACAAACTTAATAATAATCTTTCATCAAATATTCAAAACAGTTTATTTTAACCCGAAAATATGTTATATATCACGTTATATATATGTTTATAACATATTTTAACAATTTAGATAGACCTAATCTTTGTACTCGGATTAGTGAAAGAAAATATTTTTATAAGATTTTTGATAAATTTTAATTTAAATTAAATGTCAATATTAATAATTTACCGTTATATGTTCAAGAATAACCTAAAATTTAAATTCTATATATGATAAGTACACGTGTTATTTATTAATATGTTAAGTTTTTAAAAGACTGTTTATTATAAAACTTAATTCCAATACATACAAATTTTCAATTTTGATTATTTTATTTTTGATAAATATAATTTTAACACATGTACATATTTATAAATATTTCTACAAGCGAATCCATTGAAACATAAATAATATGAAGTACTTAAAAATTTTAAAGATTTATCATAACAAAAATATATAAAATCATGTCAAACTAAACTTAATAAAATCTTATAAAGAAGTAAAATATATTTTAAGAATGTCTCTTATTTTAAAACAGTATTTCTCAACCCATGGGTCGCGAACTAATATTTGATCACAAAAGATTTAAAATAAGAGTGGATTCCTTAAATATAAAAATAAAATATTTGAAAAGTTTTAAAAAATAATATAGGGGCCTTGGTAGTGTAGAGGGTAAACATTTGGCTTATTAACCGAGGGAGTCCGGGTTCAATTCCCGGAGGTCATACAATATTTAATTAAACAAATTATTGAAAAATAATTTTTCTTTACAAATCCCCATGGTGACCAAATATAGTATAAATATACAAATAATAAAAGGCTTTATAATATATAATATAAACAAAATAATTAATATAGTAGTTATAAATAAATACAAAGTATTTAATTTAAGAAGCCCAAATGCCAAATAGGTATAGAACTATAAAATTATCAGGCAATATTTACTATTATCCTAGTACTAATTATAAATAAATAAATAAATAAAATAATATTAAAACAAAAATAAGCAAAATTATTATTATTAAAACTAAAATTTAAAACTTATTTATTTATTTATTTGAAGGTATCTGAAACATAAATGTTACTGATATCTTCGACCCCTGCTTTCTAAGAAAAATGTAGGATGTTTTTTTAATACCTTCTACTTATTTTTGATTGCAACAATACCTCTGTATACTAAAGGCCCCACGAGCTCAGAAAGCAACTTTAAAATTAATTCTTATTCAAGCCTTAAGAGTTTTTAAATCGTCGGTTCTTATTTATGTGCAGGAATATTTTAAATATGAGGTATATTTAAAAAAAATCTACTTTTTCTGAAAATCTCATTAAAAAATATTAATATTTTCTTTCATAATTTTTAATTTATTTGATTTATTTAAAAATTTCAAGCGACAGAGTTCACAGTCCACACGCCATAAACTTTGATAAAAAACTAAAGTAACAAAAATTACTTTTTATATTTCTTTCGCCAGCTGTTTTTTCCCCTTTTCGTTCAATGAAATTATTTGAGTATTTTTTTTATAAATTATTTGAGAATATTTTCTGATTTTTAAGATTTTATTGTACACGATTAGACAACAACACTCAACAGACAGACTTCGGGTAAATTTCGAAAAAAAATTTCAGCGCTGGGGCCTTTAGTATGTAGAGGCATTAATAACAACATTATTTAAAGAAAAATCATTTTTCAATTAAAATTTGTATTAACTGAACGGAAATCGAACCCGGACGCCTACTTAACACCCTAGAAGCCCTTAAAATTTAAAATGAATTGAATTTATCTATTCAAAGTATTTTGATAAATCTTTTTAGACGCAATCGAGTAATTTCGATTAATTTCTTGTTCGCAAAGTAAAAAATGTTGAGAAACGCTGTTTTGAAAGACTTAAATTCTTAAATGATTATAAGTAAATATTCTTTTAAATGATAACTAAACTTGACAAGTTCAAAAATTCATTTATATGGAAGAAGAATTTTATTACTAAGAAAGACTTATTTTAACTTTATAACATGTAATTACTAAATAATTTTAAAATTTTAAAATTTAGAAACGTTTTTTTTAATCCTAGATTAAAATGCATGTACTTTAGAAAAAAAGAAAAGTAGATTTATTTTTTAATTTTTTAAGAACATTGAGGAGTCAGGATCCGTTATTTGTTTTTATTTTTAAATAAAAGCATGCTCTAATAAATTGACAATTTAATTTTTGACATTTTATAACGTCAATTGATCTAAATGTCAAATTGATATAACATAATTTTTTCAAACTAACGTAATTAATAATTTCGAAACCCAAGCGAATAAGACCTTAAGTCATATATAATAAAAACGGCATTCTATCACTCTTTTTAGATTGATGGCCCCATTCGATATCGGACATCTTATATATTATATCTGATACGACTTAAATAAAAATTGACTTGAGTTGAGTCAACAATTCGGCAAATTGACTCAATAAAAATTGTTTAAAAGACAAGGAAACGGGTTAATTTTACAATGCCATGGGGTTCTTAGAAATGTTTATTGCCTATTTCAAATCTTTATCTTATTGAGAAGTTTTAAATAAAAAATAAAATCAATTATAAAATTGGTACCGAACAGACTGACAAAAAAAAAGTAATTAATTATAAAACCGTTTTCAAATGATTTTTCTATAAAAATCCTCTAAAATTTTTATACGTATGTTTGTTAATTCCTTCCTTCAATGTCTAGTTATTTTTTCCCTAGTAACGTTTCTTAAGATATATATATATATATATATACATATATATTATATATGTACAATTAGTACATATTAGTATATGTTCATATGCTTTTAAAATCAAAAATAGAAATGTAATGTACTAAAACTATTTATATATATATACATACATATATTATATAATCTATCGAAATTCGACAATCATATATATATATAAGTATAATAAATATGTAATTTTGCTTTTTGTCAATGCGTCAATTTTTATGCTTGTTGAATTATGTCTCAATCAAAATTTATTGAACACGTAACTCTAGTTTTTTTTTTCAAAAATTCAAAAAAATTTTTTTTCTTATTTTTAAAATAAATCTTTTTATTACACTCCATTTTCCGATTCCTTTTCTCTTTCTAACACAATCATAAGGAATTCTGTACAATTTTTAACACGTAAAATTTTTTTAAGTATTAAAGTACTTATCTTGTGTACATTTTCTTTTTAAAAATAAAGTATTAAAGATTTTTTTTCACATACCTTTTGTATACATATACACATACACAGGTTCATATATGAACGGGCAAACAAGTACATTATACATATATAAATATAGCTGAATTAATATGCATGCATATGTTTCGAAATATTTGAATATATTTATTTATATTTAAGTCAACAACCTGTTGACATAAAAATATTAAATCATATCAGAAAGAGGAGTACCTACAGGAAAAACAAATATTAAACCTCCTATTGAAAATTTAATTTTAAAAAATTATCCTTTTCCTAATATATGCATATATATTTAATACTTTGATATATATATAACTTATGTATATATGTGCATAATCAATAACTTCATATATTAAAATATACTAATATGGTGGCCAATATTATAAAAAACTAAAAGAAGTACAAAATTAAATTTGCTTGTTTTTAGCATATTTTCAAAAAATTTACTTATATTGTTTCCCTCTGTCCGACCATCAACCCGACTCTGTTTACAAAACTTCAACACTGTTTGAAAAAAAAAAAAAAACGAACTTTTAACTAAAAATAGTCCCACCCACTACGAAGCTAGAAGCCCAAAGCACATAAAAGTTTTATATTTAAACTTTTATAACCAGAGTTCGATAAGGCATATTTTCAATTTGAAAACGGTAAAAAACAGCTGTTTTTAAAACCTTTATAAATAGCAGTATTTTTATTTACCGTTATGTAAAACTCAATTTTTACAAAATTTCTCACCCCTTATATCGTATAAACCACTTAAGTTAGAAACTTGAAATTTTGGGGTGAAGTCACATCCTTAGGAGTTTGTATGAGTCATTTAACAAATTTTTTTGTGAAATTAAAATTGTACAATTTTTGAAAATCTGTAATATGAACACCTTTCAAATATTTTTTTGAAGTAATACATAAAAATTTAAACTTCAACATTATGTTTTAATATGTGTTAAAAGTTTTTATTGATTTTAAATGGATTTTTTAAAATTGAAAAAAGTATATCTTATTTATATATAATATAATAAGGTTCTCAGAAAAGTTCCAAATTTTAATGAAAGTTACATTTTAGTTCGGGAGGGAGAGTGATTTTGATCTTTGAGAATAAGTATAAGTTTGCTCAAAAAAATTTCAATAGAGATATATGGACAAACAGAGACACACACAAGCTAAATCAACTAAATTTTCAATTCTAATCCGATAGATTACCGTTATAGTTTAAGTCTGTAGGTATTTCTCCATTTACAGCATCACAAACTTAATGACAAATTTATTATACCTCTTGTACATACGACCACGCTGGTATAAAATTCAATGCAAATGGTCACCTTAATACGTTCTATTTTAATTATTTTCAAACATAGGAAATATATTTCTAAAACTACATTATATTTATGTACAAATACAATACATATATTATATATATATATATATATAATATATATATATATTTCCTCATACATTTTTTTAGAGATTTGTAAAATTTTTTATATATTTTGGTGGAACATCTCATCTTCTCAAGGATAACACACTTACATATATGTACTTTAAAATATTATATTTATATATATATATGTATTAAAATTAAAATATTGATAGTTGTATAAAAATGTATATCTGTATGTAATGAAATTGTTTCATTAAAAATCATAATATTATTCTTTATTTTCATCATTCTTTTAATGATAGTTTTTAAGTGAGAATTTCTATTTTAATGCATTTTACATGATATTGCAGCATTCCATTTTTTTAATTTAATAAAAAAAAAATTTTTCTCTTATAGTTTTTATTTCTAAAAGTAATTGGTTTATTATAAAAAATTATTCGACTAAATTCGTGCTTAAAATTCGAAAATTTTTTTTTTGAAAATATTGAATAAAAAGCAGAAGAAAATTTAAAAAATGTTTTTTTAATATTAAATCGTAAAGTAACATTTCGAAACCTTCTTCATTTCAAATAGTGAAAGATAGAGCGGGATTATAACTAGGCTAGGCACGTATACGATTTGATATTCTATGTTATATCCGGTTTATATTAAAATTATTTATATTATGTTTATATCGACTATTGGCCATTATCACTACCTTAATGTACAAGTAATTTTATTTATTTTATTAATATTCTATTTTTTTCATATTTTCTATATTTTTAATTTGGTGAAAAAAATTAACAAAATTGATTTTTTTCAATTCAATTTTCTTGCGATCAGATCAGTCTAATGTGGCCTATGTCACCAAATTTAAGAAACTGCAATCCTACAATTTAAAAAAAAAATTATAACAAAATTCTAATTTTTTTTTAAATTTACATGTATTTTACAAAAATCATTTATAAAAATTGTAACAGTTGTAGAATTGTAAATTTAATCAAATAGACCCCTGATTTTAAATATATACTTCCAAAATAACAATGTACTTCTTTTTTAACAATCAAAATAAAATTGCATATTTTCAGGTGCAAATATGAAATTATACAATATTATGTAAGAGAATTTTTTTTGAAGAAAATTGCACTGTTTTGAAGGCAAATATACTTTAATTTTTTTTTATAATTAAAATTTGATCTGACCGATAGCTCAATGGTAAAGTGGTGATTTTCAATCGAAAAGTCTCGGGTTCAAACTCTGGTCAGATCATATCTAATAAAAAAATATAGTTTATATTACAATAGTTTAATAATAAGTCGAAATTTCAAATCGGCAAAGGATTAATATTATCAGGCAACATTTACTATTACCTAGTACTACAAATAAATAAATAAATAATTAAAATTTTCCTTGATAAGTTTATCACTTATTATGAAATTTAAATTTATTCTGTAAATACTACAATTCAAATTTACAATACTATGATCAACCCTAACTTTTGAGTATTGCTCATCTATACTCTTTTTATAATTTTAAAAAATTTTGGAAAAATTATAAAAATTAAAAAACAGGTTAAAGATTAGAGTTCTACAACGTGAAAGATATTCAGCAATAGTTGAAATATTAGAGACTTCAAAGTGTATATGGGTGTATCAAAAGATTTTAATCAGTGCCTTCTTTATTATTTAAATAAAGGTAAAATACATATCTCAGTTACTTGTATGCAAAACAATAGTCAACAGATTGGTTTACTCTCCAAACTTACACAACTACAACCTAAGAAATTTTGTTGAATTGTTAAAAAGCAAAGTAAGATTAATTTTGTAATCATTATTAACTATTATAAGATTTTGCTAAATTCTAAATAAAATCTTTGAGCCGTTTCATAAAATTTCTTGCCTTTCAGAAATTTATACGTTTGCATTTTAAAACTCTGTTCTTGCATTACTTTATTAACTTTTTTAATAATTTTCAAAACATTATGATAAAAACAAATAAACACACGTTTTTGTTTCATATATAATATAATTTAATCATTGGTGTACAGAATGATTCTCTTAAAGTCATTAATATTTTTTGGGTGGGATTGAGGGGTCAAAACTAACAAAAAATTGTTCTACAACGAGGTATCTATTAACATTAGTTTTCGAGATAAAGTGGTAAAATTTTTCTTAGTTTTTATTTATTTTCATAAACTACTTATATTTACGTAACTTAAAAACTAAGGAAATGCTTTATAGAAACTAATTTCTATGACTATTTGAAATAATAATAATACTGTTAGGAACTTATTATTATTAGAATATTTCAAATTGTTGGCTTGATTGCAACTTTTTTCCAATTAAATTTCTTTTTAAAAAAGCACTGCAAGTTAAAAATTTTTCTTATTTTCTAACGAAAAACCAAAATAAATAAATCCTAATTTTATATATACCTATATCTATCTATGTATATTTTTTTTTTTTGTTAAAGAGACCCGATGACACGAATACAAATTTTAAGATTTATAAAGTATCAGATCAAAAATCTCATAAAACCGCTTTTAATTTGATTTTCTTTTTTTTTATTTTTACCAAAAACTTTACATTAGTTTATTCTTTTACACAGAAAAATTAAATTATACCAGGATAATCATAGGATATCTAAATTTTCATTTATGTTGATTTAGATATCCCATGATTATCTAATTTATGTTCTGATTTATGTTCATAGCATATAGCAAAAGCTGTATATAAGTATATATATTTTCTATACATATAGATCACTATTGTAATGAAAATTTACTTAAATTATAAATGAACCAAATATAATTTAAAAAATTTGAAACAGTAAGTACAACACCAAGACAACACTTTAAATTAATAAAATCATCATCACAATATTCTTCAACACGACCACTACTTGCTTACTTCGAATCATATCATGTTATTGATATTTTTGAATTAGAAGATATTGAAGATTAAGAAAATAATTTACCCAATTAGAATCAACAGTTCAATCAATAAATTTATACTAAAATCTAGATTTGCATGCAAGTTCAAATTTAACATTTTTCAACAAAAGTAAACAATGCCATATGGCTCATACAACTAACAAAATAAAGAATGTAAGCATTTTTTGCCTGTGAGTTTATAAAGGGTTTTACCGATATTAATTTAAATCTAAATCATATAAAATTTATTTGGCAACTTTAAATCTTTATGTAAAGAAAAAAAATTTCAAGTAAATTATTAAGATTCGACAAAAATTTTATAAGTTCTAATCTTGGCTTAAATTTTTAATAAAATCAAAAATTTGATCATTTTAAAAAAGAATTTACATATTATAAATGTAATAAATTCTATATTATAAATGCATAGGGGAAATTCTAATTCTTAATACCTATGTATGAATATTTTATTTGAAACCTATAATAAAGTACTTACATTGTTGAATAAATTATAAATTAAAATAAAAAATTTAAATGTATAAAGTAATATAATTGGACCCAAACAATTTAACTATAATTGCACAAAACAAAATAAAAAAAATAAAGTTTTTCTAACTTAATTTGTTAACAATTTGAGAACTTTCTTTAAAAAAAAATTTAACCAGTTTTTTTTTTTTTGTATTTATTGTGATTGCAATTTACAATTCCTACACTAAATTTAAATTTTACATTTTTTTGGATAATTAAGTTTTCTAACCCTTTCTAGTCGTCCTATTCTTAAAAACGGAATAAAAAAGTAGCAAAAACATTTTTTTTCTGTGGTCCTTTAAGCACTGGTTACATATTTTTTTTTTATATTAAATGAGAAATTTACAAATTTTGAGTTTAAACGCAAAAATTCGATAATAATTAGGACAAAAGGAAATCGGTTTTGAAATAATTATTTTTAAATGACTATCTATTACAATTACCGAATCATGTCATGGCTTAAACATTTCCTTAATTGTTACGTTTTTCTTAGATTTTATGATATGTTTGCTTTTAAAATTTGCATTGTAGAACCAGGAATAGCAATATTCAGGATAAAAACCTTAAATAAACCTTAAAACTCTTGGTTACACTTTTTTTTATGTTTAATTTTTCATTTGAAAATTGACCTTGAAATTTGTGATCATACTTACGACCTTTAGATTACATTCAAAAAAAGAATTTAGAGAAATTGATGAGAAAATTTGAATCATACGTACATCAAAATTCCCTTTCAAACTCTTTTTTTATATTTAAAAGAGTGAAAATTGTTTTAATTTGTTTTTCAAAAAAACTAAAATTTCTTAATATTTTACAATCAATACCATCAAATTAAAGCATTAAGGCGTTTTTGCATGTTTTGCTAAATACTTTTTCAATACACACATATATTTTTCCTATTTAAACAAAAACTAAAACAAAAGTTTTCACATTGGAATATGCTTTAATATATATAATAAAAAATCATTTTACAATGAAACCTTACATCTATAACAACAAAATATTAATTTTTAAACGTTTTTTTTATATTTTTTTTTTTTTTTTAGTTAAATTTAAATTAAGTTTTGAGATTAACTAAAGTTTCGGTAAAGATCTTATTTACAAAGAAACCAATTTATAAAAGTTATTACTAAAAGGAGAAAAAAAAATTATATTAAAATTATGTATAACTTAAAAAATATTATCTTCCTGGGAATCATATTCATCATTTACATGACTTAGAATCATATTTCCATTTATCTCTTCCTTTATATATATTTAGGTTTTTTGTTACAATCTATATTTTTTTTTAATCCTAATATCTATTAATTTTTGGATATTAATATAAACAAAAAATAAAACATTTTTTTTTTTTTTTAAATATCAGTTCAATGTATTCAAAACATCAGATTTTGTTGAGGCATCTGCATTCCGACTGATCCGGGATGCTCCGGACTATGTCTTTGCTTTTTACGCTTCTTTTCCTTCTTACGTTTTTTACGTTCTTTGTCATCTTCATGTCTTTTTTGTTTTTTATGCTTCTTTTCATGTATATCTAAGCTGGCAGGATCTAATAACAATAAATTTACAATATATCATTAAACATAAAAACGGTACAACAAATATTTAATTTGAAAATTTAATATAATTAATTATACATACCCATTAGAGACGTGTCTTGAGGTATAGCGCCATCCTTATGTTTATGTTTCTTATGTTTGTTTTTATGTTTTCTAGCAGGGGTATTGATAAGACTACGATACTGTTCTGGAAGCTAAAATAGAATTAATAAAATATTTATTTTAATACTATTTTTAGTATAAGAATATATTACAGGTCCAGGATGCAAACGGAAGCCAGCTAATTGTACACTTGATAAAGGAAGTAATTCTTTTCCACCAATTGGTGGTTTTTCAATGACACTTCTAAGTGTAGCTCCTTCCTAAAATAATACAATAAAAATATTATGAAAAATTCAATTAAGATATTAAAAAAAAAATTTTTTTAATTATTATGTTCAAATTTTTATATTATTTTTTAATATTTAATTTTCATTAATATATTTGAAAATTTACCATATTTCCCATTCCATCAACTACTGCAGGCAAATTTGGTAAAAATGATGATAATTGTTCCTTAACTTTTTTGCCACTAAATTTACTGTAAGAATGCTCAAGACCATAATAAGCCATTAAATTCGTGGCACCTGTTAATTCTCCTTCTCCTATAGAATAAAAATGTAAATTGACTTTTAACTTTCTCTTGCTACTAAAAAAGTCTTAAAAAATACCTGGTGGTTCCTTCATAAGATAAAAAGGACCGCTATGCACAATTGAAGGGTTTTTTCCCAATGATATAGTTGTTTTAAGTGTCCCTGAAGAATCTTGTCGACTAACAACAGGTGAACGACCCCCTCTAGGAGACGAGGATTTTGGGGAATAATCCATTTTACGAAATTGGTCATTACCAATCATTATGTTTCCGTAATTCATTGTTATTTTATTTTATTTTTTTATCAAAAAAAAAAAATAAATTAAGCAAGTTTCAACGTAATAAAAAAAAACTATTGGAAAAATTAACCAGGTACACAAAAAAAATAAAATTGTAACGACGTTATAATATATTTCGGATTAAAAGTCTAAAAAAAATTGTTTTAAATAAATTTTTGATTAATATCTGCACTTATTTTACAAATATTTACACTTTTAAATTAAATAATCTCAATAAAAACTGATCTTTTTCAAATTTCTTTAGAGCGATATTTAACGAGAGCAACTTACTCCGCCATTTTTTGTTGTCTCTTGTCATTTTTACTAAAACCTACTGAAGTACAGATGTAATTAAATACAAAACATACTGAGAAATGACAAATATGTCAAATAGTCAAACATTACAAAACGACGCTTTAATAGACGCTTAGTACACAAAAAAATTTTTCTGCAAACATTTGACATTTATGAAATCATTTTCAATTCTATTTAAAATTTTTATTAGAATTTATTAGAATCTGTCAAATTATTCACATTTTCCTTGTGCTGAATAATTATATACACAAGTCAAGTACTTTTAAGTTCAAGGTATGTAGTCCGCTTTTCAAAATTAAAGTAATTGAATGAATTATTTATGGTAACACTTTAATCAAATGTTTATAAATATGATTTTAATTAAATAAAACAAAAATAAATGTGATAATTTAGGCATGAACTTATTCCATTTATCTTCTCAATAACAAAAATTTAATAATTCAATAGAAATTTTAAACACTCTATTTACAAATATTAATAACGATTTTTTAACAAATTGTGATTTAAAGAGTTATTTCAGTTAATCTCAATTCTTCTCTCTGATCCATTTTCTTCTTCAAGCAATTAATAAAAATGCGAGATTCAAATAGTTCTTGATTTTTTTTTAAACTAAACTTATGATCGTGTTTATAAATTACATGGTAACAAAAGACATTTTTAAAATATAAATTTTCTTTATATATTGCGAATTTAACGGATTTTCTTAAAAGTTAATTGGTTTTCCTATGTATGCTGCTACATTTGCTTCTCTAAGGGCTTCGGCACATGTCTAAAATAATAAATTATTACATAAATTACATAAATAAATTATATCTAAATGAAAAAATAAATTTTAATTCTTACCGGATGAGCATGACAAACTCTTGCAACATCTTCAGCGGATGCACCATATTCCATAGCTAAAACAGCTTCATTAATAAGTTCACCGGCAGACTAAAATTTCATTGGAATTTTATTTAATATTAATTTTAGTTACAATTTATTGGTACTTACAGGTCCAATAATATGTGTTCCCAAAATTCTATCAGTTTGTTGATCAGATAAAACTTTTACGAAACCGTCGGTTTCATTATTTGTTTTTGCTCTAGAATTAGCTAAGAATGGGAATTTACCAATTTTATAAGCCACACCTTCTTGTTTAAGATCTTCTTCAGTTTTTCCTACCCATGCAACTTCAGGATGTGTATATACAACGCTTGGTACACAGTTGTAATCGATATGTACATGACCACCATTTATACCTTCAACACAAATGATGCCCTCATCTTCAGCTTTATGAGCTAACATAGGTCCATGAATACAATCACCAATAGCATAAATGCTACAAAAACAATAATTATTATTTCATTTAATTGCACAGTTTTAACACTTTACCTGGGTACAACAGTTTGGAAACTTCCATTTACTGGAACTCTGCCTTTATCATCCTTAACAATACCAACTGTTTCCAAGCCTAAATTTTCAGTGTATGGACGACGTCCAACGCAAACTAATAATACGTCACATTCAATTGTTTCTGCATTTCCACCTTTTGCTGCTTCTACATTTACTGTAATTGTACTACCACTTTTACTTGCCCCAGTTACTTTGGTCCCTAATTTGAAATTCAATCCTTGTTTTGCTAATATTTTTTGGAAAGATTTGGAAACCTCTCCATCAATACCAGCTCCACCGATTGATTCCATAAATTCAATGGCAATAACTTCTGATCCTAATCTTGACCATACTGATCCTAATTCTAAACCAATAACACCAGCTCCAATAACTACCATTTTTTTTGGAACAGATTTTAAAGATAAAGCTCCTGTGCTGGAAACAATTGTTTCTTCGTCGATCTATAAAGAAATTTTGTAGTAAAAAAATTATGAATTTTAATAAAAAAAAATTTTAAAAATACTTCAATTCCTGGGAATGGTGTAACTTCAGAACCTGTTGCAATCATAATATTTTTTGTTTTGATAGTTTCAACTGATCCATCAGCTTTTTTAACTTCAACATCATTTGGCCCGGTAATAGTACCATGACCATCTAAGCGAGTTATTTTATTTTTTTTAAATAACTGAGCAATACCACCGGTTAAAGCTTTTACAGCATTTACTTTCTGTCCCATAAGTTTTTCAAGATCTAATGAAACATCACCTACAATGACACCACGACTTGCCAAATCCCCTGAATGTGCCATATGATAATAGTGTGAGTTATTTAGAAGAGCTTTAGATGGAATACAACCTACATTCAGACAAGTGCCTCCTAATGTATCATTCTTTTCTACACAAACTGTCTACAATATTATTATACATATTTAGTAAATTTTTTAATTTCAAATATATTTTTTTAGTATGTACTTTCATTCCCATTTGCGCAGCTTTGATTGCCGCTACATATCCACCAGGGCCTGAACCAATAACAACAATATCAGCTTCATGTGAAGATGAATAAAATCGTCCATTAATAGCCCCTAAGATAGCACCATTTGATTTTAAAGGAGTCTGTAAATAAACATAATATTCTTATCATTTTTTTTTTTAATATATTTTATAGGATGTGATGTGACGTACATCGTCAGACACAATCGAGGTTAATTTTATTTTGACCTTTAATTTTTTTTTTTATGGAAAGGATTGTAGCAATACTAAATTCAAGAAAATAATGTTAGGTATCTTTTAGTTAAGTTATATTTTATCATAGTAAGTTATAATTTTAAAAATATGTAATTAAACTGATTTAAATTTTATGGAGGCACATATTCAAAAATATTAAGTATTGTTGCATAATGATTTTTACTTGACATCACCGTTAGCTTACCTTAATAGCAAAATTTATAACACTTCTAATACCGGACTGCATTTTGATTTTAATAATTTTATAATCAACTGTCACAAATATAAATTAATTACAGTGTATATTGTGGGAATGAAGTATTAATTTATATTTTGCGGAAAGATTTCACTTTTCGCTATCAGAAAAGCCCTTCTAAACTTCTTGACAAATCTAAATGAATTTTCTTCTACATGTTTTTTTCTCTTTTTCTTGTCAACTGTCAAAAATTAACAAATTGGGGAGCGTTTTAAAATCAAAAAAACTGTTGATTTGATTAATTAATTTAATTCTATCATAAATCAAATATTAAAATTTATCAAAATTTTAAAATCAAGTATTTTAAATAATTAATATCAGGTGCAACTTTCAGGTAAGCTAAGCTAGTGTTGATGTAAATCAATGTTGAATGTAAAATCAATGTTTTAATTTCAACTTAATACTAAAACTAAGAAAAAAATGTATGTAAATCTTTTTAATATAATGTTTTTATGTTCGTCACTGAAACGTCGGATATTATTCGAGTTTTTAAAGTTCTTTAATAGATATTTGAAGAATATTTCAGCAGCGCATGTAAAGAATGGGATATTATGTGGAATTTTTGGGTAGAAATGACTTGTTGATCTGAAAGTGAAAGTAATTTTTTCCTAAAATGATGACGTCAGATTTAAATTTCTTATTTATAAGCTTAAAAATATATTTGCAATTTTTCAAATTTGTCATCTGATTATAGTTTTAGTTATAGATTAACTATAATTGCTTAACATATAATGATTAATGAGCGTTTGGTGTTAGTAAATTTGTAAATTACTAGTTCGAATAACCTGATTTTACTGATAGATTCAATTCTTCAAAAAAAAAAACTCAAGGTTTTAATTTTTTTGTGCATGTAAACAGGTTAAGAAAAAAAGAAAAGAAAAATTGTTATCTCCTGTCTGCTTTGCAGACTCTGCAAAAAAAAATTGAAATGATAGGAGATAGAATTTTTTTTTTGTTATGACGTTTAATTGTGTTGTTGTTGTTTTATTAAAAATTTTTTAGAATTAGAATGCCTAAAAGAAATTTTTCGTATAAAATGTGTATAAAAACCAAAGAATTTCAAATATAATACTCATAAATTATTTGAAACTTTCAGTGTTAAGAATTATATATAACATAAGATAATAATCTCAAATTTTTTAAATGTGTTACATTGCCATATTAAATTAATATAATTTCTACATTTTTTTTTATTTTATCAAAAAAATTTAAGTATAAAACAAAAACAAAAACATGAAATTGATTAGATTTATACTACTAATCAGTATCTGTTGTGTTGTTCAAATTTCTTCTGATAAGAATGCTGCACCACGAAAATTACCAACGATTTTTATATCAACTTTAATACGAAATAAAGGTCATACATTACCCTATTTTTTTAGTTATTTAGAAAAATTAAATTATCCCAAAGATAGAATTGCTTTATGGTAAGTTTTTGTTTTTGTGTTTAAAATTTTAAATATGATTTTTAATTGTAGGTTTATACATACATAGAATAATAAAGAAAAACAAGATTTCCTACATATTAATTATGACGTTTTGTTCAGTTTTGTTTATTAAATTTAGGTCGTTTACCTTACGATAAAATAAATAAATAAGATAAATTAAAAATAGGAGTATAAAAAAGATTTTTGAAATCTAAAGATAAGAATAGTACAGGGTGTATTTTATAAACCGTAAAGTACTGCTTACTAGACTAAAAAAATAAAAAAATTCTGTTGAATTAAAAATATATATTAAATAATTTGATAATATTATTTTTAAATCAAATTTATTGAAATCGTTCTGACACAGTAAAATTACATTTCAATTATAAATAATATCCCCAACTCAAGGAAAAAGTTAACTTAATTATAGTAAATAGCGTTTAGCATTATCTTTAATCAAAAACTATCAGCCATGGAAGTATAAATTGCTCTGGCAAACGGAGACTTCTTCTTTAATGTCAAGCTACAGTACTTTTAGTCAAAGTTATCTAATTCATTAAAATTAGATCAAAAATTAAAATTAGTTATTTTTAATACTGGTTTTGAATTAAAAAATTGTAAAAATTAGGTCCAGTTTTAATTATAGCAAGATAAAATTGTATGCTGTGTATTTACTTATATTAAATTTAAAATTTTGATTTTTAAATAAAATAAAATTTAACTACCAATTAATTAGAAACCAATATAACTATTAAAAGTAAAAACAAAAAAAATTGTTGTATTTTGTAATTTGTCTTTTTATTTTTTTTTTCATTTTATTTCTCACTAATTTACATATTTGTTTTTATTTCTATTTCTTTTTATTATTAGGTTTCGTTCAGATCATAATGAAGACAATTCAATAGAATTGACACACCTTTGGTTAAATAAAACTAGAAATTTGTATCATTTTGTTAGTTTTGAATATGATGCAACAACAAATCGGCATAAAAATGAAACATCACCAACAGATTGGTCAAAGGACCGTTTTTCCCATATAATAAAATTAAAAGAAGATAGTTTTGATGAGGCCAATAAACTTTGGGCAGATTTTATATTTGTGAGTTCAATAAATTTTTTTTTATTAAAATATTTGTTTTTAAATTATAAATTTCCAAATATTTTAAAATTTATTGTTCTAGTTCTTAGATGCTGATGTTTTTCTTACCGATGCCAATACATTATTAGATTTAGTGAAATTTGATTTGCCAATTGTTGCTCCAATGCTTTCCTCTGAAGGTTTATATTCTAACTTTTGGTGTGGAATGTCTGAAGATTATTATTATCAGCGTACTGATGAATACAGACAAATTTATGATCATAAGAAAAAAGGAAATTTTCAAGTTCCGATGATACATAGTGCTGTTTTAATTAATTTAAATTACGAAAATACGAAAAATTTAACATTCGATCGTTCAAAATTAGTTAAACAACAAAATGAAAGTAAATTTACTGGAAAAATATATAATGGTCCACTTGATGATATTATTATTTTTGCAATTTCGGCAAATAGTTCTGATATACCAATGTATGTTAGTAATATTCATCAATATGGTTATATTTTACAGCCATTAGAAAAAGAGGATGAATTGCGTCAAGATTTATTCCAAATAGAAAACATTAAATTAAATATAATAACCGAATCCGGTAAACCAATTCGTGTAAATGACTACTTTAAGAAATTTATACATTATCCCGAAAAGTATGAATGAATTATTAATTCGAACTTCAATTATATAATTAAGTTTTATTTGTTTTTTTAGACATAAGTTATCTCTTGATCACATTTATATGATTAATTTAGATAGAAGATTTGAACGTAGACAAAAAATGGAGTTATTGTTTGAGGAACTTGGTCTTGATGTTGAGCATTTTCCAGCAGTAGATGGAAAGTAAGAAAAAATAAGATAATGTTTTATTTTAGAATTCCTTAATTTTCCTATATAAATCTATATTACAGAAAGTTAAATGTCGATAACATTAAAGAAATGGGTATAAGTTTCTTACCAGGATACGAAGATCCTTATCATCATAGACATATGACAATGGGAGAAATTGGATGTTTTTTAAGCCATTATAAAATTTGGGAAAAAATGGTTGAACTCAATCAAAATGAAGTTTTAATTTTGGAAGATGATATTCGTTTTGAGCCAAATTTCAAAGATAAAGCAATAAGTGTAATGAATCAAGCTAGGAAACATGGGAATTGGAATTTAATGTATGTTATCTTAGACGCAATTGATGGTCTTGTAATGTTTAATAATAATAAATCTACATTTTTATTTTAGTTATTTTGGTCGTAAACGTTTGGAGTCAGAAGACGAACCATGGGTTAGTGGTACAAATAATTTAGTTCATGTTGGTTATTCATATTGGACATTAGGATATGTCATTAATTTGGAAGGTGCTAAAAAATTATTGGATGCCAAACCATTAGAAAAACTTTTACCAGTTGATGAATATTTACCAATAATGTTTGGGAGACATCCAAATAACTCATGGAATTCACATTATGAAATTAAAAATTTGATTGCATTTAGTACAGCTCCATTAATAATGTATCCAACTCATTATACTGGTGATGAAGGTTACATATCAGATACAGAAGATTCGAAAATTACTTCTCCCACAGAAATTTTATCAGATAACGAACCACAACTAAAGAGTGATAAAACATTAATTAATTTGGGTGATCCGCTACTAGAAAATGTTCATAAAAACGGTGAACATAATAATAATCTGTTTTCAGAACATTTAACTAACTCAATTAAATCTGATCATACTGAATTATAAAAATTTATTAATATGATGATTCCAAACACCAAAAAAACCTAATGAATTAGTCACTATCAAATTTTTTTTTGGTAAAAAAAAATCCAAACTACAAATGTAATACATACTAGTGTTCTAGCCATAACTATTTATAAAAGTTTTTAAATTTAATTTTAAAACAAAGAAATGTTAAAGTTTATAATTGATTAAATGTGCCTTATAAAACAAAAATAAAATTAATTTAGTTTTATGTAATTATTAATATTTTTTACTCAATTAAATATATAAGAGAAATTACAATAATTGTAATAATTATGTGCCAGAAATTAAATAAAAATTTGAATACAAAAAATCTAAAAGTTTTTTTTTTCTTACATTATAAACTGAAATATAATTGAATACTAACAACGATAATAATTAAAACTTTGAATTATATAAGCATAAACACCATAACACTTGAATGTTTGAAGGAACTCAGATATTCTTTTCTTTAGATTCTTCTTTTGCATTATCTGAAATAATAATCATCATCTTAGTATCATCCTCCATCATGTGTTTAGAATCGCCGGTCATCATATCTGCATCTAACATACCTTTTTCTTGATATGATGATTTACGCCTGTTGCAAAATGTGAGTGGAACTTCAAAAGCTGTAATAAATAAAATTAATTTATAAAACACATGAATGTATTTATATACAACAAATTAATTTAAAAGCAATATACCCCCATTTCTTTTGCAACGTTCTTTTTGACAGAATGAACATTTGTTTTTATATTTAACAAATGAGTTAATATTATTTAAATAAACGCATATTGGTTCGCATTTATCCACGCAATAATATTCAGGACAATTTTTCGAATTATGAGGACATTCAATTGGCATTGGTTTATTTCCATAATCTAGATTAGCGCATAATCCTGAACCTCTTATTTCTTGACCATGAGATATGGCAACAAATGCTAAAAAAACTGGATTAAAATTATATTAATAGATAAAAAAAAAAAATATAATAAAAAACTGCAATAAATTTTTACCTGTTAAAATAAAGGATACAAAAATTAATTTCATTTTATATTATTTTTCCCAAGAACTGAAATGTTATTAAAGAAACAATTATGGTTAAACGATAAGGAAATTAAGAATTTACATTCATTTATATACATTTTTCATAAAATGAACTTTGAATCCAATTTTTAAATATTTACTAATGCATTGCAGTAAGTGATTTACAATTTAGCGAACTGAAACCCAAATTTAATTAATGAACTGTGAAAAATGTGTTCTTATTACAAATGACAATATTTGTAGAGTAAAATTAATATAATAATAGATTGGGGTCAGTGATGTACAGTACAGTGTAAAATATTTATTAAATTTTTTACTATTATTTTTTACAATTATTATATTTATTTTTTGTGTTAAATCAGGAATCACTTTTAATAAGTAATAATATAAAAGGCAAACTAAATATAATAAAAATGATTTTAAGGGAATATTTACTTAGCAAATTTAATTTTCACATTTTATATATTGAATGGTATTTTATAAGACAATCATTTAAAGGTTAGTCGAACTCTTTTTTGGTTACTTCAATTGTAAATTTGATTGATTTTAAACTTAAGAAACTGAAAAGAATTATTTAAATTTTTTCATAGATTTAAATTTTTTAACCATAGGACTGAAGCAATTGATAGCTTATGCGAGTATAAAATTACAAAAAGCATTTTTTATCATAAGTAATTTTTAAATATTTAAAACCAGATCGCTTAGGGGCTTAATTGAAAAAACGATATTAAAGTGCTAATTATCTATGTCTTATGTGGCTGTCATCTATATGAAATAGACTTACTAGATAACCGATTTGTTTCTTATAAAATTATTTTATATTTTTGTTATTTAAGTCGTCTTTATATTTAGAAGGAAATTGAAAATATGTATATGAGTATAGGTATTAAACATACATACATTACATATGAATTCTACGACACCTTAAGCTGCTTCCTTTCCCGTAGTAAGTCATACAGTTTAATAGTCTTATCCCGAATTGCAAAACTTTTTACAAAATTAATAATTTAATTGTTTTTAATAAAAGTGCATTTTTAAAATCCCTAATTTTTTTTTAATTTGAATTATAAATTTACCCAGTATTTTTTTTTTTATAAAAGCCCAGTACATTAAACTTCTAGTTCCAGTCCAGTTTAAAAAGGAAGATTTAAACAAAATGAAATTCTTTATTATATTTTTAACATTTTTATATCTTGGTAAATTAATTTTTTTTTTTTTTACAAAAATATCAGTACAGTATTAAATTAAATATTTTTAAGTATCAACAAGAGCAACCCCAATTCATCATCCAAGTAGATGCCCAGAAGTTTGTATTGAAATATCTGATCCAGTATGTGCTTGGAATGGAATTTGTTTTAGAGAATTTCCAAATCAATGTTATTTAGCCCGATATAATTGTAGGGAAAATGAAGGACCAGCATTTTTATATATGGATGGATCTCAAGGTGAAGGATGTAAAGATTATTCATCATTTCCACAATGTTCAAAATCAAAGTAGTGTATATCAAGAAAATTTTGACGAATTTTAAAGTTTTGCATTAATTAATCAATAATAATAAAAATAAATAATCATTAATTTTTATAAGAGAATATCAGTAAATATATTTATATCTATACATATATATAAAATAATTTTTAATAGAATTCTTTATAAGTTATGAGTTATGTTACGACACTTCGTTAAAGATAAAAATCTTAAAAAAAAAGAAGAAAAAATAAATAAGAATAAGTTTAAACGTTTTAATTTAAAATGAAATATTGAAAGATAAAATTGAACATTTGTGGCGTGGCGCTTAAATTTTCCTAATAAGTATTTAAATAAAAAATATAAATTTATGAAGGTTAACTTATTTATGAGTTAATATTTGATTCGAATTGCATTCAGATATTTTTACAAAAGTAGCAAAGCAATAAATAAACATTGAAAGAAATAATAAATTATTAACACAAGATAAATATGAGTAATTGTAAATTAATTGAAATTAAAATAATTTTTAATATTAATTTGGTATACCAGAGTTATAAATAAAAGAAATATTTATAAAATATTATCTACTATTGATGAAATTATAAATAAAATCTTTAAGCAAGAGCAAAAGAGCACAAGAAATTATTAAATTCAAATATCTGCAGTAAATAAATAGTTAACATAACACTAGTCCGTTAAATAATATTATTAAAAATATAAATTTAATATTTAATTTATTTATTATTAATATTATATAAAAAATTATTATAACATTAAACCACTTTCAACCATCAACCGTACAGCAGAGACAATATTAAATTAAAAAATTTTAAGTACTACCAAATGGTGCATAAATTTAGGCGCACAATTTTTTTTTAATTTTAACGGTAACTTCATAATCATTAATCTTCTTCATTCATTCTTTCTGTTAAGTTTAAACTTGAAAGTTATTATTCTGTTCCAATTAGCTTGATTACTGATCTATTTTCACAATTTTCAGTATTCATAACTTCTAGAACTCCTTGGAAATTATATTTAAAATTTAAACAAGTTTTGAATTCTCCGTTTAATTTCTTATGATGCTTATGCTTTAAATTTATTTACCACTTGACTTGGTATTCTATTCTATGACAATTGGTTTTATTAAACTAGAAAAACTGGTTCTCATTAGCTAATGAAAAGCTTCACGATTTCAGCTCCAAGATTCAAGGCAAATTTGAACTTTATTACATGATTTAAAAGATAACATAAACACATAAACTTAAAGTGATACTATTCCTACACATAAACTTAAAGTGATTCTATACAATTTACAAAATATGGATAATATAAAGTATGCTGGCAAAAATATATATGTTTTTTTGAATAATTGAAAAATTTGGTTGAAATTTTATATCTTAATAAAAAATAGTTTCTGTAATGCATTGTTCAAACGGATCTAGGCATAAGGTTGTAAAGTTTTTTAATTTCAATTATTTTTATTAGACTTATATAAATGTGAAAGTGATTGCAGTATTTTTTTTGTAAAATTCATTTACACAAAGGAGAGTCTTGGTGGTATAGTGTGTAAACATGTGGCAAATTAACCGAGTGAGTGCGAGTTCGATTCTCGTACAGGTGATAAACCAATTAATAATTGATAGGTAATCCTTCAAAACTTCCTTATCACATTGTATGTAATAAGTTTCAAATAAATAAAAAAAACTTACGCAAGGGCTTGGGAAAGAATTATCGTGCTTTCCTTACTTTCATTAACAACCTTACTTGCCTAAATCATTGTCTTAATAAAGCTTAACCGATGATGCTTTCCAAATCAAGAATTTAATAATATAATACTTACTAAAAATATATAAACGAACAAGTTATTAAATTTTTAAGCCCCATGGTGACTTTCGGTGCACCCTGTAGCTTCTTATAATTGGTTCCACTAGTATGGAGCAAACAGAATATACAGTGCCTACCACAATTAATTTTCTAAGTGAAATTTTTGATGACCAAATTATGTCAAGAAATTGAACAAGCCTCAGACTAAAGAGCAGTTTAAACATAATATTAAAACTGTGAAAACGGCAGTAGAGCCCAATACTTGCGTGCTGTTATGCAAAACGCCTATTTAAGAGCCCAATTTTGTATTGATGAAAATTGTAGTTATTTATCTTTTATAATTGTAGTTATTTATCATTTTTCATAATTAGAATTTAAATCATTTTTTTATTTTAAAAGAGGCACACAGCCCTAACTTTTGGCCCACCCTGTATATATATTGCAAAACCTTTGAATTTTAGAAAAGTGAATTAGGAAAAATGGTTTTAAAACCTAATTAATCTATAATTAAATATATTATGTTACACTAAAATAAAGGTTAGTAAAGCCTAATAAAGCTTAAATGATGATGATTTCGCGGAATGAATATTTAATTTTAACAAGCCGCATTTCCATTTAATTGAAAAATTAAATTCTAAATCAATGTTTTAACAATAAAACATTTTATCTTCTGCTTTTAGGTCAAATATAATTTTAATTTATTATATGAGTACAACACAGATAAGTTAAGGTTGTTTTAACCATGCTTCATCTATAATTAATTTTAATTTTATATATTTTTAATTTTTCTTAATTTTTTTTTTTTATTTTTAATTTGAACAAATTTAATTACAATTTTAAAATTACATCCATATACGATTTTAAAATTACATTCATATAAGTGTATGTATTAACTCTTAAGTTTTACACAGAATTTTAGTGTAAATCAATTCAGGCCAATTAACATCTATAAATTAATTAAAAAATGCATTCAGAGGTTGGTATTGGGTGGTGTTTTTACAATAAAATTGAGATTTTTTTTTTAACTAATTTACAAATTGTAAATTAAATAAAAAATTGAAAATTATTTTAATAAAAATTTTTTAGGACACATTAGAATATGTTGTATAATTTAATATTTTTTTTTTTTTTAATTTTGAATATTACTGACGGTCTGTCCTTTAGTTTAACAATTTTTCAGTTGCATTGGGTATTGAATGACTTTTAAATTTATTATAATTTTAGTACAGGGGCCTTTGTCACCAGATACTTATCAGTTATCACTAATCAAAAAATCATAGTTTTATGAAGTGAATGTTTTTATAGTCATAAGTTGTTGTTGCAATAGAGCCCTTTAATAATTTTTATCTTTACCAACTGTAAAGCTTGTATTTTTTAGGAAGAGTATTTTTTAACCGTCTAACAGGATTATTAGACTTTCAACAGTAGTTTTCCAAAAGCTTAAATAAATAACAAGAAGTAATTGAAGAGGAACTGTGTGCTCATTTTATACATTTTAGAGAGCTCGCATTGATTTGTTCTATGATTGCTTAAATATTTTTTGTTTAAGTTAAAATTTTTGACTGATTTCAAATTACAGATTAAGGTCTCAACCACACAGAGAGAAAACGTTTTTTACGCATTGATTATTATGCGCGTGATTTTCGATCTACTATATGACTATCGCTCGCTAACTGTCTGCGCATCTGACGTATTTGAGAAAAATCCTGAAGATTTCTTTTGAATAAAACCTCTAAAGAGTTTTTTATAGTCTTCAATGTCAGATTAAATTGATTAAAAGTTCTTTTAATATTACTTTTAGATATTTACATACATATAAACAGTCCTTTATCTCATACAATATTTGATAAGGGAATGAAGCATACTCTGCTTTTCTTTTTCAAGCGTAGCAGATATATACTTTTAATTAATTTTTTAAGTAATATATATTTCGTAACCTAGGGGATTTTGTAAAGAAAAATGCTGTTAATAAGCCAAATGTTCACTCACTAACAGCCGAGGCTTGGTCATCACTTTTAGGTATTTAAATAAAAACAAGTACTTATATAAGTTACTGCAATTGAAAAAACAATAAAATTTACAATTCCTCTAGCTTTATTTTTATAATTTGCAATTTGTAATCTGTACAGTGTTCAGTTATCACTCCTTTTCTTAATAACATGAATTTCGCTGTGCTGCCACTTTATCATAACGAAAATTCACAAATAGAAAATTCAAAGCTACAAGTAATACTTAATGATGTTTATACCTTCTTTTAAATTAATCAAATATACATTGTTTGTATCAATATGCCAGGTGTTAAATGAATGTCTGACATATAAACCAGAAGAAAAGACTAAGAAAAATAAAATGTATACATTTTAATTGATTGATGGTGTTTTAAAGTATTAAATATTATATTACTATATATGCTGCAACAGTAACACCGCAGCTGACAGAAGCTATACATTATTCAAATTTTATTTTGAAATTTTTCTTTTTTTTTTTCAATTTTAATTTTTACACGCTTATTAAAATCATTAACACAATCCATCACTCTTTCTAATAATCATCACCAATCGCAGCAACAGTTCCGATTGAACGTCAGTTGATTATAGAGAGAATTAATAATGTTTGGTGCATTTAATCTACCCATTAAAGATGGGTGTGAATAAAGTTGTAAAAATGTAAACATTTTTAAATGCTGCTATGTTCGTTTTTTTTTTTGCTGCTTGTTGCTTATTTTGTACGCTCAGTATGCGGTGTGCTTATACTTGTGATGATCCATGCATTTTCATTATCTACAAAACTATACAAATTTATATATATCGATAATTTAATGCGGCTCGTGCCGAATTATGCAAATTAATTATAATCATAATAATTTGTTTAATATACAAATTGAATTTAATAATAAAAAAAAAAAAAACAGAAAAATTATTTAAATGGAGAATAAAAAAAAAATTGGTAGCTATTAAGTAAATAAATTATAATGCTATTACCTATTACTTATATATATATATACATTTTTCAAGTTAAAATATTGAATTAAAAAATTATGAGTTATATTAAAAAATTATATGTTGGTTTTAAAGTAATTATGATGTAAATATAATTCAAAGAAATTAATTATAATTTACAGGTTTTAATTTTTATGATTCCTGTTAAAGGAAATTTGGGTTTCCAAATGTTCAAAATCTATTTTACTTTTGAAAAATATGAGGTTATAAAAGAAAAATCAAAGGAGTGTTTAATTCTTCCAACACCACTTGACTCATCAGGAGGGTATTTGCATTGATGAGCTTGCCCAGTCAACTCTTTTTAATTATCGGTTTGTTCTAAAAGGTAATTGAAATTTTCAGAACTTCAAGTTGCGAGTTATTAGAATATATAATATGTATGTGGGAACTTTTGTAAAACAATTTGGTTAAAAAAAATATAAAATATAGATAATAAGAAGGTTTGACAGTTATTAATGTGGCAACTTCTCATTCGAGGGCCAGGGTTCGAATTCCAGTAAAAATATAAGATTTTCTATTTGATCTTCGCTTTGATTCAGTTTTCAGATATCATTCGTATTTAATTTTATAATTTTTCGAATTAATAACTTTTTTCCTAAGGAGTTAATTGGTGTTTTGCATAATGAAACAAAATTGTTCCAATGATAGATGTTTCTTTTCTTCCCGTTTCAGTTTTGTCATTGAAAAAAATTCTGAAGCAATTCTTGATAATGTTTGATTATGATTTTGTAAATTGTATTTCAATCAATTTACTGTTAAACTTAAATTGATAATGAAGGCTATAACTGAAGCCTAAGAATATAATATGCCAAGTACTCTTCTTCCAGCTTCTGAATGCACCTAACGTAGAGCTTCAGTTTTATCCGAACAGTTGAACTGTTATCCTCTAAAAAAGAATAAAATTTTTATCAAAGTCAGAGAATCAGAGAAAAGTCGGCTGTCATTAAATTTTTTAATTGAATCTGTCTATTGATTTTCATGAACATTGTATTATTTTGGAACTTTGGATATAAGAAAAAATACAAATGCATCCAATTTTTAATTATTAGAAAAACATATTTTTGAAAATTTAATAAAGGGTGGCTGATGAAAGCTGCTACCAAAATAAATCGCAATAAAAATTTTTCTGTTTGAGTAATCTACTCCTTTTCTTTCTTTTCTTAAAAATTGATGTTTAAAATTACAGATAATGGAGGATTGGGATATAGAAATAAGAATTTGCATAAACTGCATTTTTATGTCTGACGAGGCCCATTTTGACTTAAATGGCAATGTTAATAAACAAAACTGTATGAAATATGAAGAAATTCAACAAATATGGAGTAATTCAAACCCACAGATACTCCATGGGATGGGATCGCATCCACTTTGCGTCACAGTGTGGTTGTGCAGTTTCATCAAGGAGCATTGTCTGGCCTTACTTTTTCTAAGAAGACGGTGTTACTGTTACGGTCACTGGAGATGTTGATAGAGTTTTTCTATCCAGAACTACGCCGAAAGAGAATTCCTTTCAACCTTATTTATTCCTTTCAACCTTATTACTTACTACATCTGATTTTTTTTTAATGGAGTTATGAAGAACTTTTGCAAACAAGAAGCTTACAAAACAAAACGAAAAAATTTTAACGCTTTAAAACAATCAATTCGAATGGTAATTGAGGCAATTCCCGCTGATGCTCTATAAGCAGCAATGAATAACTTTTTCATAAGATGTCGTACTTGAATGACTGAACGTGGAGACCATTTAAATTCAATAATATTCAAAACCAATTAAAATAACTTAATAAAAATGTTTAAGTTTTTAAATGAATAAAAAAAAAATGGATTTCATGGATTAAATAAAAAGTTATTTGAGTTTCTTAATGTAGCAATATTCATCAGCCACCCTTTATGTATAGAATATTTTGGATTTTAAATTTAGTCTGAATTCAGTACATTGCACAACCATTCAAAAAGTCTGCATGTCAAAGACGAAATACTTGTATTTTCCGAAAAACTATAAATTTAATAAAATTAATCTTATTATTTAAATTAATTTCATGATTTCTTTAAAAAGTTTAACTTTAAATTTCAATGTAATGTTTTAAATTTAATTTTAAGGTTATTTAATTGCTGTTAATAATTTATATGTGATCTGAATAAATAATAAAATCGTTATCAAAACATGAAGACAGTTCTCATTAAAAAAAATATAACACTTTATATTACATCTTTTGACACTTTTGTCATTTTATATATTGAATTATAAATTATTAATGCATGTAAATAAAAACAATTAAAATTTAATTTGAAATTTTTTCATTACAATTAAAGTAATCTATATAGGAAAAATAAAATAAAAAATTTATGTAAAATTTTATACAGTGATAATTACAATTAAAAAACCATCGTTAAAACTGTCAAAATTTAAATCCTTGATACAGAATGACGTATGTAGACGAATTTTAATGGTATCATTGAAGTTTTAGTACAATTGTTAATTTGTTGCAGTTCTTCAATCATTTTTAAATTTTTTTTTAATTATTTATTACTTCACATAAACAGAATCAAAAGACGACAGGTGCATAAAATTAAAAAATAAATATTGATAAAAAGACGGAAATTAGTAATTAAAATTCCAAAAAAATTAAAATCACTTTTTTTTTTTTTTTATTTTTAAAATTAAATTTATTTGGATTATATCTGGCCTTTAATTGTTCAAATAGAACTTCAATATTTAATAAAAAAAAAATATCTGTATTTTATTTTAACATTGAAAAATAAATTATAATCTCAGTATATGAAATTTTTGGAGATACGAGATAATAATTTATAAATTATTAAGTAATTAAATGCACGCGAAACAATTAAATTGCATAATAAGTTAAGAATTTATGTTGAATTTGAATGTCAAATTTTTTTAAAGTAAAAGCTGCTTCGCGTGATTTCTTAAAATTTCAAAATATGGTATGAGTAAATAAATATGTAGTGTTATAAAATGTGAAAGAAAGGGATTCGAATTATCTGGTATTTAATGACCTGTAAAAGGTTCTTCTCTAATTAGTGTAACCAATTGAAGATAAAATCCTGAAAAAAACTTGAATATTTTTTGGAAAATCTATTTATTTATTAACAGTACCCTACCACATACAATGTGATAAGAGAGTGATTTAGCCTTTCCTTTTCAGGTGTCCTTTCCTTGCATATGATTCGACAAGGTTTTAAACCCGAGAACCTTCAGTTGAAGGGCCGAAGTCCTAACCACTACGTCGCCATTCAGTGCCATTTCTTCCATTTTAACATATATCTTTATTATAGATGGATAGTTTACAAAGCACTAACCTTTCTACAATCCGAATTGATTACAGATTGGAGTTTCTTAAATCCGAATCATGCTCAAAATTTCAATATGTTTTCGTATGAATATTAAAAAAAAAAAAAATTATTGACAGTTAGGTTTTTGTTGTATGCGTGTGTTGCGTTGAAGTTTTAATTAAAATTTATTATTGTTAGTTAACATTGTAAGTATCAGAATGTACAAAAGTTAAAACTATAAATTTTTGTTTGAAATTTGGCACAAAAAAGAGGTGACAGAACTTTAATTCTTTATGACAAAGTTAAAATATTGGAAGCAACAAAACAAGGAGTTAATGGAAAACACTTAGCCTTGCGTTATGATATTATAGTGCTAATTTTTAAATTTTAGAGAGTTTTTGGGCCACAGTTATACTTGCTAGACTGGTATCCTCCAATCCGAATTTGACGTTAATCCGAATAGGGGTATGCAATCAATTATTCGGTATATCGAAATATTACTGTATATAATTTTCTACACTAAGCATCGATAAGACTCTTATCATTTTTCGCAGCTCTAATATAATTGCAACCTACCGCTGAACCATTTATTTACCAAAAAAAACCGCGATTGAAATTAATCGCAAAATTTTTTGTAAAGTTTATTCAACTTTAAAAATGAGAAAAGTAAATATCAGGACAAATTATTAATGTGTTTAATTTTAATGATTACAAATGGTGTTGCTAAATTTTAAAACAAACAAAAGCAGCAAAAGTGATAATTTAAGTAAGAAGAAGATTCCATAAGAATGAATTAAGATAATTAATCCAAGACCGTAAAGGTAATATATTATATCAAAATGAAAATGCAAATAATTAACTAAAAAAGGTTTTTTTTTTACTTTTCAGCATTTAAAAGTCAAATTAATGATAAAAAAAAGTTGAACAGTAGCCAGAATGAATTGAAGTATCCTGTCAATCATTCGAAAATCATTAATTAAATTTAATTTTAAATTGGCTCTTAAATATTTTCTTACGATTAAAGATGTAATTTTTTAAGTAAATATGTTGTTGACAGCGGATAGTAACTTGAGATCCTTAAGTGATCTTGATCTTCTATTTGAGGTTCCTAATAAGTAACTTTCAGACTCTATTTGAAACCTCTTTATATAGTATTTAATGAAAAGTCATTCATCGATCACAACATCGGTTTATTTCTTCTGAAAGAAACTACCAAAAGTAATAATCTCATTTATATAAGGAAGACAGTCAATTAAAGACATATATGAAAGGTTTAATATTTTTATAACTTGAATTAGGATAATTTGATTTGAGGATAACGTAGATAATGTAGATTGGATTATTGATTTAAGGATTGGGGATATTGAGAACAGCTACCCATACAATTTATTTCAAGTGTTTAGTAATTTAAGTATATGTGATAGTTATTAGGCCTTACTATATAAAGAACTTGCTAAAGTTCAATAAAATGGAAAAACTCTATGAAGAAGCTCGATCCCTCAAATCAGACACTCAACCACCACTACATGCCATCCAGCTATGATAAGTATATTCATAAAAGGCATGATAACATAAGTAATTTTTAAATTTTGTAAATGAAAATAAATATATTTATTAAATTTATTTCAAAATTGTGAAATAAATGCCTATACGATTATTAAATATTAATTATACTGTCATGCAAATTAAGGTTGGTTCAAAAATTAATTTAATAAATGTAAAACTACAGCTTTTTGTTTGTACGGCCTTCATTTTATTGGCTTCAACTTAACATTTTTAATTTATTATTCTCTGCATTCTAATTTTTGAAAAATTATTAAGTTTGTGGGAATTTCCAATGATAAAAAGTATCTAATATTGTAATATTTAATAAATAAATACAATTTTTTAAAAAATAAATTCAATAAATTATTTTAATTCGAACTTGCCGGAAAAAATGGTTTTATTTATTACAATTCAATAACATTTGGACGCAGTTAGTATTTTTGGATATTTGATGAGGACGTTATTTAATATGCTAAATGTCAGCTACATAAACTTAATAAAAATATTACTCATATTTAGAAATTCGAAATAAAGAGATTTTCAGATTTTTTTAACTCTGCGAATGATGTTTTGAAAATACTCCTTTTTTTGTAATGAATCGATTTGGGTTTAAGAGATACGAACTCAAGTATTTAAATCGGGTCAGTATTGAGTTTGAGTCTTCATGCACCCTTCTTTTTGAGTCTTCATGCATCCGAAACCAAAAGCTAGCGTCTTTCATTTCACCCAAAGACTTTGTGCAGCAGTTTTAAAATAACTATTGATTTTGGCCAAAGTCGGACCAAGCTTTTTTTTGAACTTTAAAGCTTTTAAGATCAGAGGATTCAAAATTAAACTAGGCAAGTTAAATAATAAAACACAAACTTTTTTAAAGTTTCATGTTGTTAGAACTTAATTTTTTGCGCAGCTAATACAAATTTTTTCAACCATTTGAAAAGTTTTAGGGAAAGCATTTAAAAAGTTTCAGTTGCCATGGAGATTTAAGAAAACATTTTTCAGGAAGAAATTTTAAACCAAGTTCACATGCTATTTTTTTGTAAATATTTGATAATTCAGTATAATCTGAAACTAAGATAAATGTGTTTTAAACCGTAAAATGAAATTAAAAGGGTTGAAAAGAATTTAAAGTATACAACTCCTTGTTTTTTTAACACTTGGTTGTATTAAACAAAATTATTTTGAAATTCAAACAAATTCTTTATAAAAAAATTCCAAAGTATTATTAAAGAAATATATTTACTTTGTATTAATTTCAATATTGATTAAGATCCTTTCAAAATCATATTTTAAACTAATGAAACATATACAATTGATCAATTTGAGCAATCCGAAAAATATAAATTAAGTTAAAAATTCTTTAGATACTTTTAAAATTAATCAATACGATTACGTTATAATCCATCATTCTTGGTAAGACTTTGTATGAAAATCTGATAAAAAAACCAAAACAAACAAGGAACTTAACTTGTATTTTGTTTTTTTTTTATCATTTTGTTCTTTTTCATTTGTATTGAATCTGTGGCTTAAAGTTATTTTTTAAAATGTCAAATTCATGTCAACAATTTTTAATTGGTGGAATGAACTTGACTTATTTTCTGTTACATAAAAATACAAAATAAATAAATAAATATTACATAAAAAAGTGTTGTGTATGTCGCATACAAAATCAATTTGACTCTATGTATACTCTACAATAAAATGAAAACAATGCAAAATGATGATACGTGACTTACTGAACTCACGAAATTTAAAAGAAAATCGAAAAATTACAAAAAAATAAAAACTTAATCCATACAACTTAATAGGAAGAAATTTTAATCGTTCTTTTAATAGGAAAGTTTTTAAATTATGTCTTTCATATTAAATTTTCAAAAAAATTATTGATCATACCTATAAGTATGCAATTTTGGGTATTATTATTTTTTTTTTACGAGGGAATGCAAAGCTTCGAAAGCAACCCATTGAAACAATGCGGTGATCCTTTGAGTAGTGCGCGATTGTAAAACTTCAAAATCCCACCCCTTTTTAAACCAAACCTTAGAAAGGGACCTGTAATACAAATGTAGAGTATGGTTTCAGGGCTAGGAATATGGAAAGATTTTGCAATTTTATTTGAGGTCATTTGGGATGCTTAACTGTACAGGGATGGCACGCTTTTGCTGTTCTAATTTCCCCTTAGAAAATCATGAGCGGAGGCATTAATTTTTTATTTCTTTAGAACATATTTTAGTCCGTACAAGATATCTATAAAACAAGGCATTGAACTCTAATGTATGATAATGGCTGAGTTGAGTGAGGGTTGAGGTAACTATGGCATTATTTGTAATAGGAATAGCTCAATTTAACACTTTATCAAGATATCACAGCCCCGCAAGGAGGCACAAGCCACAATGTGTACATTATACACCATTCTCTGCCTAATATAAGCTTTATAGATGTTAAAGAGATTAGAGGGGAAGAAGAAAGTTTTGCAGCGATACAAGAAATCCAAAAACAAAGCGTCCTTATTTAGTCCAAAAATATAATTTGCCAAGTCAATTTTTAGTTTAGCTCAAACCCCAAAATGTTCAAGTCTACTGTATGATGCAAATCTTCTCCTAGGAATGAAAGGTTCGGAACAGTAGTCGTTATTTCTCGAGAGATTGGATAGCACTGACTTTTTGTGGTGTTTGGATTATTTTTACCAATTTTTTTTTAAATATTTGTGGTAGACTGACAATTGAATTTTGGTTAATAATTTTATTAAGACCAAATAAATTCGTGTAAAACTTTGTATAATGAAGTCATTCTTCTTCATTTTTTAAATATAGAGCCAATAAGTTAAAATCCAATAAGTATAAAAAATGGTAGCAGTATATAATATTTAATACGTTATCATAGTTCGCATATCATAAATATATATGTCAGATACAAATAATGACAAATGACAATAGACTATAGCTTCAATATCAATATTTAATATATATACAAGTATATTGTTGTCTTTATTTAGTGTTGTTTTTCTTCAGAATTTAAAAAAGATTTAATATTGTAGGTGGTTACAAATGTCTGACATATTAAATAAGTCATCATATATAGCTACAAATAAATTGTCAATGTACATATACATATATGTATAATATATGCACAAGTTCGAATCAATTTGATTGAGAATTCAGTATTTTCTTAAGGACATCTAAAAATAATAGTATGTATACCTACTTTGTATATAATATTTTTAAATATCTATTGTTCTTTTTCAGTTTAGTTTTTTTTTTTTAAATAATTATTTTATGTGGTTTATGATTCGATTATTATTTTAATTAAATTAAATTAAAGTTAATTTTGCCATTGTTCTGTGTAGAATCGATTATATCTTTGTCATAATTATATTAATTTGTTTATTAATTGAGGTATTTAATTAATTTTTTTCTTTTTTATCTTTTAATATTAAAAATATAAAAATTATGTGATGTTTATGTTGGTTTTTAATAAACTATTTGTGAAAAAAATTTAAATAATTAAAATAAAAAATAATTAAATGCAATTAAAATTTTCTAAAATTATTTTTTATTAAAAATTATTAAAAAATAAAAAAAATAAATAGAATAAAGTGTTTTTTCAAACAATATATAATTAATAATTTAAATAAGGAGTTTTAAAAATAGTTGTTAGTGATATTAAAAAGTTCTAGTGATTACCTTCAAAGTTTATTAATTTTTGAAAAGTAATTTGAAATATTAATACTATTATTAATAATTAGTAACGTCTTTTAAAAATGAATTGGTATTTACAAAATAGAAACGAGAGGTGCCTTCTTTAAGGCTCAAGCAGTTGGAGTAACCTTTTTAATATAACAACTAGAATCTTTTTATATTTTTATTTTATTTTATTTATAATGTATTAAATTTATTTAACATAATATTTAAATTTTTGAATTAATAAATTGAAGATCAAAATAATTGCCTCTAAGTATGCAATTTATTATTGTGACTTTGTTTTTGTCTTCCTTAATAACTTATGATTTGTGATATTAATAAATAAATAAATTGATCAGTCAGAGGGGTCTCCGGATCGTAGTGAGTAAGAATTTGGCTAATAAACCGAAAGAGATCGGGTTTAATTTTCGCCCCAATTAGTGACCAAATATAATTTAAAATATTAAAATATATTAACAAAATAAATAATATTGTTTATAGTTTAATGTTAGTATTAAAATTCTAATGGCCGTGGTAGCCGATGGTAATATGTCAAAATATAATGTGGTTTATATAATTAAATATAAATACATAAATAATCATTAAGCAACGTACAACGTAATTGGAGAAAATTAAAAAATTTATGAGAATGAACATAAAAAAGACTGATTCGGGAAAATAAAAACAATTTTTTGACATCTTTTTTTCTCTGATAGATTCACACTTAGCAATTCAAAATCAATAATTTCTTAATTTACTTGATTTTCAACCATATTGATACAGCAATAAATACTTGTGTTTTAATATCAAATACATTAGCTATCCGATTCAAAGTTCGGTATTTAGCGTGGCGACTTAACAATCGAAAAGTCTCAGGTTCAAACCCTGGTCAGATCATATTTAATAAAAAAATATAATTTATAATTGACATTGTAATAGTTTACATCATAATATAAAATAAATTTAACTGCCACAACTCAAAAGTAAAGGCAGAATCATTCACTTTTAACATTATTTGTGGTAGGGGACAGTACAAAAATAAATAAATATTTACTTTTCCTATGAGTATGTATAAAAATATTATAAAAAATTTAGTTTTGTATAGGTGTCGAATATTTTAGTACACATAGATACGTAAATTCTGGAATATTATTTATAATTATTGATGCAAACTTTTATGAATTATTTCGAATCTTTAAGAGGCATGTTATGCAATGCCTCTATTAACCATAGCTTAGCATATTATTTAAATTCGTTTAATTATGTTTTGTCGACCATTTTTCGGAATAAAATTATTACGAATTTATTGAAATTAATTTCAATTTTTATTTGATTAGAATGAAAAATCAACAGTTTAATTCAATAATTAACAATGCCAAAAAAAATTGAATAATTTAGACTTTAAAGTAATTATTCATATAAAAATGTCAGATTTTTTTATTTTTCTATTAAATTGTACTAAAAACACATTAAATGAGTGTTGTATAAAACTACCGTAAATGTTAACTGATATATTTCAAATAACTGTTTAAACTTAAATTCTTCATAAAGTCTTTGACAATTCTAAGTAATATTTTATCTATAGAGAATTTCATTAAAACTTACTTAAAAGAAATCTTTTTTTTATTTTAAATTACTAGAAAATTTTTACAATTAAATATTGAAAACATGTTTAAAAAAACAACACGTTTTACATGAAAAAAAAAACAAACAAATAATATACAATTTCTTTTGTTATAACATTTTATTATACCCTTTAGTTTTTATAATTAATTTTCAGTAAACTTGAAATTAAATTTTAAATATAAATTTGGGAATTCCTACACGATAACTTTTCTCTGAATTTAAAAACAACTTCAAAAAATGTTATTCATACTTATTGGCATTGCATTTTAATTAGATTAAAAAACCCTTAGATTTTTTAACTTGTTTTGGAATTATTCATAAGGGCTTTGACCTTTTACAATAAGTATTAAATAGAATTTAATTTGTAGTTTCTTGTTGTAATAATCTCTATAAAAAATCGTTCCACATTTCTTAATTTATTCTAGGAAAATTCAAAGAATCATTTGTAATGCGATCATTAGTAAGATTATTTATAAATATGTAAAAAAATATTAAAAAAGAATTCTGATCGTGACTTGGCTAATATGTCATTTATTGTTAATTCGAACATAAGAATATATAAATAAATATTGAATTATGTACTTATACTCTTTTCACATGAAATTGGTCCTTTTTTTAAGAACGCACCCGAAACATAGGTTGAACTAAGGGCAGAGTTCCAGATGACAAGAATGTCTTTGAAGAATGTAGTCATCAATTGTGTCTTACAATGTATAAAAGTTAAAAAATTTTAGATAAGGTCCATGGTATCTAAATTTTAAGAGGCTAGTTTTTAAGGCTGGATTAAGAATCGAACTTTTTTGCTGTATTTAGGTTCTACCATAAAATAGGAGAATATCACTTATTTCAATTCAACTACTAAATCCCAAGAAATACTGATAAGATCCAAATAAAAAGAGACCCATTTAATTTAAAAATTTAGAACTATTTGTATTTTGAAAAAAGATCAAATTTATTTGAAAATAAACAAATTTAATGTCAAAAAGGACCAAGTTCATGTGAAAAGAGTATATATTATTAATAATAAAATCAATTTAACTAGAGATGATTAAGCTCAATATAGCTACTTACTTTTATTACCCGGCATATTTAATAAGATTAAATTATAGAAAATAAAAATGAAAATATGTTTAAATAAATTAATATAAAATTTGTTACTACAAAAAAAAAAACACAGTGACCATATATCCGGTACTAGAAATTAATCTTTGTACAGGATCTAAGTATCAATCAAAAATTCAAAAAAAAAAATTCAATTGATTCAATAAAATCTTTATTGATTGATTTTGATTGAAAATGAAAGTCTAATTACGTTTAAATTAAACTAATAATAATAATAAAAAAAACTTGTGACTTAAGATTTAAAGAAACTTATTTGTGATGTAATAGCCTTGAACTTTCTTTGGTTCAAATAAATCATTTTTAAATTAAAATAAAAAAAAAAAAAAATTTATAGAAATAATATTGAAATTAAAATTAAATAAATATACTTGAAAAAAAAAACAAGTATCGTTAAATTAAAACTTTTACAATTAAAGGTAATTAAAGGTTCTTTCTTTTTTCAAAAGGTGTTTGAATTATTTCAAGAACATGAAGAAACCCGCCTCCATGCTTCAATAACAAATAATACAAATAATTAGCATTATAAGAAAACAAAGATAATGCATATTGATGGATGAATAAAGAACAAGAGTCTTTTTTAAAGAGTAATGATCTAAAAACGGATTTTTTAAAAAATATTTTATTTAAAAGTGACAACCCCAAAAAAAAACACATAATTAACTGAATTTTATCTAAGTTTAAAGATTTTAGTAATGTCATCATTTGCTAAAAGAGGCGCTACAGCTGACACTACAACTGACGCTGCAAGTTTTGTATAGTTTCGTTTTTATACCCTAAACTAAACTTAAAATAGATAACGGGATATTTTGGCTTTAATACGGTTTTCACAACCCCAAAAGTAAGGCAAGCGTCATCTTCTGAGTCGCTATAGCGATGTTCGTTCGTACGTTCGTCTGCACGCACACAGTATAACTCAAAAAATAATGATGGTGTATAGGGAAAACTTATACTTACTATTAATTTATACCTTATTATAGATAATAATGATGAAAGAAGGTCGGTGTTGTAAATGGGTGAGGTCGGGCCATGGGTTTGGATTTTGGAATTTTTCGATTCAACAAAGGCAAATAAGCATATATCCTAGACCAAGCATATATCCTCCCAATATTTAAAAGCATATCCTCGAAATTAATAAAGGGTGATCTGTCCTTTTTGTTTCAATATTCCTTAAATCTGAGATGAAATGGAGTTGGTATTCGTGTAACTGTCAATTGAATTTTTCAGGTGTATGGCATTACTAAGTCGGTTGCATCGATTTACTGTTGTTTCATTACTTGTTTTTTTTTTTTTTTAATTTCAGTATTTACTAGTTAATACTTTCAGATTGAATGCATTAAATTTTCAAAAATTTTAAAAAATTAAATTAACAAATTATTAGTAAATAATTAAAACAAATATTTTTAATAACTTCAAACAAAAATTAAAATTTGCAGACAGAAATTTTTTAGCCTAAGGCAAATTTTTATATGTGTTAACATTTTTTAATTAAAGCTAAAAAAAAAAATTGTAAGTTATTGCCTTTTTAGCACATTTTCAAAAAATTTTGTAAAAATGTGCCTATATAGCTTCACTCTGTCCGTCTGTCTGTCCGTCCGTGCGTCCGTCCGTATGTTTACAAAAACTTTTACACCGTTTGAAATAGAGTTAAAAAATTTTAACCATGGGTAAGTATTGCAAAAAAAATAATTTCGTAGAAGAAATTTTTTCTGTAGTCCTACCTGTTACGGGGCTACAGCCCCCCAAAGTTGGAATAAGCCCTATATTTAAATTGTTATAACAAGAGTTATGTTAGATATATTTTCAATCTGAACGGCAAACGATAGCTGGTTTTATAAATTTAATAAAATTTTTAAAGGCAAATGTTTACGGTTGCCATACGGTACTAAAATTTAACATTACGCAAAACTCAATTTTTGCAAAATTATTGGTCACACATATCTTCTGAACCGTTTAAGCTAGGGTCTTGAAATTTTGGGAGAAGTTAGGTACTCAGAATTTAGTAGGAGTCGGTTAACAAACCGTCATGCCCCATGTTTAGGAGTTATAAATGATCGAAAATTGAAATTTTGCTATTTTTAAACACCTGTAACTTGAATACCTGTTTAAATTTTTTTTTCTTAATATACAAAATTTAAAGGCCCAACATTATATTTTAACATATGTTAAAAGATTTTCTTAAATTTAAAAGGGGCTCTTTAAAATGAAGAAAGTGTCTCTCAGTTTTAACCATTTTTGCTTAAATAGTAAAATTCTAAGTAAAATTCCAAATTTTGCTGGAATTCATAATTTAATTCCTAGAATCTAAAAAAGTTTGGGGGGAAGGGGAGTAGTGAGGATTATATCCTTGAGAAATTTGGCAACCTTCCCCATAGACTACTAGGACTTAAAAATTAAAAATTTACTGTTTTTATAAGTAAGCAGTAACTTAGTATACTTAGTATACGTTTGGTGACTTTCCTAAATTAAAAATGAAGCTTCAATATTATATTCCGATAAAATACTTAGTATAAAACATATATTATTTTAAAAAAGGGCTTTTTTAAAAACCCTTGGTTTTTTTCATCACTTGTTTAAAAAGATTTTGCAATCTTTTAACACTCAGAAGTTCAGAACAATGTTTATTTATATAAAATCTCAAATCTTTCCGTATATTATTAACTTATGGTTTTTTTTTTCATTAACACAATTTTGCAAATAAAATCTAATTGTTTGTCATCAAAAGGTATTAAAAGATTAAAAAAAAAATTAAAGTTTAAAAATTTATGAATAGAAAGTAAATATTTCCTGCTAATTAAATATTGAATTATAAAATATTCACCGGATATATCCAAATAATAAATCAATAATCTAATATTCAATAAGTGGTAATCAATAACAAAATTCGATATTATTTGGAAATAATGTACATGACATATAAAAATTTTAAGATTTTGAGAACAGAAATACTATACTAATTTTTATTATTATTTTATTTTATTTTCCTATTTTTTTAAATTTTTTTTTTATTTTTTCCAACAATGGGATCACTATGGTTATTTTATTTTTATTTTTCTGATTAGTTATTCAATGTTATCCATAAATCATAATTACAATGATAAGTGGCTTATTTATTTGTACCTATAAATTTTAAGTACTTAAATGTGTCAATGAAATTCTTTATACATATATATAAAAGTATTTATAAACATATATATATTTTTTATTACAAATATAAAAAATAAAATTATTTAAATATTAATTTTAATAAATAATATATTATATTTGAGATTTAAAAATGTTCTCTATTTATAAATTTTAATTTAATATTTTTTTATCTTATGTATATATGCTAATATTTGTAAATTTAATTTAAGTGACTATTAAATAAATTAATATTTAATTAATATTTAATAATAAAAAAAAATGCCGGCTAATATTTCTTTTTAATGAAAGATTGTTTGTAAATTATGAATACCTGATAGTTGGAATGCTGATTCTAGGTCAATAACAGTGTCAATAAAATAATTATTCTTAGTCATATAATTGTAATAAAAAGACAAGATATTCTTTGGCATTAAATTATTTTAATTTAATCAATTATTTTAATATAAGAATACATTAATTGATATTTACTAATCTATAAGATTTTAATCAATATAGCCAGGTATTCATTATACGATATCAGAGCTTTGTTATAGAGCTAGAATTCTCAAATAAATTCTTTAAAAAAAGCACCTTTTTATTTGTTATACAAATTAAAAAATTCAAGGACGTGATCAATTTTTTCCCTTCTAAATTTCCCAAAATAAAATAAAATATCCTATTCTATCCCTTTTCTTGTTTTAACTCCTAAATCATTATACTGCGCAGTCGATTTGAGTGTTTATCTGAAGTTGGTTGAAGTTGCTCCAAATTTAAAATTCTAAAAGCCTAAGAAAATCAACATCCTGCAACGGGGTTTCAGTTATCTTAGTTCTTTTTAATAATTTCCACTTCCTTCAGGAACACGAAATTATAGAGTTTTTAGCACATTTTTAAAAGATTTTGTAAATTTTCAAATTCAGAAGATTTTCATTTTTAAAAGATTATCACTCTGTCCGTCCGTATGTTTACAAAAACTTTTGCATCGTTTGAAATAGAAAAGAAATTTTAACCACGGGTAGGTATTGTAAAAAAAATAATTTCATAGAAGAACTTTTTCTGTAGCCCCACTCATAAGGGAGCTTCAGCTCGGCAAATTCGGAAAAAGTCCTATATTTAAATTGTTATAAAAACAGTTCTGAAGGTATATTTTCAATCTGAAAACGGTAAAAGAACAGCTGATTTTATAAGGTTTTTATATTTTTAAAAGACAAATATATAGGGCTGTCATACGGTACTAAAATTTACTATTATGCTAAATTCAAATTTTGCAAAATTCAACATTTTTTTGCTACGCCCCTTGTTGAGGAGCTATAAGGGTTCGAATATTGAAATTTTGCTATTTTTAAACATCTGTAACTTGAATACCTGTGCAATTTTTTTTATTAATATACAAAATTAGAGCTCCAACATATTTTAACATAATTTAAAGCTTTTTCTTAAATTTAAAAGCGGTTCTTTAAATTGAAGAAAGTGTTTATCAATTTTAAACATTTTTGCTTAGATAGTAAAATCCCAAATTTTGGTGGAATTTACAATTTAATTCCTAGAACCTAAAAAAAAACGGGGGAAGGGGAAGTGAGGTTAGATCCTTGTGAAATTTGACAACCTTCCCCATTGAGGTAGGACTTAAGAATTAAAAATTTTATGTTTTTTTAAGTAAGTAGTACCTTAGTCATCAGTGTATGTATTTCCTAAACTAAACGTTAACATTCAAGCTCCAACATTATATTTCCATAAAATACTCCGTATGAAACACTATATAATTTTGAAAATGTGCTTTTTTAAAAAACCCTTTTTTTCATCACTTGTTATTGTACCCGAAGACTTATAATAAACCCCTATTCTAATAAATTTCTGCCTAGTTCGGTTTTAATCTCATTTAAATTAATAAAAATTAATAAGATAATTTATAACTATTAATTCAAAATTAAAACAATAAATCTTTTAATCTATTCGTTGCCTTGGTTAATCTTTTTTGATTGATTTATATTTGATTTGAAATATTTTATGCCCATAAAATTACAAGAAACTAATTAATTTTGATTTAAGGTGTTTTACCTACAATTACAATAATATTATTATAGTGTTAAATAATTTGAAATCAATCACTTAAAATCTAAATTATATTAATTTACTGTGAAATACAGATCACACATAATCTAAATCATTATATATTTTGGCATTCGGAAGCCATTAAACCTAAATTATAAATATTTAACTATGATTATTGTATATATAGAAATAAAATTCAAGTCTAACTTAGTCACGATTTTATTATTCGTTTTTTTTTTGTAGAATCAACTTCATTTCAAGAGAACTTGGAAGTAAAATCAAAAAAAAAAATATCACAATAATGACCCAACAAAATGTAGGTAGTTGGGCATGCTGTGAAACGATGTGATCATTTAATAGATTTTAAGGAAAAAAAATTTTTTAAATAAAAGTAAATTAGACTAAAACATAAGATTCTTTAAATAAATTATTTTATATAGATGTTAAGATGTAGTAATAAAATAATAAGATTATAAACAGCAAAAAAAAACATTAAAATAATAAGTATCTATAGATAATAAAAGTCAAAAATGAAGTCATCAAAGTTAGTGATAACCGATAAATAAATGAAAAAAAACAAAAAAAAACTGAAATGTTATTGTTAAAAATCTAAAAGTATAATAAAATAAAAATTAATGATAGGTAATAAAAAAACAGATGATTATTATTTAAGTCATCTGAGATAAAGTATTGTTAATTTTAAGATTTTAATTTATTCCACATTAAATTTTGTTTTGATTTTGTTTTGTATACCATTTTGTTATATATTAAAATTGTATATACGAGTATGTATATATGATAATAAAAGATCAGTATAAATCAATGGTATTAAAAAGTCATTAGAGAGAGATTATAACAGATTAAAATGATGAACATTACCAATGAACAATGGTAGTATAATATAAAACACTTTTTAACGGTTAAGTTATAAGTGGTATCAATTCGTTAGAGAATGATATGTTGGACGATTTATTTTAGGAAAATAATTCATATTTTGACATTAATTTGACATTTAAATTACCCTAACAAAATACTTTTATCTGGTTTTTTAATTATTCGCTTCAACTACGATTTTCCATTGAGTTCAGATTTATAGTTTATTATTAATAAAAAATACATTAATATAACAATATATAAACAAATACCAAATATAATAAATTTTTAATTTAATTGTATAATATATAATTCGTAGATACAAAAATACCTTATAATTCAAATATAAAATTATTACAATATATAACAAAATAGAATTGTATCTATTGAAATTCCAACACGTTACTACATGTTATAAGGTTTAGTACTATCTTAGGTTTAAATTGTATGGGGAATTCATTAATAATAAGAATATTAAATGTCCCCCTGTTCCAACATGTATATCTGTGGTATAGGCAGGCTTATTGCCTAATAATTGAATTGTTAGCACTTAGGTTCTTTTCGAACTTTGCAATTTGAAATAAAAAATGATCTAAGGAGATCCATGTACGTATGATAACTTTGCTCACAATTGTTTAAAATTTTCCTATAGTAATCAAATTAAAATATTCAAGATTACTATTCAAAACTTACAACTACAAAAAACTTAAAGCCTCAAGTTTCTTCCATTCTTCTTGAAAGAAATTCGGCTTTTCAGTACAGGAGATTTAAATAGCTGCCACCCAATTAATTTTATTTAATAAACATAACTCAGGATCTAATTAAGTTAGCTAGCTGAAACTTATGTCAACAAAATTAATTTGCTTAGTTTTTTTGACAGGTTTAAATCCAACTCTTATAAAACTGCTACATGTTCTCATTATCTACTTAGACTATTGAAATCGTCTAAATTATAATCAAGAGAAGAAGCTCCGTGGTGTAATGGATAAATAATTAGTAACCGGAATGCGGATTTGATTTCCATATAGAACATGAAATTTTTATTGAAAAATCATTTTCCTTTACAAATCTCCTTGGTTACCAAATATTAAAATTTTATAATATAAAAAAAGCAAAATAAATAATATTGCAATTGAAAAAAAAAAGAAAGTATTATAAAAACACATCTAATTCCAAAATTAAAAGCAGGGGTTACAATTTATACATGTAGCATGGTCTGGTAAGCTAGGTTTACTGAGCTACTATACAACTGTCAAATGTTTTGACACACATTGTGTTTCTCTTCAACCTGATGATTTTGTTTACTTTGTGTTTGCGCGAGGTGTATATCGTGTAGTTGACGTATCTATCCTCTACTTGCTTCCCTTATACTTAAAATAAATTTAAAAAAATTGATTTAAATTTGTATAAACACAATAATATCTAAAATTTATATTACCTATCATTATAACTATTTTAATTACAGACCATTAACTTTGTTAGAACAAAAAACTATTTGCAAAAACTTGATAGTTATTTAGATATCTTAAAAATTAGTTAATGTCTACAAAATTCAAAACGTTTAATTTTTCATAATGTGATATGTGTTTATTTTGTTAATCTTCAACAATTACTATTTTTTTTTTGCATTCTAAGCAATAAAATGTGATCGTCATCATCAACTATTTAGATCTTATTAGAATCAAAACAATTTAAAAAAAATTTTTAAACTGTCGAAATTATTTGTAACAAAAATGATTACTTTTGTTTTTTTTTTAAATAGGTATTTTTATTTATATTCTTATATTGGCAATTGGAATCATTGATATCAATCATAATTATCATTGTTTTTCATTTTTTAACCACACAGTGAGAATCATAGTAAAAAATCAACCACCAAATCGATAATAATTAACTTTTAAGTATATAAGTATGTTTATTTTTTTTATTTTAAACATTATTTGCTTTTTTAATAATGATCATTATCATCTGTCATAACTAAAATTAGAAGAGTTTCGTGATATTCTATTAAAACTATAAAATTAAACCAATCACTTCCTCAAATATTAATTACGTAGGTTCATACTTAAGTAATTGTATCTTTTATAAATTGTTTAGTTTTTTCATTTTTTTTTTTTTTTGGTTATTATACAATAAAAACAAACATTTTATGGTGTTTATGACGTTTAAACTGTCACTTGTAAAGCAATTGAAATATTAAATTATATAGACACCGACAATTAAAATTAATATCATAGAAAAAAATGGAAAATTATTGTTTTATGTTTTTTTTTTTTCTTAATTATAGGAATATTTTGTCATTAATAGTCATTTTTAGTTAATTAACCAAAATTATTAGTGATTAAATTTTACAAAATACAAAATACTTAAAGTTGTCAGTTGGTAATATTTTTTTTAATTTCATTTAAGACTGACGTTTATTAGAACGATATATTTGCAGAAATGCAAAAGCTAAATGTAGAAGACACAAGAAGATCCAAAAAATTACGTGTGTGCCAAAAAATGTCGTCTAACATTGTTAAAGAGTACCTAAAGCTGATATTTCATGTTGAATGAGAAAATAAACCTCAGGGAGTTTAAATATTGAATTGAAAGGGAAATAACAATTCGGAATCTTATTCCTATACCCTTTGTATATGAATTTTAGAACCGATTTCCAAATCAGATAATTCGCGTTTTTCATATTTTTATATTTGTATGTGAGATTGTGAATTAGGAGAGATTTTAAAGCTTGATTCAGAATTCTGGTATATCTACCCTTTTTTTGAATCTAATTTCAAGATCCCACTATAGAATTTTATCAATATGAAAAATTAAATTAAAAAAGAAATGACACTTATTGAGTTTGTTACACAAAAAGTCAAAAGTTGAAATTTAAAAGAAATAACAAATCGTATTCTACTTATCGCCTCATTTTAAGGTGTAGATACATCGTTTGTAATTTCTTCTTGAAAACCAAATTTTAATTATATTGAAATTTAAACTTGACAAGTTAACGAAGTTTTCAAATAAAGTTTGCTAACGTTCCCTATAATCATTAGTTTCAAGAATAGCTTTTGTTTATTTAAATATGATTAATAAAAAATAGTATAATATATTATCAATAAATTATTGTACGGATTTTTGATCTTGAAATTAATATCTTAACACTTTTTTTGATACACTTCTTATTTATCTGCAATTTCAATTTGGTATTTCAATTTGTTCCGAAAATGTATAAATCTTGTCCGAAAATCTTGTGTATCCATGAACATATGCACTTAAAGCAAATTGACTCACTTTTTGATACTAATCACATAATGATACACTTGAATCAACATCTGTCATTACAAATTCTTGACTACACTGTCAATCAATATATTTATTACAAATGAAGAAGTAATCTAAATATTCTGTGATAACTATCGTTGGTAATATTACAAAGTGACTTGTTTAATTTATAGTTTGGAAATTTTATCATTAAATTTCTTCATTTAGTTTTTAATGCACCTTTGAAAATTTTTTCATTTCCCGTTAGTTCTTTTCAAATGGCCATTTTTTTTTCTTTAATAATTTTTTAAATTTAATAGACAAAACAGAAGACATTAAAAAAAGTTAATATAAAAGGCGGCATGACATTTGTCCCTTTATCATTGGTCCCCAAGGGACTAATGACACATCCAAATATGTCATTAGTTCCCGGGGAGTAATAACACATCTTAGTGTGTCATAAGTCCCTCAAAATATGTGACATTATTCCCCGGAAAAAATTTTTGTTTGGAATTATAACTAAATTGTAACAAAACAGAGAATGTTGCCCTTTTCCAAAAAAATTCAAAAAGTTTTTGGAATTATTACTAAATTGTAAGAAAAAAGAGATTGTTACCATCAATATTCAAAAGGGCAACATTATCTTTTTTGTTAGTCCCCATTTAAATTTCTTTATCAAAATCAAGAACATAATCAATTTATTTATTTAAATTTAATGCACCTGCTTCAATGATTACAAGGGTGAGAGGCAATAAACCTACGGCCCTTTCCAGAAAATTTATTTATTAAAATAAATTAACGGCCTTTATTAATTTATTTTAATAAATAATCTGGAAAAAGGCAATATACCTTTCCGAAAAATTAAGAATAAAATTTCATTTTGAAACTTGAAAAATTACTGGATTATTCAGGAAATTCTGATTTGCGTATATTCAGTGTCATTACTCCCCCGGGGAGTAATGACAAAACCTGATATGTCATTTCTCCCCGGGAACTAATGGCACATTTGAGTGTGTCATTAGTCCCTTGGGGACCAATGACAAAGGGACAAATGTCATGCCGCCAATATAAAAGTATAGAATTGAGTTAAAAAAGAAATATAAAACATAAAATTATTGTAATATATATAGATAAATTTGTAAAAGACATTCGTGACCGGTAATAATTATCATTATAATACCATATAAACTATTTTTTTTCTGAAGAAATCATATCATTGGAATACAGAATAATTGACAAACTCTGTACTTATCAAGGTATTTATGTTAATGAAGGATAGTTTATATCTTGATAAATAGATAATAAAAAATTGTTACAATGAATTTTTAGCAAATTTTCAAAAAAAATTGAAAAAGTATGTATATAATAAAAGCCTATATAATTTGACTCTGCCCGTCTATCTGTTTATATATCCATTCGTATGTTTACTAAATTTATAGTTCACCAGCCAATGCCACCAACTGTTTTCATTAGCTTTATAAGTATATAAAGCACATATGTAAAGAGTTTCCATAAATTACTTTAATTTACCGTTATGCGAAGCTGAATTTTTGCAAAATATTAGACTCCTCATATCTTTTGAACAGCATCAGCTAGAAATTTGAAATTTTGGGAGAAATTAGTTCTTAGAAATTAATATAAGTAATTTAAGAAAATTTTTTTGTGACGACAACTGTTTAGTAACTGTAATGGGTCAAGGATTGAAATTTAGCTATTATTTAAAAACTTGTAACTTGTATACCTGTCCAAATTTTTTTCAAGTAATATTATATTTTATCATGTGTTAAGGAGTTTCTCAATTTTAAAGTGCTCCATTAAAATTAAAAAAAAATGTCTCTTAATTTTTAACCATTTCTACTCATATAATTAAATTTTAAAAACAAGTTCCAATTTTCGCTGCAAGTCATAATTTAATTCCTTTAACATGAAAATTTTGGAGAGGGGAGAAGGTAAACCCTTGAGAATCACTATAAGTTTGTACAAAAAAAAAAAAACCAGGGCCTTCTCGATTTAAGCACTATAATGACCTAAAAACTAAAAATTTTGTATATTTTTCTCAAACGTCAGTATGACATTTTGGAAATATGCTGTTTTCTATTACTTGTTTTATTACATATATTAACTATGTATATATTAATGAAATTCTTCAATAATAAATTTAATTTAGCACAGATTTATCTAAAAATAGTTTAAGCAAATGGGAAACTTTATGATATATTGAAAATTTATTTGTGATAATATACAAATAATGTAATTGTATAATCACGTTCATTTTATTTTTTTTTTTTGCAAAAAAACTTTGCAAATAAATATAAATTGACACAAAAAAAATAATTTTTCTTAAATATAGTTTGTCTTTTTTTTTTTTATTTAAAAAAAGGTTTCACTGTTTTTTTTTTACTTTCTTGCAAATCATTAACTTAACCTTCAAAAATTCACACGAAAAATAAATAAAAAATGAAAACTATTATTAACTGGTAGTGATAACAAAGGCAAATATTTGTGTGAACTTGCGAACACTGTATACGTGATATGTATATGTTATAACGGGTAATATATATATATGTATATGCATATAAATAAAAATATAAACTACAATTATAATAATGACAATTAAAATCTAATAATCTGACTATTATTTAAACTATATTCAAAAATATTATTTGAAACAAATTCTTTCTATTTTATTATTTGAATGTTCAAAATTTTTTTTGGACATGGCATACATGATTTTGGTCACATTTTCATTGAATTGCAAATATGGTAGCGCGAATAAAACTATAATTCCGGTTTTAAGGTTTTCTTTTTTTTTTGTATTTTAAATTGATTTTGTATTGAAATTACAATTAAAATTGTTTTATTAAAAAAAAAAATACTTCAATTTGATTGTTGTTAACAAAAAGATTATGTTATTGTTGCAAAAGTGGAAGGAAATAAAAATTTATTTTTATTTCCATTAAAATACATATTAATATTAATTTTTGAAAAATGTTGTGTGAAGTATTATTGCTATAACATTATTATGAAGATCAAATTTTCAAGTGTATTAAATAACTGTACATTGTTAAATAAGTGCTCTTTTAATTCAAAATAATTTTAATAATTAAAAGATGAATGTAAATAAATAATAAGATATAAAATAATTTTAAGATTGTTAACGGAACTGAACGGAATTTAGTCTAAACCAAGTCTTAATGACTGCCCTTGGCTCTTTATATAGAAACGAGGAAGAGTGTAGTAAAGTAGACTATGTTAACTCTGGGATACCCGCATGACAGTAACATATACATCCGGTTAATTACTTTTGGCAAAATTTCAAACATACAGCTTAATTAGGTGTAGAGTAATGCTCATATAAAAGAAGGAGTTGTATGGCAGCTACTCGAACCCTTTGCAGTAGACCAACCGAATTTTGCAGTAACTTTGGCCATTATACTAAACTATTTTTGGCAAAATTTCAGACATGCAGCTTCCATAGGTATAGAGTAATGCTCATATAAAATTGTACGGCAGGTACTCGAACCCGTGTACCAAAATGGCTGGATTTAAATAGAAATTCCGGTTTTTGCATAAAAACGAATTTGTGAAAATTTCATAATCCTAGCTCCTTTACTTTTTGAGTTATCGTGATGACGGGCGGACGGACATACATAGCTAAATCGATTTATTTTTCGATTCTGATCCGATCCATACACTTGAGTCTATATCTACCCCCCCTCCTTCTCTGCGTCACAAACGTAATGGCAAATTTATTATACCCGTGGACTATATAGTCATACGGGTATAAAAAGTACTTTATGATAATTATATAATTTAGTTATTTCATCAATTCATTATTAATTATGAATAATAGTGAAATCAATACTTAGAATATAATCCCAATGCACTCAAGAAAACCTGTTAACGAGTTTCGAAATATAATGTTGGAGCTTGAATGTTAACGTTTAATTTTGGAAAATATACATTGGAAAAAATGGAAAGTTTTAACTTTTAAGTCCTATAGCCCTTTAATGGGGAAGGTTCCCAAAATTTTTTCTAAGCAAACTTATGATGATTTTCGAGGATGTGTGATTTGCAAAAATTGAGTTTTGAATAACGATTCATTTTGGTATGGCAACTTCATAGATTTAAACGATATATTGTTGTAAAGTCTTTCAACCGAATTCTTCTAATTTCTAAGGATCTAACTATTCCCCCTTCTCTCGAATTTCTAAGTTCCCAGTTTGAACCGTTTAGAAGATATGTGGGTTCAAAAAATTTTGCAAAAATTGAGTTTCACACAAGGGTAAGTTTTTGTACCGTATGGCAACCCTATATATTTGCCTTTCAAAGCTTATATAAAGCTTATACAAGCAGCTATCATTCACCGTTTATCAATGTACCTAACAGAACTCTTGTAATAACAATTTACATATAGGGTTTTTTTTAACTTTGGGGGGCTGTAGATCCGTAACGGGTGGAGTAACAGAAAAAAGTTCTCCCATGAAATTTTTTTTTTGCAATAATTACCCGTAGTTAAATTTCTTTTCTCTATTTCAAACGCTGTAAAAGATTTTATAAACATACGGACGGACGTATGCACTTTATTAAATATGAAGTTATGCTCATATATAAAAAAAAAATAAGTTATATGGCAACTATTTCAATCGATTTACTTTCAGATTCTGATTCTATTCATACACTTCGATCTAAGTCTACTCTTCTCCTTTACTTCGTCACAAACGTAATTGCAAATTTAGTATACCTTTTGACTTATACGGGTACTTAATAATTTAAAAATATATTTCAGAAATTAATTCCAAAAATTTTAAATCAAACAACAATTGAAAAAATATTTTCAAAACAATGTTATAATATTATGTAAACAAATATTGTTAACATTGTTTCAAAAATTATTTAATTTTTTTTTTCACTAAAATCATTAAATTGATTGATCCTGTCAAATTACATTCCAATGGAATGGAATGCGATAAGATTAATTTATGTATTCATCTTCAACACAAAAACAAAAAAAATTTATGTTGAATTTTAAGTGATTCTTCAAACAAAATAGAAATTATCAAGTTTTATTTTAACAATTTAATAATAATTTTCCCATAACTAAACGCACGGAATCAATTAAAAAATTTGCATAAGTAATTAATAATTTTTTTTTTTTTAAATATGAATATATTAATTTATATATTGTTTTTTTTTTTTTTTGATTTTTCAAAATTCTTTCAATGATCATTCATTAATTTAGAACTTTAATACTTTTGATGCTGTAAGGGTAGGAATCCAATAAGTGTCAGTAAATTTAAAACTATTAATTATGGGAAAAACTTATCTTTTAATTATAATTTTTTTTTAATATTCAAACAGCTTCTCCTTAGTACCAACTACCAACCACTCATATTTCTATAAAATAATTATTTAAATATTTCATCTGATTAAATCGATATTTTTTTTTCTATGCTAATTGAAATAAAACATCAATAAGTTATAGAAAGTATAGGTGCAGCATTCCAAAAGTCAAAATGACAAAATAACACGATCTAACAACATATATTTTTTTTTGTTTTTTTATTTAAGGTGAACTAAATGTCATATGGATTTTTATCACCTGTTTAGTTAGTATTTACTTAAATATATAAGTAATCATATACAATATTTCAATTAGTATGCAATCATAATCTAATATACATTATTGTCATAATAACAATACAAATTAATTTGTGACAGCAGTCAGCAACATTAAACAAAACAAAAAAAAAAGTTTCTAATCACATGTTGCTAACATGTGTTTTTTTTTCTCATTATATCAAAACTTATCTAATAATCCATTTTTTTTTTTAAATAAATAATATTTTATTATATCGCATTCTCATAAATATTCATATTGTCTATATCTTTATTTTTTGAACTAATTTTAATTTTAGAATCGTGTAATTTTATTTTTCTTCATAGCTTTTTAAATTGATTTTATAACTATGTATTAAAAATGTAAAAGTGGTTTTCAAACTTTGTGTACATACAGAGTTACTTTATAATACATAAATACTTTATTGCAATATATAATATGAACTTTTGTTAAAAAAAATGGATTTCAAATTAGGTAAATCAAAAGATCTATTGACAATCCATGTTGTCATTTAATTTGAATCTTCTTCTTTTTTTTTTACGAGGGAATGGGAAGCTCGAAAGCCACCCATTAAACCTATGCGGTATTTGTTTGGGTAGTGTGTGATTTTAACACACCAAAACCACACCTTGTTTGAGCCAAACTTTAGGAGAGAACCTGCGATACGAATGTACTGTTTCGTTAAATGGATAAGGATATGGAAGGATTTATGATTATGGTGGAAGTTATTTGGAATTTTTGGATTATGGGGGATGGAAAAAATTGAATGGGATATTTAAAAGAAAGATGTTAATTTTCTTCTTAAATATGGTTAAATTGTACATATAAACATTATCAACATACTAGTAATCATGATAAATTTTTTTTTAAGTTAGCACCTATAAATATGCAATATTATAATTGTTTCAAAAAATTCTTTTAACTGGGTCTATTAGACTATTTAACACAAGGTTCTAAATAAAATATGTTTTATGGGTTTTACTGGATTCGTAGAGCTATTAGAGTTAAAAATATATTGTTCAAGCTTGAAAAGATAGGGATCAGATGGTTGAAACTATTTTGAAAACAAAAAAAAAATTGGGAAATTTGAATTTTTTTTGTTTATAAGAACTCAAATAAACTAAAATTTTATAGCAGGATTTTATATTGATTGAAAATTAACAAAATTAACATTGAAAAATAAATATTAATTTTTTTAATCCTAGTCATTAAATTTATTAAAGTTTAAGAAACTCTTTTACAATAGTACAATCAAATTGCACATCTGGACTATAAAAATTCTTTCGCATATAAATAAAACGAATCTTTTTTTTAAATTACAACACGTGTCTACATCATCATTTCTCGTTTTTTTTCATATATATAAAACGTTTTAAATTCAATTGTATTTGTATCGCTTTGTCATGCTTGCATAATTTGTGGGGGCATCTATTTAATAGAAAATAAAAAAAACTTTTTCAATTGTTTTGTTTTTATTACTTTTTATCTCATATATTCATTTTATTTTCATTATTATTTATACTTGTATGATTTAATTGAAGGGTAATTGATGTAATCAATTAAAAAATATTGATTTATTTTTAGTTTCATATTTATGAATATTAATGTGATTTAATTTAAAAAAAAAATTAATTAATAATTACTTATGACCAGATGTTGCGGCAATTTTCACATACCAGTTACAGACAATGTTTTAAAATAGGGAAGTTATAATATATGTGTATCTGTATATAAGATCTACATAACTTCCATTCGATTAATCATTAAGAATTTTGTAATTTTAAAAATATTATTTCAGTATAATTAATGCATAAAAATTATATCTTGATTGACCAGTTTAAATTATAAGATTGAAAATATTAAATTAATATATATATTATATATATATATACATATTTAAATGAATCTATAAGTGGGCACAATTACTGTATAAGAATAGAGAATTTATATATATAAATTTAGAATTTTAAAATCATAAAACACTAATGAGAACTATCTATAGATTGATCTTATACTGGAAATAAAATAAAATTTAATAATAAATCTTCGGAATCTTTAAATTGGGTGTTGTTTACTTTTAAAAGTTATGAGTTAATATGAGATATTAACATTATGATAATTTAGGTAAAATGATTAAATTTAGCTTTTAAATATATAGTTAAGAATAATTTATTATTAAAATATCTAAAATTATTGGAAATTATACAAAAATTACGATGGTTCTTTGATTAGAGCTATATTTTATTTGTGGCAACTAAGTTTTAATGACAGTTTTATTTTTAATTCTCGATGATTTATTTATGAACAGTCCGCTACCACATACAATGTGATAAGTGCATGATTCAGCCTTTCCTTTTCAGGTGTGCCAGGTTTATATTTTATATTATGATATAAACTATTATTAATATAAATTATAAATCATATTTTTTTTTTATTAGATATGATTTGACCAAGGTTTAATCCGAGACCTATCGATTGAAAGGGCGTTATCCTAACCACTATGCCACCAATCGGATTATGAAATTATTATAATTAAAAAAACACATAATAATAAATTCAAAGGTTTTTAAGAAAGCCCATTTCCAAAATTAAACAATGTTCCATAATAAGTTTTGGGTTTGCAGAATGATTTCTTAAATATGCACAGTGATTAATTTCAATTATAAAATTTCACTTATTTAAAAAAACTGATTTTTGATTGTACTCTTTTGAATAATCAAATTAATTTAATTTGTTTATACACAATCGCCAACCACATATATAACCTGCATAAAAGCATTACTTTTTGATATATTTTATAATTGAAATTACATATTTGGCTACAAGAGATTCAAAACCACCTATGCCCCCAAGAATAACATATAGTTTTATATCTATTTATATATTAGAAGTACCCCCAGTTCTTCTTATAGCAGTAGTTTATAGGATAAATTTTTTTTAATGTTTATCCCATCTTAAATTTCCATAAACTAATTCCCAAGTTCTATTGTAGTATACTTTACTTTAAGTGTTACCAACTGCAATACATGTTCAAGTTGTTATTTAGTAAATTTTCAAGCTATTTTAGTGTTTTCACTTTTGCAATCTTATAGGTGTCATCTGCATAATTATATTTTGATATAAAACTAATTTTAGGTAAGCTCATTATATGCAGTTGATATACAATAACGGCCTTAGTAGTGAACTTTGTGGTCCACCTTTTTATTACTACTCCATCACTTAGTACCTCATTAATTTTAACACATTGTCTTCTTTTTGTTAAATAACGTAGTAAGAGATTAATTACTGTTACTTTTAATTCCTAAGTTGTCTAACAAACTAATAAGTTTAGAATGATTTACTATATCAAATGCTTTTGTAAAGTCAATAAACACTGCGCCAATATTGTTATAGTTAATGTAAAATGAATTTTCAAAATGTCAGTTCGTTGCAATAACGCATACCGCGTCAAAAAGTTAAGAACTTATAATATTTATATCATAGAAACTATATTTGAATTATTCTAATTTTTTCTAAAAAATTCATCATTCATATTATATAGTATAAAAAGTATAAATTTTGAAAATTTTCAAATTTGATTACAATTTAAAATTATGAAAAAAGCCATTGACATTTAAATATCTATATTGTTATCTAAGGTCGAATTCCAAAAAAAAACAAAATACATAACAAATTATTAAATAAATTATAGATTACTAATAAATATTTTGACAATCAAATTAATTTAATACAAAAGAAAAACAAATAGGAAATTTTAAGTATAAACAAGTTTCGAAAATTTCCCATAATTATTTTTCCAGCTACTTAATTTTTCATTTAATAATGATAAATGATCATCACAAGCAAAGAAAACCTGCTTAGACTAGCAGCTTTTTATACTGAAGTAATTAAATATTGAATGACAGTTAACCATTTTTCTACAAATTAACATTAATGTTGTTTGCTGTCAAAATTTTATTGGATTTCCATATTGATAACCCAGAAATAGAATTTAAATCTTTTGTGAAAATTTAATCCCCTTTAAAAATCCCCTCAACTAATTTTCTATTAACACTTTTATTCTTTAATTAGTTCTCAGTCCATTTTAAGACATTTTTCTTGATTATTAATTCTTTTGTTCACGCTCTTTTAAAACAATAAAGTCATTAATCAAAAAAAATTTTTTTTGAATTTTTTGGCAGTTGTTGTTTTTTTTTTTTGTATTTTTAATTCATTGGCGTGAAATAAATTGACAATAAATTTTGACATTTAATTATATAAAACAAATTCCAAAACAAAAAAAAAAACATTTATAAAATCAACAAAAACTTTTAATTTAAAATTTTCTATTTGAATTTTTTTTTTTTTGTTTTTAATTTTATTTGAATTAATTTTAAATAAAAAAAAAAATAAAACTAGTTATTAATTGTATTTATATTAAATTTATTTTAATTTTGTTCTCCAAATTGGATATATTCGTAATATATCTGTTTTGTTTAAATTAAAAATACAATGTGAGAAAATGAATTTCAAATACAAAAAACTCCAAAACTTCAAATTGATTTTGACATTTGAATAGCCATTTTTGTTTGCAATATGTATACAGAAATAAAAATAATGGTATCAATTAAAATTAAAAAGGTATATTAATTAATTTATTAATTTTAATATTATTTTATTATCTTTACAAAAGGTAATAAAATAAAGATAATTAAAATTATAAATTAAATGTTCATTCAAATTTAATTTATAATAGTTATCTTTATTTTATGACCTTTTGTAAAGATATTAAAATATACATTTCATACTTGAGTTAATTTTATATTAACTTAAGTTATAAGTTAATTTATTTGACAATTATGCTGTTATCTGATAATGAATATTGGATTATATTTTAATATTATTTTTATAGATTCTATTGAATTAAAATTAAATGAAAGGAGTACCTATAGCTAAAAAATCAGTTCTTAAAAAAATCAATTCACACCAAAGACACAAACCAAGAGGGAGAAATTATTCTCGTTTAACTCAATTCACACCTCATTCTTTAATTTAAACCAAAGTCACACACCTTATTCACAAATACTTAGAGAAAGTGATCTAGAACCGGTATAGCAATACTACTAATGTAGTTTAAATTTTACCATTCTAGTCATATTGGAAAGTTTGAGAAATTGCAGTAGGCTTAAAAAAACATCTTAACCTTTTGGTAGTGTGAGACTTCTCTTCAATAAAAACCTTCTTAGTAAATTTTCCTGTAGCAAGATAATTGTGATAAATACCACATAGTTATCCTATCGCCGTATATTAACTGAGGAATAAGATGGTGGGATAGAACCATATGTTTTATTTATTTGGAGAAGAAGTGAAGATGTAAAGTATTTTCAATAAACTTGCTTTATAATCCCAAGCTATTATCTGCATCTTATACTACCCAAAATATAATATGATCGTGCCATTTAAAGTTTTGCATATTCACAATTTCGAAAGAAATATTCAGTGTGTAATCGCTTCGCTTATTTTGCATTATGTAAACTTATCTTGAACCGTATTGTAACAACCACCATCAAACCCATATATATATATAACAACTCAATACAGTTTTGATTTATATTATATTATTAAAATAATCATTTTTTGATTATTTGATTATGTGATAAGTGATTGGTGCATTAAGGTCATTAAAAGCGTTCCAGCTGTTCTTCCAAATAGATAACAGCCATCAAGACTGCAGTCATCAGTACTGGTTTGTCAAGACATCCACTGTAATGTAAATTAAATAAATTTCAACTTTTCAAACTTATTTATAGTCAATACAAGCAAAAAATATTAATTAAAAATTGATTATAAGAAATAAATTATTTGTTATAAAAAAATATTAATTCAATTTTTCTTTTAACTTTCTGCATTTAAAATTAATTTTGCTGCAATGTTTATGATTGAACGAAAGGAAATTATGTCATTGAGAGAAATTAAAACTTTATATATATATAAACGTTCGCATAACTTATTAATTCGATAAAATTATTTTGCTGTAGTTTCTCTCTAACATAGTAACATTGTATATAGAAATTTTTTGAATATTAAATATGAAATTTTTTCCTTATATTTTCATAATCAATTGACTTTATTTACTTATGATATTTTATTGAAGTTTATGCTTAACTAATTTAATTAATTTGCAAAGAAAATTTTCTTCAATATTCGACCTATTGACTTAATTAATATGGCTTATATTACCACTTATCAGTTTATGAATTATAGCCTCTGAAAACAATAACTAAAACTTAAGATCTTTAACATTTTAAATGCAATAAATTAGCCAAACAAAGTTTGAATAAATTATATGAATATGTTTGAATATGAATATAATTTAAATTTCTACTAAGATTTGAACTGGCCACAATATCCGAAATACAGAATCCCAAATCAATATCGTTATCATATTTCGTTCCCTTCTCCTCCTTAATTCAGAATTTCACATTTACATATTAATATTATGTTAAAGGCGAATAATCGTAATTTTGAATCCTACTCTAAAACCTCTCCCAATTCAGAATCCCGCATATAAATATACATAAATATTCTTAAGAAAAGAGGATTAACCCCAATTTTGAATCCAACTATCTTTAAATTAATATTATAGTATGTCAACAAAAAGAGGTTGTAAAATGACTCCTAATACTGAATTTCACATATAGAAAATTATTCTGAAAAAGGCGATAAAACTACTTATAAACTCTAAAATCCTCTTAATTCAAAATCTCACACATTCATATAAATATCCTGGAAAAAGGGAAAATACCCCGATTTCGTTACCAACTATAATATTCTGAATCCCACTTATACATATAAATATTCTGGAAAAAGCGTCAAACAGTTGTAAGAATTGAATATAATGGCGGCTGACAACATCAATCCTAAACAAACTATTGGAATCCTGATTTTTAATGGAAGAAATCTTCTAGGAAAAGATATAACTTTGTAACATTATAATTAACTAAAAATTGGGATTTGGCAATTTGGGATTTTGATATTAGGGATTTTGAAGTTTGGGGATTCTGAAATTTAGGGATTATGCAATTTGGGAATTTTGGAATTTGGGATTTTATTTTATGGAATTTCATGACGCTCCCCTAAGATATTTATATAAAAATTTTAATCGTTTGATTCTTAGAAATTAATAAAAACTAGAAAGAGCAGAATATCAAGTATATAAAATTCCAACAGAGATCTCATAAATAAAAATAATTATCAAAATCAATTATCTAGAAAATATATCTATCAATATTAAGTATATTATTATTATTATTTTAAAGATTATTTGCTTAGTGACAGTTTAAGAATATTTCTTAATAATTCTGTATGACAAAAGATTATTTTCTAAAAAAAACAACTCTTCATAAAACGAGGAAGAGTGTAGTAGAGTAAACTGTGTCAACTCTGGGATACCCGTATGACCGTAACATATACATTATATCATCCGGTTAATTACTTTTGGCAAAATTTCAAACATTCAGTAGCTTTATTAGGTGTAGAGTAATGCTCATATAAAAGAAGGAGTTGTATGGCAGCTACTCGAACCCTTTGCAGTAGACCAACCAAATTTTGCAGTAACTTTGGCCATTATACTAAACTACTTTTGACAAAATTGCAGACACCCAGCTTCATCAGCTGTAGTGTAAAGCTCATATAAAAGAAGAAGTTGTATGGCAGCTACTCGAACCCTCTGCAGTAGACCAACCAAATTTTGCAGTAACTTTGGCCATTATACTAAACTACTTTTGACAAAATTTCAGACACGCAGCTTCCATAGGTATAGCGTAATGCTCATATAAAATTAGAAGTTGTATGGCAGGTACTCGAACCCGTGGACCAAAATCGCTGAATTTAAATAGCGATTCCGTTTTTTGCATAAAAACGAATTTGTGAAAATTTCATAATCCTAGCTCCTTTACTTTTTGAGTTATCGTGATGACGGACGGACGTACGGACGGACGGACATACATAGCTAAATCGATTTATTTTTCGATTCTGATCCGATCCATACACTTGAGTCTATATCTACCCCCACCTTCTCTGCGTTACAAACGTAATGGCAAATTTATTATACCCTTGGACTATATAGTCATACGGGTATAAAAATTTTATTAATTATTATATATGTATATGATTAAAAAAAGTTTTCAAAACAGCTTCTTTCAAGTGATAATCTATTTAATCATCTTGAATTTATAAAATATATTTTAATCGAAAGTTTTTCCTCATTTTTTAGATATTTTTTTAAGAATTTAATTATGAATCAATTTTATATTGATAGTTTTTCTATTGTCAAGTGCTTTTTCTTATTATTAAATCTTTAAAATTTTTTTTTAATTTAAATCAATTAATCAACACTTTATAAAATATAATAATAAAAAAATAATTTATTTATTAGTCAGTCTTAATTATATACAGTTATAGTTATAAAATGTTCTTGTCTAGCTACTAGATTTCTAAATAACAAAATAAAAAACCTTTTTATTGTTCAATATTTAATTGAAATGTTAAGAAATTGTCTGCCGGATGTCTATTAAAAGCTTTTTCACATATTAAACACATCTTTTTATAGTTATTAATGAATGAAAAACCAAAATTTAAATTTTTTGTTTTTATTATTGTTGTCATTGAATTTTTGAATATAAATTTATTTGTGACGTCACAGTCTATGTTTTGATTTAATTTGAAATTTTAAATTATAGACTATTAATTATGTCGCGACAATTTAAATATTAAGTTAATTTAAATACCAGAAAAACAATGGAATTTGATTTGAGTAAAAAATTTGTCAGAAAACTAATGAAAACATTGAAAGTTATTAAATTTGGTATAGAAAGCTTATGTAGACATATTTTAAGAATTTGTTAATACACAACTTCTTCTTCCAAATATATGGTATACTCTTTTCAAAGGATTCCAAGTTATACATTGAAATAAAGATCATGTGAAAATAAAAAAAACTGGGTGGGTCAAGGTGACGTCATCACATAAACGGTACAATATTGTAGAAAATGGTTCCAGTTTACTGTATTACAGGAAAAATATAACGGTTTAATTAAAATACTACAAAATGTTAGGAAATTTTGTAATGCATTTTTCGAACACTAGATGGCGGCATTGCCATTAATAATTTATATATTCGGAAACTTTAAGATATACAGCACCGTTATGTTATGGCGTCATCTTGATAGCTCACAACCTCTCTGCGAAAGTTTACCCTAATCGTTTAAGAAGAACCGAACAAACCTAAAGAAAAGTAGAAGCAGCAAAGTGAAATCCAAATGGATACAAATAATGAAAAAAAATAAGGGTTTTACAAAAATCACATTTCCAAAATTAAACAATATTCCATAATAAGCTTTGTATAAAGACCATTAAGAATAATTTTAATTAATAAACCATTTCTTAGAAAAAACTGTTATTCAAGTTACATGATGTTCAAAAATAGCCAATCTTAAGTTATTAATCTTTCACAACTGTTACACGGCGAGTCACGTAAAAATGTTTTCTTAAATAACTCATATAACTCAATAACTTGACCATATTTCAAAGGATCTAACTCCTCTCGAAATTCTAACTTATATACAGTTTGGAAGATGTAAGGAGAAAAAAGTTCAATAAAAATCAGTTCAGTATGACTTTAAATAAAAATACCATATGGCAACACTATACATTTATTTTACATAAGGCTTACAGCAGTTTTCTTTTGACGTTTCCATGTTGAAAATAAATATATTGAACTTTTTTTTTTAGAATTAATTAGGATTTGTTCGAACTTTAAAGGGTTTCAACTTTGGAGGAAGAACTGCAACGAGTGAAGCTAGAGAACAAAGTTGTCCACAAAATTCAGATTTTTGCGGTAATTTCAACCAGCGGTAAAGTTTTGCAAACACTCAAACAGACGGATATATTAAAACTTTTTTTCAAAATTTTTTTAAAAAAGTTGTCAAAATCTCCAATCAATGGAAGAGAAGCATAAATAATAATATAATACAATATAAGAAGATAATGGTGTTTCACTTGATTTTAAAGAAACATATTCTTATTTACCATTTAAAATCTTTTGATTTCTTTTTCAAATGATAATTTTTTTCAACTTTTAATAACTTTTTTTTTGTATGAAATTAAATAGATAAATGGAAGAAATTAACAGAAACTTATTATAAAACTTGTATTTAACTAAATAATTAAATAAATATAAAAATATAAATAAATAAATTTGCTATAATAGAAATCGACTCATAAAATGGACGTTCGTGACCGATTATAATTTAATCATTTATTCATTATGCTCGTTGTTTTCTTAAGACATCAAATAATTGATATGTTGCATATTTATCAAACTTAATGCGTTTATAGTTATTTTAAAGAAAATTTAATTTGATTGTTAATACGCATAGGTAACAATTAAAAATGTGTTAAATAAATATTTTATAGTTAAGCTTTTTAACTAAAATTCATCAATAATAAACCACATGCGCAGTCCTATTAAAAAAATAATAAAAAAAAACATATTTTTAATTTACCTCGTATGCTTAAAATTTTAATAGACAAGTAATAATAATTGTGTAACCACGTTCATTTTATTTAGTTAGAAATATAAGTATAAAATTCCAATTTAATTATAATCTCAAAGGCTTCAAAAACGCTGCGCTGAAGTGGTTTTCAGTATGAAATGCTTTTGTATAAAAAATAAAATTGGAAATAACAAAATTGCTACGTTGCTTTATAAAATATTTTTCAAAAATTTTCAATTGGCAATTGGCGTACATTGGTTGGAGTAACGACCCTCATTCGAGGACTAGGGTCCGAGTCGCTGTAATAGTGAAACAACTTTTATTTGGCTTTCAATTCTATTCAGCTACTATTTGCTATTGAGTTCAAATAAATCAATAACATAACCAATCATTAATAGTTCTGTATCGATAATAAAAAATATTTAAAATGAATAATATAACTCACAGATGCGGAAGTACCTATAACTATAATAGAAGAAGTATTATAAAATATATATCATATATAATTATATCAATTGAAATCTGAAACGTTTCTAAATGTAAGAAAATCTACTAGTACCTTAATGAAGTAATTGGGAGTGCGCAATTCAAGATCAATCCTAATTATAATAATAAAATATGTCCAGTACCTTCCCTCCTGTTCCGTGATAAGCCTATTGGCAACTTCTCAGTATTCAAATCTAATATAAATTTCAAATAATAATACAAAATTTTGTAATTCTATATTCTTTTTTAATTTTTCTTTCTGAAAATTTTTACCATATTTTTCAATTATAGAACTTTTAAGCATTAAAAAAGAATTTAAAATAAAACTAGACTTAAAATAAAATTATGCGAAAAACTTATCTACAAAACATAAATTTTTATGCAAATATTTTTTCCTATTAATTGTTTTTGTATGAAAATATTTCCCTCTAAAATGTTTTTCCGTCAATTATTATTTTTCTGTGAATCGTTATGGAATCGCTTTATTTTTATTTATTTTTATGACGAAAATCGGGTAACTAGTTTCTTAATTGACCATTTATTTTACTGTTTATATTAAGACTTTTAATAAATTCAAAAGACCAAAAAAAAAGTAATAAAATTTCAAAGAAGAACATAAAAAATTTAAACTTATATTTTTTTTACTGAAAATTGTCTCATGTTTTTAAATTCTAGCACATTCTGAGAAAAGTGATGAATTATATATTTTATGTTATGTAATTTAATGTTATCAATATGTTTTGAATTATGAAAATTTTTAATTTGTTTGCTAATTCATTTTTTTTTATTTCATAGAACATCATCATATTGTTAACTTCGTTAAAAAGAAGTTCTACGCAAGTCTAGATTGTTTATAGAAAATAAAAACTAAGCAGGTATTTCATATGTATTTAACGGCGATGTGACAAAAGTCTCCCGAAGTAATATTTCCTGCAGGTATTTATGACTCAAGAAAACTAGGCAAAAGTCTTCGGAAACTGATTAATCCGATGAGTTACCCAAAAGCCCACTAAAAAATATGAGACAAAATTTCGTATTATATTTTCAAACAATGTGATTAAGTTTTAGATTGTATTTTGGAAAGAAATAAAACCAAAATTTGAAAGCAAACAAAATTAAATTATATTTTTATTTAAAAAAAAATCTGTTAGTATTTTCTAAACTTTATAATTTAAACCTGATATAAATATATGAATATGTAGATAAAACATTAAAACATTCGCTAAAGTATTTTATCTATTCTAACCTTAACACTGTATTTCTAAATATTTTGCAATATCGAGTCATTTATGACAATTTGTTAATATTTTGACTATTTAAAACAACATTTTGTATAAATATTACTTTTTAAATTTTTTTTTAAAAAAAAAATACAGATTACTAATAATTTATTTTTGAATGCATAATTACCTTTTAATAATTGTGAAATTCCAGCTATATTCTTAATATGCAATATTATCCATTTGTTATCCAAATTCTAGTTCATAGAGTACTATTGCCGATAGCCAAATGCCCTTATTAAATATAAATCTTGGTATTAATTGTCATCAAACTATATATGTATATCAAATTGTAAATATTTCAATTTATGACATATCTTTTTGTAATATTGCTAGTACACAACAAAAAGCACTGCACCACTGCCTACAATATGAAACATTCATAAAAAAAGCATAACACCACTGCACTGAATACAGAATTTTAAAATATCTTTTTTAAGTAATATTTAATATTCCTGTATTTTCTTTCCCTTTATTTTCGAATTTCGATTTTGTTTGACTCTATTTCTATTCTATTATTTAATTGTGAATAAAATGAATGTAAAGGTATGAGTATTGCCATCAATATTTAGCGTGTGAAGTATTTATAATAGTAATTGTATATGTGATATATTTATTTTACATGTTGGCAAAGTCTAGTCAACTCTTGTTTACTATATATATGTTTATTTTTTGTTCATGATTTTATTTTTAAAAATTTCGAAAATAATTAGTTGTTTTTATATTGAATTTTTAATATTTCAGTTTTCGAGAAGTCATAAGATCATGGGAGAATTCTAACACACTTAACGTGAGTTATACAAATTTAACCGCGAGTAGTCGCTTTTTTTTCAAGTCCTCTGGGGAGTGCTGAAAAAGTAATAGTAATGTCAATAATATTCTAAAAATCAAAAAATGTATCTGTATACTATAACATGCTGCATCTTTTTATTTCATATTCATTCGGTGGTGGAATGAGTTAACACATTTTTTTAACCAAAGGTGTGTGAGTTCGATTTAGAAAAAGTCATATATTTTAATTAAAAGTCATTAAGAGAGACAAATTATATAAACTTTTTTAATATGAAATATTTTTGAGCAAAATAAAAAATGATCCAGGTTTTGAATGTCTTAGTGGACACTTATTTTATTTAGAAATAATCTTTTTTACTTAATAAATAAAAGTATTTATTGTCCCTTTTTGTAAAAATATTATGTACACACTCGCTCATAATATATTTTTTTAATATAATTTTCTTAATAGAATAAATGTTCACTAATACATTCAAAACCTGGAACATCTTTTATTTTTGTCAAAATTATTTTTTAACTAAAAAAGTTTATATGAATTTGTCCCTAAGATAATAGGCTTTACTCTATGATATAACTGAATAATATAATATAATATATATTAATTCAGTAAAAAATATTTTAATATATGTAAATGTTTCAAAAAAACTTGTTTATTTTATATATGTATAATTTATCAAAAAACAAAATAAATAATACAGATTTATTTTCATTTCAAATCAATAAACCACAAAAAGTGTTATAATTTATATTAATTTTATTATATATGATATTTTCGGAAATAAATGTCATTATAATAGTTTTTTTTTTTATAAATTATTAGTTAGATCAAAAATAATAAAAAAAATTGAAAAAAAAAATTTAAATAATAATCATATTAGATATATTGTTATTTGTTTTGTTTGTCAGTTTACGAAATAAGACCTTAGAAAAATTTTTTAACTTTGATCACTAATAATAATATATAAACACATATACGTTAATATATTATGTACTCATATACGTATAGAACGTATATAAATAAATATTGACTGTAAAAATAAAGTATTTGAACTCAATCACGTTTAACCTTGACCTTAAATATATGTTTATATTTAATGTTTATATATATTTTGAAAAATTCCATGAAAATTATGTAATTTTTATTGGAATTTTTAAGTCAAGAAACAATTTTGGAATTTTATTCTGATTCTATATTTAAGAAAAGATGAAAAATAAACATAGCTACAGCCAAATAATTCCTATAAGCAAAATGGATACAACAAATATTTAATAATTATTAAATACGAATTTCATAATATCTGTTAATAATTCGTATGTAAGTAAAAAAACCCCAATACCCCAATACACAGTTATATAATAATCATCATTTAAAAATTTAAAAAATTAAAAATATATATATATATATATACATATATTGAATAATTACCATCATGGTCATATATTAATTGAATACAATGACGACATCATTATGCATACCATCATCATAATCAGTAATAAAACTTCTTGGATAAATTTTGATGAATGAAATTTGTCGATCATTAGTCATAAATGTTAAATTAATAAAAAAATGTGCTTTTCTTTTTATCTTTATTATTTGGGTTTGTTATATAGGAATGGATTCATATGTAAGCGCGTGTATGTGTAATATGATATATATACAAAGATTATTTTATTATATATACTAATACTTATTAATTTATTTACCTCCTGTTATTTAATACGTCAATATTCATCCACCCACCATAATTATATCTTTAATAATAAAAATATAATTCATAAAAATATGAAGGAATATTTGTTACCGTTCTTGTAATTGCCGTCTTTTAAGCTTAACTTAAGTTTTCTTTATATTAATCAGAAATAGCGGAACGGGCTCAGATCTAGACTTAAGATTGTCAAACTGTATACCTTGGAATTTATAATCGAGTATTTTCTTTTCTTCAGGGGTCTTCCCAATGAAATATTATTTTTAGAGGATTACTCAAGACGAGATTTGCTAGTGTTTGTTGTTTTTTCTATTTTTCTTCTGTAAATATTAATTACCCTTCTGCTTTTGGGTTGTTTCGCGTTTCCAGTTAAAATCTTAGTATTGAAAGAAGAATAATATAATATTAGTTTATACTTTATATAGAAAGGTGGAAATCAAACAAAAGTGGTTATTAATTTGCAACTTTTCGAATATTAAAAAAATTTTCAGAACTCATAACATTGATTATGCTTATGACACTATAAACGCTCAATAGCTCACAGGACCTGAATTCTAATGTAGTCAAATATAAGTTTTAAAAATAAAATATTATTTTGAGGTTAAAAACGATTTTGGAGCCTCATCTGCTGATATTTTAATTAATAATTTTTACACATGAACATCCAATTCAAAGCTTGAATATCTAGAGTAACAAACATCCGCCGGACAAACAAAACTATAATTTTTAAATCATTTTAAATAAAATGCAATTTTAAAAATTTACGTGATCACATAATTTATCATTTTACTAGAGTTATACATATATACATATAAGGAATTGTTTTCTTTCTCCTTAATCTTTTATTTTTAAAATGACCTTGAGAGTGAAAGAAGTTTAAAAATAAAAAAATAAAATTTATCAACAATAAATTTTACTAGGTAATAATTTATTACCCAATAATTTTATAGATTAATGGATACGATTAATAAATTTTTGGTGTGATATTAAAGTGGACAGCCTATAAGCTTTATTTTACTTTCCAATTCCAAATTTTAAGAGCCTACTGTAAAATTCGAATATTTTCAACAGGTTTCAATCCTCTACATTTTCTACATTCTAGTCAGCTCTCTAAACTTCGACTCGCCTTAAAGCCACTCCATGTCCCCGTTTTAAAACTTCCCATGACAACTCTCTTCATGTCTTCGCTTGAAGAAATGTTTGCTGCTCCTTGTGCTACCGTACTCATGCGCAAAACCACTACCGATCGGCCACGCACTTCCCTGATGTACCCGCATCTATGTCCGCGGTCGCTATATGGAATGCATTATTGTTGAACCTAATAATTGAATTCAAAGTGAAATTACACCTATTAGGGGTTTATTGTTCTAGGCTTTATTTCCCCCTGACATAAATGAATCTTAAATAAATTTTAACAATTTAAAATTTAATTTTTCAATTTTATGAAACGTAATTTAAGCGTTCATAAGCTGACAATTTATATGCTGAAAACTTTAAAATATAAATAAATTATTGATTATAAGTCAAATTATTGAACCACTACTATACAGCTTTAATATTTTAATATTCGTTAAGTGTTTGTTCATATCTCATTAAAGATTACCATACGTGTTAAACATATAAGTTTTTTTTGAGAGGGTCATAATTACAATAACAAAAACTCAAGTAAAATCTATTAACAATTATCATTTAAATTTTTCTTTTATTTTGTATTATATTTTTATGAATATTAACCTTCAAATATTACGCGATTTCTAACTGGACATGCATAAGTAATCACAATTGTTCTTGTACATAACAACATTATATACTAAACTAAAGATTGTGTTTAAAATAATGATGGAATTTTATTTGGTTTATCTTTTTGTTTTTTTTTTTTTTTTTTGTTTTCTTACCAATGAAAAATTCAAATTATTTTGCGAATCATTAATTTGGAATTTTATTATTTGAATATTTGTTTTTGATGGTATTATAAATGTATTATGAATTTAGGGGAAAAACTTCGGAAGCTTCAGCATATGAACCTGACGCTTTAATTGATCAGATTAAATGATCTGATCAATGGAAAAACACTTAGAGATTAAATTAGGAGTGAGGTTAGTGGAAATATCTTGTTGAATGCAGGCAGATTTGGTACGATTGGATGTCACCTTCCAAAAAAATAAAATGTGGTTAGAGTGTCAGAGTAATAATAAAGTTAGTTAGTCTGGTCTCACCAAGATGGTGAACAGTCTTTTAAAATCATTAAGGCTCAACCTTTCTTACAATGGATAATTAAAGTATTAAACAGGTCTCTGATGCATCGGTTTCTGTAAATTAAATTAAAATATTTATGGGTTTTGGGTGACAACTAGAGCACAGGGACCAGATTTTCTTTTTTTAATTACTATTTGTTGAAACTGTTAGACTGACAAGACTTTCTGTGTCATAGGAACATGTTGAAATAAGATCAAAACTGTTATAATGGAAGATATTTGTACTTCTTAAAACAAATTTTTGATTTTAATATCTGTGAGCTATAAATGAAAATTAAATTATTTAAAATAAAAGTAATATTAGAAATGCAAATTAAGAATATAACAAACGAGGAAAAGTTGATTCTTTCAACTTTAGGATACCCTCATTAACTGACACACACATAAGCTAAAAATCTATTTACTTACCGATTCTGGGACATTATTCTGAGACGGTATTCGATCCATACACTTGAGTCTATATCTAAAAATGCTTTGATATCACATATAAATACTTTATATATGACAACTATGATAGATCGAATTGAAACGAAATATAAAGTTTTCGTGTTTCTTGCCCTTTATAGTACATTTTTCTCTCTAGTAAATTTTAATACACAAAACTGCATGTATGGAGTACCGAAACTAAAAAAAATACAAATTTCATTACATACAAAGCCCCACTAAAACATTAATATTTAACTTGATAAGTTCGGATATTTGGGTCATCCATGCAAACGCATTTGGTCCTTTCACAAAAAAAAAAAAAAACAAAGGGATTCCAATTATGTCAAGTGAAAGACACACCCATTCTTTTTGTCCAGTTTTGTTTAACAAAATGATAAATAAGTTTTTTACTTGCTTCATAATAATTAGAAAATTTAAAAAATTATAAAAAACAAAAATACCAATAATTTACTAAACTTATTATAATGTACATATTTAAAACTGTAAAACACATACAATAGTTGGATTCCCATTAATCTTAAGATAATAAAAATGAAAACAAAACAACAAAAAAAAAAAAAATTCGCGAAAATTAAAAAAAAAAAAACAAAAACAACCAAATAAATAATTGAAAAATATTTTAAGAATTCAGAGTTGCTCGCGAAAACCATAATATTATAGCACCAAAAAGTTGATGACCTCAATAAAAAAAAAACAACAAAAATAAAACAAAAAAAAATTAAAATACTTAACCAAAATTATGATGATCAATTTTCAGTAATACGCGGTTTTATATAGTTAAAAAAAAACCGAATGATTGGTGTATAATGTATATATATATAGTTGTTAGACAAATGGCTAAATTAAGGCAAATAGAGAAAACAAAGCAAGCTGGATAAATGGATGGTTTCACCGCAAACGTTTGAGTTAAAACTTAAATATTGATGAGCGAATTTTAAACGAACGTCAATGCGATTGTTTTTGACAGTTGTTTTAATAACATGTTACAAATTTATAACAAATTGATTTCAAATCAATAAGAGTACCTATAGATTTTACTTTAAGTTCTCAATATAAGACAATTTGTTTAAGAAATTATTTAAAAGAAATAGAATTAATTAAAAAACCAACGATGCTGCATGTTAATTCGTCCTTTTTTACTAATGCAAGAAAACTATCCATTTCGAAATATTAAGTTAAAATACATCAAAAATCTTAAAAGGAATTTAATTGTCAAAAGTTTGATTTCTTCTTAGTAAATGTGTAGTAAATTTAAGGATTATGAAAGTGCGTTAAGCGTTGAAAGTGGACGCGAAATTAGAATATGATATATCATGCAGCAATTAAATCGCATGTGCAACGGAATAACTATATACATGTATCAAACTGATAACACTGAAACCAATGTATTTTAAATTAAAACCGTTAATCAAAATGAATTGAAATTCCCAAATTTACATGAGGCATAAGAAATATCATGTGTCAACATAACGCATGCATCAACGCAGTACTTTTGCATTAAAACCTTCTTTTTTCTAGTTTGACATGTGCGTAAAAAATCAATGAATTGACACTTTTATTTTACGCATTGGTTTAATAAATTAATTAGAGCCGTTTATTTTTACCGTTTGGCTAATATTTGATACCCCTAAGTTAAGAATAGTACTTAATATTTAAAATAGTACTTTTGAACCAAACAAATATAACGACATTTTTAAAATTAATAGATACAGCACAACTAAGTGCCTGCAGGCAAATTGTATATTTGCCAAAAATTACCATATGCCTAGAATATTTAAAAAATGTACATGTTGCTGTTCTTTTTTAAACTTTTAATTTTGATATTTTTACTTTTGTTGTATTTTTGTGGTATATTGTTCGGGGTCAAAACTATGAATTAAAAGTGTTTTAAATATATGTAAAAAAAAACAAATTAAATTTAGGTTGTATTTTTTTTTTGAATTGATTTGATATAGAATATGGAATTTTTTGGAATAGTTTTTTTTGTTTTTATTATTTTACCGTAACCTTTAGAACTATATTATAATATGTTTTCGCCTTCACTTCACCCAATTTAAATGATTTTTGAAAAAAAAAGATTATATAAAAAAAATGATTTGCAATTTTTTTTCAATATTATATATCAAAAGTCTTAGCCTAGACAATATAAATTCTTACATTCTGTAGTATAATATTGAAGGTTTGAGTACAAAATATTGAATTAACTGTCTGAAGTGTCAGTTGAATTTTGAAATGTCAGAACACTTAATATTTCGTGTGAATACCATAGATTGGATATGACATTTTAAATATCTGCATTCCCTTAACTTTGATGTTCTATTTTGTTTCTACAATTTTATTCAAGGACTGATTCAGTTTTACATTTTTGTAAGTCGCACATGTTTAATCATGACTTACTCGCTGAAAATAAATAGGTTTCTCAAAATCAGTAAATTATCAAACCAATCATAAATCCACAGGAATTACAGTTATATATATTCTATATTAAGAAAATTCTTAAATGGGCTTACATATAGGATACCGGTCTTCCAATATATTTATCTGTTGTTAAACCACTTATAATAAATAAAGTAATGGAAAAAAAATCAAAAAATAAAAATATATAAGAATTAAATGCAAGAAAAATGAATTTTTTAAACAAAAGAGAAAAAAAATCTGGTTTTGCTAGAATGTAATTTTTAAAATCAAGAAAATTTATTAGATTAATAAATATAAATAATAATAAAAAAAAAACTAAATAATAAAAATGAATATACAATAAAAAAAATGTGATTAAATCAATAATCGCAACGAGTTTTTTGTGCGTATTTAATTTGTATTTTTTTAAAATTATAATTTTGGCTTCTTATTATATACCTATCTCTTTCAGTTTTTTAATGATTTTTTTACAGATTGTGTGCGCCCAATACAATTCATTATTTATGATCAAGCATACAAGTATACAAATCGTTAATATCAGATATTGTAGCGAATTTTTTTTTTATTTTTTTTTTTTTTATTTGTATAAATTGATTTGTGAATTTTATTTTACTTTTGTTAAATTGATTTTTTTAGTTGGATTTTAATTCTATTTGTGCTTTTTTACTTTTGTCAGAAGACAGTTGACACTTTCCATTGTTCCTATAAACAACATTACAACTTCCGTTAATTTGTGTATGTCTTACTCTTAAGTATTAAAACAAGAAATTCTTGCAAAAATCAGTGTTTTTAGGCGCCCTCTATAAAGAGATGTGATTGACATCTGGTTAATTTAAGTAGTATACTCTATTAGCATATGAATATAACCAACATAAAATACATACAATATACCTTTTGTGTAGAACACCTACATGCATTTGTCTTTTAAAGTAACATGTTATTAAAATTTTAATAAAAACTATCCAATATTCATATTTATGTCACTTCGGTTAATTGAAATAATCAATAATTATATTTTCGACCCGGGAGGTAACTTGATATATTTATTAGCATATTTAAACTTTTAAAATTTTGTTTAATGCTAATATTATCTGCACCCTATAATGCAGTACTTTATTATTTAAGTAAATTAATACAAATAGTCATAAAAAGTTTTAGTGTAAAAACAGTTCTTATGTATGGCAGCGAAGCATGACTGACATCTAATATCATTAGCCACAAACTGCAGATATTCATTGACTAATATCTGCGGATCATATGCAGCATATTTTGGTCTTTCCAGTATATGCAACGAAAATCTATGGAGAATTACAGGAAAAGTACCCACCCTAAGGCAACGAAGAAAGAAATATTGAAGATCGCTAGATTATATGCTAAGAAAGAATCAGAATTATCTAAGTCGCATAGCCTTAAAATTAAACCTACAAGGAAGTAGTGGGAAGTAAAACCTACTAACTGAGCTCAACCAGTGCAACCTCACATGAGAGAATGCTATGCTTTCTCGTGGAGTAACATGGAGAAAAAAAAGGCTTAAAAACTTAAAATGGTATCAATGGCGGTTTTTAAAGGTATCATAATGAATGAGTTTTTCAATCGAGGTATACTTATTAGCATCTTTCTATATGCTAATACAATGTTCAGGTATTCAAATAGCTTTGTTATAATAAAGGTCAGACTTTGACTAACAAGCTCTCACTTTATGTATTGGTATCGGAGTCAAAATTATTATTTATAAAAACTCGAAAGTAGAGAAAGTCCCCTTAAGAACTACTGGCCAATTGACCGATTTTGTGCTTTAAATACAAAATTTCATCTATTTTATTCATTCAAACTTAAGAATCTAAACATGTGAGATAAATGACAAGGAAATCGTATGATTTAAATTAGCGTTGAATTTCTCAATATTTTTTGCTAATATATTGTTGGCTGAATTATCTGTTACTAATTTAAAACTTATGTACTTATAGTTAAAAAGCAATTAGTATAACGTTTTTATTTTTATTTTGGTATAATGTTATTTAAATCTGGTTTTGCATTATCAGAAGGGATAATATCAGATACATTACAATATACATAAAATAAATACAATTTATAATGACAACGAGTTCATTCATCTCATAGTAGGCAGAAAATAAACAAGTTTTATAAAAAATTAAAAGAATAATACAATTTATACTTATATATAAAAACATGAATTAATTTAATATTATATTATAGTTTTGTTTATTTATTTGTTTGTTCCTTTGTTACTCTTTGGATAATCCAATTTTATTCTGGTTCTATTAATTGGTAAATAATAAGAATATATATTACAATAAATGTTGAAATTATTAAATGAAATGATAAAATATGGTTTTTTGTTGTACTATTTTTAGGATTAAATTATAAAAAGATATTAAAAAAAATTATGTTAAAAGTATAATGTATGTATAATTTTAAGGTAAATAGCTTAATGGAAGTTATTTGTTATTTCCATTTTACAATCCATAAACTGAATTTAGCTCATAAATTAAGCTGCATCTGAGGGTACAGTTTTGTATTCGTAAGTTTGGCTAACAAATGCACCCGAATTTATATATGAATTTAATCTGTGAGTAGAGGTGTGTTAAGCTGGTAATGGTTGACGTTTTGAGTACGCAGCTTAAATCTAATTTTGCAATGTAATATTAGCTTTTACCCGCAACAAATTTGCAACTCTAGACCTAATTTAATTGTTGAATTAATATCTCAATTGGTTTTATTGCTAGTCTGATATTAAATATCATTTATACCAGATATTTTAAATTAGATTGAGTTAAAACATAATTTTTGACTTGAGAAAAATAGATAGATACCTTATTAATAAAAACGCTTGACATAACCTAAGTTATAAAATGTAACTTATTTTCATATTTCCTGAATAATTTTTGAGTTTATTATGGATATAAGGTAAGTGAATCTAATAATATTTGCATATACACCTAATTCCCTTTTTACGCGAATTTGGAACAACATTATTTGAAAAAATTATTCAATTCTCTTTTTACGCGACCGAATTTGAAATAACGCGATTTGAAAAACATATGATTGCATTCGAATTAAAACGATTTCATACTCCAAAAATAAAAAATTTTGAGTAAAAGAAATGATTTTCGCTGTTTTCTTTTTACATGGATTTTTGCGGAACGTTCCGATCGCGTAATAGAGAATTGCACGTATATTCTGAAATTCCGGATTTTTTCTATATAAATTTACTAAGTCATTGGCAGATAAGCAGTTGACACTCAAACTGTACAAGAAACGTCAAAAACCAAAAAACGATAAGTTCTTAAAGGAAAACAACAGTTGACACTTTAATAAAAAAGAAAAACAAAAAGAAGAAACAAATTATAATGGAATACAAAAGTGGTTAAGTTATTATGCAGTTTTAAATATTTTAATTTTTACAAATGTATAGATTGCAAAAAAAATTTAAGTTATATGGGAGTTGTCAATTATGTATTAAACAGAAATTAACAAAATGACAACCAATTCAATTAAATAAAAAGTTAAAAATTTTTTTTTTTTATTTTTCTTTTAATTTTATCTTTTCCGTATTTTCTACTTTAGACCAACCGCTATATATAAAATATAATAAGCGCTAGGTATTGTTTTCACAATAAAAATTGGAAAATGAGATTTTTACAAATATGCATTACTCCGGTACAATAAAAAGAGCTGCAATATAGCCATAGAAAGTTTTTTGATCCAACGAACTTTAGAGTCCACTTAATTAAATTTAAAAAAGGTTTGTGGGTTTGTTCCAAGTCCATATTTTCATATTACATGCATGTCAAAAAATTTTAAAATTAGCTATGGTTGACGCATGGATGTATGTTTTTGGATGTATGTGTTGAAAATTTTCAAAAAATTTTGTTGGAAATTTTATTTATTTATTTATTTGTAGTACCAGACAATAGTAAATATTGCCTGATAATATTAATCCTTTGCCGATTTGATATTTCGAATTATTACTAAATTATTGTAATATACACTATATTTTTTATTAGATATGATCGGACCAGGGTTCGAATCCTAGACTTTTCGATTGAAAAGCCGCCACTTTACCACTGAGCTATCGGTCAGATTGTTAACACAATAACGAGTTACTATACGTTAAATAAATAGCATTAGATAAAGTTGTGTATGATAAAATATTATATGGCTTTGATGAAAATTATTACGTATGTAAGTAAAAATATCTTTGATAAAAATATCTCATTACGCATTCCCCGTAATATCGTTTGGTTCTGTGGTGGACATTTTTATTTTTTTTTTTATTTTCAAGCAACAACGTAAAGCGGCAAAAATTAAAAAGTTTTGTATCTTACAGTTTTTATTTTTTTAGGGAAATATTAAATATAATTAATGTTGTATGATATAAGTTTTATACATAAAATAATAAATTAGGAGGTCTTTAAATGTATATTGACTTTAAGAAAATGAAAAAAAATGTCTGGATTTTTGTTTAAAGAAGTCATATACCATAAAATGTCTGGTTAATTTGTTTGTTTTTTATTGTATCATTTTAAATAAAAAAAAAATGTTTATGCAACAAGTGTATTTTGAATTTATTATTGTGAATATGGACATATTATTCTTTTATATTTTTTTAAAGAATTTCCCATTCAATGCATTTGGATAACTGTCTTCCAAACGTATTAAATATGAAATTCACAGTATATCACATTTAAAATTACAAAAAAGTAATCAACAAATTTATTTATTTTATGCATAATGTTTTTTATTTCTGTGAGTTACAAAGCATGAATTAAACTAGAGTTTGCTAAGTTATCGTGTGCAAAAAATTAATTTTCAATGAATGACACACCCCCTTTAATAAAATGATTGCAACATTGATTGCAACTTATAGTATGTAGATTCGCATGTTAATTTTATAAAAAAATTTTAAATAAATACATCTGAAGCTAATATCAGTGTGCGTTTCTGCACCTCTCAATCGAGGTTAAATTTAAGTTGGTGTTACTGAAAAAAGTCAACACAAAAATTACACATGGTGTAAATGTCAATTTTAAAATGTATTAAAGCAATTTTTTTAAAACCATTTTTGTAGGGTTATTCTAGCAATATTTTGAAAGTAACGAAAAAACTTATAAAAACTGTTGGGCCGCAATGGGTTAATGGAACAAAAAATAAATATGTTGAGGTTTTCTTTTTAGCAAAAGCAGTACTTCGCAAAATTAAAGGCAACTTCCTTCCAAAATTATTTTGGCCAACCATCGGGCCGACATCGGTTAACAAATTCCAAGCCTGTTAACATTGTCAATTCAATTCTAAGGGAACATCACGTATTGAAAATTTGATATCAAACGGTTTTCATTTTGGAACAAAGAAGTTTTATACTTGCACCACAGTCCCACCTTGGCGGTCTGTTAGACCAAAACTTTTAACTCATGATTTCTTTCTATGCCCAAAAACCTTCATACACAAATTTTTATGATAACCGGCTGAGCAATTTAGGAGACTATTTGCTACATACAAACAAACAAACTTTCGCTTTTATATATATATCATACACACTACACGTGATGATTCCACTATTACGGTACGTTTCGATAACGTGACTGTGATTGAACTTGATATTTATTTTAATAAGGTATTTTATATAATATACTAACATTGTACGGCAACATCAACACGGGACGACATATTTACATCGTACCGTGATTTAAAATATTGTCTCCAACGATATTTTTCTTTTACAAGTCAGTGTTGTTCTGGTGACTACTAGACTGGTAGGTTAATGACCGGTATACTATACCTACGACAACATGTAGACATTGTGAATTTAACATTACTTCTAACCAATTACACTAAATAGTAAATATACTCCTATTAAAATAATTTCATTGCATATCGTTGTAATAAAAATCAACCTTTAAGCTAAAATGCAATTATTTTTCAATTATAAAAGTTATTAATTTCAGAATAGAAAAATATTAATTATTTTATTTTTTTTAAATAATTGATACATAACTTTAATTATTCCATATTTTTTTTTCTTGATTTGCATTTATTGTAAAATTTAAATAAAAATTGTAAAATAAAAATAAAAAAATATTATTTAGAAAATTCAAGGTAAATCTATTTTAAGCAGATTATATTAATAATTATTTTGGGTCAAATCATTTGAATTCGCATTTTCCAAATTAAGATAATTTCAACGATTTTTTTTTTAATTTCAATTTTTTTTATTTAATAACGTGGGTGAAAAAAAATTTGTTCGCATTTAATTTAAATTTAATAAGAATACAAAAAAAATTAATTTCACTAAAAGGTCCAATATGAAGGTATTAAATATATTATAGGTTAAATTATTTATTTACAATTTGTTAAAAAATTTGTTAAATAAATCAAAATTAATTTTTTTAATTATGAAGGTTAAAATTTGAATTTGTTTTGTGGTATTAAAAATTTTACAGGTGGCAAATTAACAGATTAATAAAGATTATATTAGTTAGATTGGTGTTTGAATAGTAGTCCTTGTCCTTCATAGATGACATATTGAATCCGATCTAATAGGATTTTTGTTTTCTCGTGGAAATGTTAAAAAAATATTAAAAATTTGAGCAGTTAATAGGATCATATATAGCTATTTAAAAACTAATCGTTTTAAAGGTTTTTACAAATACGAATTCATTAAACTTAAAAATATTTCAAATTCTTCAAAAAGTTTATAAGTCAAATTTAATATTAAAAATTGAAAATTTAAGTTATTAATTCATTATGAAAACCTGGTGAGGGATAAATATTGAAACTTCAACATAATATTTTAAAATTTATTAACAGTAGCTGTTAGCTTGGGATTCTCTAAGAATTGAACTAATGCAATGCAAGGTTTTCACAATTTTCCTTATAGATTAATTAAAGAATAAAATATTTTTTAAAAATTTGGGATCTTTGCTTTTAGAGCTTATACAGTTGGAATAATTGAAATATAAAACCCACTAGTCTCATTGTTTTTTTAATATTAGTTTCAAGGGTGAACGGTATCATTATATGGATCTTTATTTTATTTTTTGCATATTCTAAAATTTGTAATTCATTTTAAGAATAATATTAACATATTTCTTCGTAATATTCTTTAACTATTAACATCTTTCTTTTCCCATCCTCAATAATCCAGAAATCCCAAATAACCTTCACCATAATACCAAATGCTTCCATATACCTATCCTTGTAATCAAACTGTACATTTGTATTACAGGTTCCGTTCTAAAGTTTGGTTTAAAAAGGGTGTGGTTAAAGTCGCACACTATCCAAAGGAACACAGTTTCAATGGGTGGCTTTCGAGCTTTCCATTCCCTTGTAAAAAAAAAATAAAATCATAGGTATAACCCTAAAGTTTGGTTTATAAAGAGATTGTGATTTTGATTGGTCAAAGTTGAAATCTACTCAAAAGAACATCTTGCAGGAATTCTTCTATGATGAGAAACCTCTTCTTAGGTAACTCTCGATGTTTTCATCTTTCTCGTGAAGTAAAAATTACAAAATTTTAGAAAAATTAACTTCAATAGAGAATTTAATGATATTTGTGGTAAAATAATATTACAGGGTGGCGCAAAACGACCAATATGGTTTGAATGTTTAATAACTTTTTTATTTATTGGTTAATTATTATTATTATTTTTTTGTTATACAGTATATTAATGGGGAATATTTTTAACTTAAATAGAAAAATTAAATCCCGCAAGTGGTGACCATTTTCGGCTTCGCACATTCGTGCTCTTTCTAGTACATTTTCCATAACTTTTCATAATTTTTGATCGCTGTTCTGTTGTGTACTGTTCCATTTCCAATTCCCCAATTTTGCTTCACAAAATTCTGAAATAAAAATAAAAATTATAAATAAATTTAACAAGTGATGAAAAAAACCAAGGGTTTTTAAAAAAGTACATTTTCAAAATTATATTGTGTTAAAAACTCAGTTTATTTTTGGAAATATATACTGTGGGGGATATATTTACTATGGGGGATATATACACTATAGAAATATATACTAGTAAGTCACTGCTTACTTGTAAAATTAGTAAATTTTTAATTTTTAAGTCCTAATAGCTCTTCAATGGGAAAGGTTACCAAATTTCTCAAGAATCTAATCTCACTCACCACCCCCTCCCTCCCTCCATTTTTTTAGGTTCTAGGAATTAAACCAAAATTTGGAATTTTACTTAGAATTTTACTATCTAAGCAAAAATGGATAAAACTGAGAGACACTTTCTTCAATTTAAAGAACCGCTTTTGAATTTAAGAAAAATCTTTAACATATGTTAAAATATAATGTTGGACCTTTAAATTTTGTATATTAATAGAAAAAAAATTGGACAGGTATTCAAGTTACAGGTGCTTAAAAAAAGCCAAATTTCAATTTTGGACCCCTTACAGCTCTTAAAAGGGGGGCGCAACAAAAAAATTTTCTTAACCGACTCCTACTAATTTCAAGATTCTAGCTTGAGCCGTTCAGAAGTTATGTGGGGCCAAAAATTTTGCAAAAATTGAGTTTTGAATAACGGTAAATTTTAGTACCGATGGCAACCCAATGAATAAGTTTTTTAACAGTTTGTAAAGCTTATAAAAGTAGCTATCTTTCGACGTTTTCAGATTGAAAAAATACCTCATAAAACTTTTGTTAAAACGTTTTAAATAAAGGGTTTCTTCCAAATTTGAGGGGCTGTAGCTTCGTAACGGGTAGAGCTACAGAAAAAAGTTCTTCCATGAAATTATTTTTTTTACAATACCTACCCGTAGTTAAAATTTCTTCTCTCTATTTCAAACGGTGTAAAACTTTGTGTAAACATACGGACAGACGGACAGACAGACAAAGTTTAAAATTAAGAAAAACTTTTGACACTGGTTGAAACTTTCGTTTTGGAGCTTTCAATTTTGTATATAAATAAAAAAAAATATTGACAGGTGTTCAAGCTATAAGTGTTTAAAAGCTTAATTTATAGCAAAATTTAAGGTTTTGGACCCCTTACAGCTCTTAAACAGGGGGCGTAACAAAAAAAAATTTTTAACTGACTCCTACTTATTTCTAAGGATCTAGCTTCTCCTAAAATTTCAAATTTCTAGATTGAGCCGTTCAGAAGTTATGAAGAGCCAAAAATTTCGCAAAACTTAGTATTAGATAACGGTAAATTTTAATACCGAATGATAACCCTATACACTTGGCTTTTAAAAGTACGTAAAGCTTATAGAATCAGATGTCTTTTACCGTTTTCAGGTTGAAAATATACCTTATAGAACTCTTGTAATAACTATTTAAATATAGGGCTTTTTCCGACTTTTAGGGGCTGTAGCTCCGTAACGGGAGGGGTAATAGAAAAAAGTTTTAACATTAAATTATTTTTATTGCAATACCTACCAGTTGCTGATATTTTTTTTGTCAATAGTACGTAAAAAGGGACGGACGGACGGACAGAGTGAAACTATATAGGTACATTTTTACAAAATTTTTTGAAAATGTACTAAAAAGTTATTAAAAATTCAAACCATATAGGTCGTTTTGCGCCATCCTGTATTAGTAAAATCGAGTTCAGATGTTTTTTTTTGTTGGTTATGTGTATTTAGATTAAGTTAATCTGCTAATTAACATTATATTAATTTCACTAATACAAAATAATTAAATCCTAAAATATTTAAATCCTATCAAATAATATATAATTAGTAAGACTAATTGTAATAATAATTACTCTTACTAATTAGTTATTAAATATTTTAAAATCCTCTCTTTTAAGGGCTCACCTTTAACCACCATATAAATATAAAATCGCATTAAATTATCTCTTCAATTCTTTTTAATCTCAAAAAGGTTCAATATTCATCTCTTTAGTTCAGCCGCCCTTAATCAACCTATAAATATAAAATCGCATTAAATTATCTCTTAAATTCATTTTAATATCATTAATCTATTAAATTTTCCCAAAAATAAATTTTCTCCTCTCAACACTTGACAATCCAATAACAAATTTACACTCTTGCACTCTTTAATGAAGTACCAATTGTCTCTTTTTTTTTTTTCATTCATTTTCCATTTTTGAATCTCCATTTTAGTGATTTTCAGTTAAATATCAACTTACAATTCACTTGTGTAACTTTATCTTATCAAATTTAAAACCGCAGAAAAAAAAAACAAAAAGCTTTTTTTTTTTATTGTACTATTTGTCCCCCTTTTGTGTCCTACTTTTCTGTACAAATCTCTTTTCATATAGGTTTGGCTACTCATTAAATACGATTATACGATTATGGAGTACAAATCTCAGTACAAAACCACAAAAAACAAAAAAAAAAAAAACAAACACGAGTACCAAAATATGTGTATGAATGCATGCATGTACTCACCAAAATACTCACTATAGTTACTAGTTACTACTCACTTTTTTTTTTTCATTTTTTTTATATGTCGTGTGGGTATAATTTTTTTGGGAACTACCAGATGTTTTGCATGTGCAAATACTTTTGTTATTATTTTGGTATTGCATTATAAATATTGTGTGTTGTTGTTGTTGTTGGATGTTTCTTTTGTTTTGTGTGTATGTTTGATTGTTAAATAAGTTTATTTCGAATTTTTTTTTAACTGTTTTATTGTTTTTTGTTGTAGGTATTTCCAACTTTTTTTTTAATTTTGGTTACTTGTATACTTTTATATTGTATTTGTTGTTTTTTTTTTTGGTTTTTTTTATTTTTTTTTAATATACTGTTATACGAAAAAAAATCCAGTTAGTTTTAGCACAGCCTCATTGGAGTGTGCACGTTTATAAATATATTTAATAATTACAGTTATAGGTGTTATAAAAGAAAAATTGAAATAAAGAAAAAAAAAAAAGAAAAACCAGACGAGACAAAGATAATAACGTAATGAAATAACGGTATTACAGTTTTCAAAAAAAAGTTTGTTTATAACGGAAAAATGTTTTGTTTTTTTTTAATTTAATTTCAAAATTGAGAAATATATTATAAAAGGAGTTTAATTATAGCAGATAAAAATATAAAAAAAAAGAAATTAAAAATATTATAAAATTAAAAAAAAATAAATTGCCTTAATTTGCAAAATTAAATAAATTAAAAATTAAAATTTATTATAATTTGATATTAGAAAACTAAATATGGTAAAATTTTAAAATAATAATAATAATAATAAAAAAAAAATACAACAACAACACCTAAAAAATGTTGGCATTATTTAAAAAAAATATATATTACATATATAAATAAAATTAAATAAAATTAAAAAAAAAAAAATAAATTTAAATATAAAAAAAGAACAAAAATGTTAATATTTTAAGTGTTTCCTATTGTTATTATTTTTTATTAATACCACATTGGTTTTTGTTTTTTTTTTTATATTTTTTTAAAGTGTTTTTTTTTTTTTATAAATTTATAAAATTGGTTTTTGTTTAGTTGTCAATTTTGGATATTTTTTGCGTTACTCATTGTTGAATAAGTTTTGATTTAAAAAAAAAAAAATAAGAAAAATTTTTGCAATAAGGAAGAATTTGTAACGGAAAATATTAAATAATATAACTTTGTGTCTGAGGTTTTTATTTTTCAAAAAATAAGAAAAAATTTTTTTTAATTTAAATATATATGTATTTAGGATAGAAGGTAAGATATATGCAAATTAATTTTACAAAATTTATTTTTAAATTTCATCGTGAGATGAAATTTTTTATTTTTAAACTGTCAAACCTCTTTTTCTATATATACATATGCATTTTGTTTTTTAAACTTTAAGATATTAATATGAAGATATATTTATATACACATATATGTATAAAAATAATTACAGTTTTTACAAATAATATATATATATATTCAATAATTTACATTGTAAAATGATTGTATAATACATCATAACAATGTGATTTACAAGGCCATGTTTGAGAGTGCATATCATAATTAATTTGTTATTTAAAAACAAATAAAATTCAAAAATTTGACATCTATCATCGTTTTTTTCTTTTTTTTAATTTTAAAATCTCTTTTCAATTGTTCAAGTTTTCATTTAAACATTAAAATCTGTTGTAAGATATTAAATAATTATCAAATAAAAAAGTTAAATAATGAGAATATACATTTATAATCACTTGTTATTTTAATTTAAATTCATAATTTTTAAAATGTTGACTTCCAATTTTGTTGTTTATATTCGTTAAATAATCGTAAATACTTTAATTTTATTTATTGATTTTCTATTGTTGATTTTTAAGAAACTACTTAAAAATTTTATTTCAAAAATAAATTATTTGTATTACAAATGAATTAAGCGACATATAAGTAAATTTTGATAAGAAATACACTTGTAAATTTTGCAAAAGATTTGATTTGGAAATTAAATTTTTTTTTTTTTTTTTTAAAAACTTATAAGTTAGATATTTTAAACACTTATGAAATATTATTAAGTTTTACTGTTATTAAAAGTGTGTAATGTTTTAACCATCTTACATAATCAAAAATTAAAAGGAAATTAAATGTGAAGTTAATCGATTTGTTTTGTTGATTGGTTTAAATATAACAAAAGACTTAAGCGAGAAACTTTTTTTTTTAATTTTTTTTTAGTAAATATTTAATTTAATCGCCATGTTAAATGAAGCATAAAATTTTTTTCGAAAGAGTGTTTAATTTTGAATTGTTTTTATTTTAAAATATTTCTATTTTTACACAAGAGATTTTGTTTGACAAATATTGCAAAAAAGGTGATTTTTCTTAAGGAAGCGGAAAGTATTTATAATTACGATTTTAAAACTTTTATGGAAATTAATGTTGAATATATTAAAGGGGTGTTAAGCTAAATATTGAAATATTTAGTTACCATTATATCTATATTTAAATATTGTTTGTTGTTTTTAATGGCGCATGCCATTTTAATACCTATGTCTTGCGATCCATTATGTTCTCCCTCGGTTAATTTGAGAATGCTTTTACCCACAATAATCCCAAGACCCCTTATTTAAATATTAATCATATTATTTATTAAATATGGTATTATTTAATATGTGATTCCAAAATATAACTTTCAAAATTTTTTAAAAAATGCTACAAAACAAATCATTATAAAATATACATGTGAATTTCAAAATATTATGGGGTTATGACAAAACTGCTATTTTGAACAAATTTTGAAAGGTTTCAAATTATAATAAAAAGGGCCTTATTGCATTAACCACTTAACAATAATCAAATAATAATTTTTCTGATAAGTTTTTCTTGCATCAAAACTATATTTCAAAATAGTTCAATAAAGTTTTGATTAGTAAAAAGCACTCACTTATCAAAATAATTTTATGTTGATTTATGATAAGTGGTTGGTGCAATAGGGTTCAGATTATATTTATTGTCTTGAACAAGTTTTTAGGTAATACGTTAATTTCTGTACTTATAAAACTTGAATAAAGTGCAACGACAAGTACACTTCAATTTTCATATTTCTTACACTCATATGGCTCCGTTTTTTTTTTCTAAATGCTATTTAATTATTAATAATATTATAAATTTAATAATAATTAATGATAATTTTATTTACATTGAAAATTAATAGTTTTATATTTGTATTTAACAAATTAATTTTTTTACTTAAAAATAAGAGATTTTAAAAATATATATTAGTTTTTTATTTTGACTTTTAAAGTTCATAAAAATTTATTTATAAATAATATTTTATTTTATATTTTTTAAATTACATAAATAATATTAAAGCGTAACGACCTTTATTCGACCTTGTTATATATTTAACATTTTTAATATACTTTATATAATACCACAAAATTTAATAATAAAATTATTTATGTGGTTTAATTTTTAATATTATATATTTACTTTTAAAATTTAATTACATTTTGGCTGGTACTTATAAATACAATGTTGAAACTTATATCAACAGTTATTTGGTGTTACTAATAAAATAATTTCAGTTTATTTTAAAAAAATTTGTTGAGTTTATAAATTGAATTTTAACTTTTTCTCAATTTAATCAAAAATTCCTTGATCTGTGTCACTATATTTGATTAATATTTAACAAAATTTTCTAAGAATACAGTAATTAATATCGATTTGTTAAGAACATTGACTTAATTGATAAAATATGTTTATTGTCAATAGAATTAAAATCATATAAATCATAGTATAAAATAATTGTTACATGATGAAAAGATGTTAAGACGTGACATTCACCTTGATCTTGGAATTGACTTTTAATTATAAAGATAATATTAGAATAAACGAATATTTCTAGAAAGTTTTGTTAAAAAGGCAAAATATTTTAGATTTACAAGTTGAATAAAGAAAAATGAAGTTATATTAATATTAGATTTTATTTTTAATTTCTATTTCAAACCTTTTAATCCGATATTCATATTAATTGTTTTTTTTAGTGTAAACCTGGGCCCTATTCAGCCGCCCTAAGAAAGAAAGTCGTTTCTGCATTTTCTTGATTTTAGGTAATTTAACTTTTAGTGTTTTATATTCGCACATCGCTATGTTGAATTATTTTTGAATTTTTGAAAAACAAATATGTTAAATAAAGAAAAACAATTTTTTTGAACTTACTAGAGATAAGATAGTATTAGGCGATCAAAGTTAATTTGGACATACGACTTTTTTGCCAAGTAATACTAGATTTATTAACTTATTTAAGCTTAGACATAGATGCGACTTAGAGGTAGTTGCGACATATTAGTTATTAGTTTTAAATGAATTTGCAACGAGATATGTTACATTTTTTCTTAGTACAAAGTTGTGAGATATTTATCTGATGTCAAATATTCCATTATCTCGAAAAGTCACTGTTGGCGCTTACGACTTTTTTTCCTTAGCACGGCAGTATTGCATTAACACTTATCCATAATCAAATAATCATTTTATTAATAAGTGAGTGTTTTGTACTAATAAATGATATTATCTAGCCCATTCTAAATTTTTCTTACAATCAAAACCTAAATATAGTCTAAAAACTGAATATACTCTTTTAAATATTGATTTATTACAATTTTTTGTATTTAGAACAATTTTTCCAATTCCACAGATAAATTAAATTAATTTTAATTGTGAATTAAAATTTAGGTTAAGATGTGAGCTAAAAATTTTTTTTGAAACTTAACAACTGCAATTATCCTAGATAGTTTTAATTATATTAAGAGTTAAATAAAATTAATAAATTAATGTCAGAGGTGAAAAACTTCTGCATAAAACAATCAATCATAATTAACAAGAGGATTTACTTTTTATACTTAGAAACCAGAGAAAAACCAAACCACAAATGTGAAACCAATCTAAACGCAATGACTATAAGACGAGTCTTTAAAATATAAGATTTCAATATTATATTAATCAATTAAAAGTAATTAATTTTTATTAATACTAAAAGGGCTTATAAAGCAATGCATTTATAATTTAATCAAACTAAATTTATTGTATTAAATTAATCTTATAATTAAATATAATTTAATCATTCTTGTAAATTCAAACAAAGATTAAACAAACTGTTATGCAAAAGTTTAATAATTACCACAAAATTACACTTAAAAAAAACTATTGAAAACTAGTTAAAGATTTAAAATTTTAATATCACTTTCATTTACTCATCATTCATAAGCAATTCAGAAGCAGTTGAGTTGATATATTTCAATATTTCAATTTTATTCGTTTTAATTATTTAAACGTATATTAAAATTGTATAATAACAAATAATTATATAAAATTAAAATTAGTTCAAAAGCTTCTATTTTTTTTTTTAATACTTTAATTTTAAAAATAAATACATAGTAATAAAATTATATGGTTTCCGCATTCCTTTTTATAGTACTATTTAGATCAAAGGTACTCTTAAAAACTATAAAGAATACTAGTTTTAACCTACATTTTATTTTAATTAAAAATAACATTTATTAAAATTAGAAAAAAAATTAAAAATTACAGAGTGGTAAAAAAGTTGTTAAACTATTTAAATTTTTTTTTAAGTTGTATTGCAAAGTAAATTGCTTGTTGTTGCATTCTTATAAAGTAACAAATCGTCACTGATCGAAACTATGTATATTTGTATTTATATACACTGTGTTTCGGACCCGATGGTCTTCCTTGATCTAAGAGATGATATGAGGCATATCCAGACGAACAAACTATAACGATTATAGATATCTTCCAAAGTCATTTCGAACATCTTCGCCCTTGAACAACATAAAAGATTCGCTTAATAGTTAGTAGCTAGTAGTTTCAGATCAAGCAAATCTTTTGTCTATTAAATGATCTATTATCAGTCTGGGTAATTATAATTTAAATCTCATGGCTTAAACTAATGTAATTTAGGTTCTGGGTGTTGTTTAAGACCACTGAAATCAATCTGGAGATTGCTAAAGGTAAGCAAACGCCCAAAAACAAGAATATATGAAGTCTATACAGAATAGATCTACGTCATTGAAACGGAGTACTTAAAAGCTCTTTAACAAATAATTTACAATTTCAAAATAAGTGCCTCCAATGTCCGAACCATCAAAGATATATGATGAACTAAAAAAATATGAATATCTACTAACTTTCTCTAGAAAAGAAATTATTCTCTTTCAAATATGACAGGCAAAATGAAGACGGATAAGTCACAGACTTCGACAAAATTCCACACAATCTTGTACTCTAGGTGCACGCCCTAGAGAAATAGAAGTGTGTATTAACTAAAAATAGCATGGAGCAAGTCTGTATTGACGAAAATTGAAAAGCCGTGGATAAAAATCAAACAACTAGTCTCAAATGCAATATAGAAGTTTTGTGGAAGCACTATGATCCTGCAGAAGTTCAAAATACATAACATTAATTATTTTTCAAATTCAAATAAATTTTTTTAAACCACCCTGTAAATTGATTATCTATATAAAAATAAATCATTTAAAAATCATTTAATTATATAGGAACTTGCAAATTATGTCATATTTAAATTAACTATTTCATTGCAATTCTAATATTATATAATGGATTATATATTTTTAAATATATACAAATTATATAGAATTGATGTCATCTAACCTCATAATTAAATTTTTGCATATCAAATTTGCGCAAAAAAATAGGAAAAAAACAAATAAATTAACCAAATATGAATCTTTAGGTACTTATTTAAAAGTAACTTATAAAGAATCATTTTGACAAGATGACATTAAAATTGTTAATTAAAATTACCGTCATCTTCATTACTTCTTCTCTAGTTACTTTTTGTAGTATTCATTCTTAAATTAAGATTGAGTATAGATTGAATTGTATATAATATATTTAATATATATATATATATTATTTGGAACTAGTAGGCACTACTAATTACCAAAATAAAAAATTATTTTAAAAAAACTTCCTGAAGTGCTAATTATTGACCATTTCTGTATATACATATATATGTTTTCGCAATAATACTGACCTTCCGCAAACTAAATTTTTGCGGATTATATCGGATGGAATTAAAATAGTTAAGATTTTAATAACGATAATAATGTTTCAATGTTTTTTTAATTTATTTGTTTTCAATAACTTATGGTTGGGTTTTTTGTTTTTGATTAAAAAGTAAAATTAAAAAAAAAAAAAATAAATAAGTAATAATATAATTGATAAGTTTTTTAATATAATCAAATTCTTTTTTTTTTTTTTTACACAGTCATTAATTTTTGTGTCATTTTTTTCTATTTTATTCAAATTCTTTATTTTCATTTAAGAATAAGTTTTTTTTTTGTATTTGATAAGTTAGTAAGCCAAAATGGGGCCATGAAAAAAGTCCCTGCGAAATAAAGCCCCCGAATAAAAATATAAGTCCTTGTGGATTAAAGCATTGGTAAATATGAAAAAAGACCCCGGGGTGATATTTCATATTGTTCTTTAGTTTCATTTTCGTTTTTTTAAAAATTAAAACGCCGGGGTTTTATTTCTCGAAGATTCATTAGCAAAAGAAGTAACATTCGAAAACTGTGAAATAAAGTTCTCGGGTCGCTTTATTGTTATTGGTAAACAAGAAATAAAACCCTGAAATGATATTTTCATATTGTGCTCTCTTAGTTTCACTTTAAACTTTTTGAGAATTAAAACTCCTGGATGTTATTTCTCAAGAAGCCGGAGACTAAACGAAAAGAGAAATAACACCCTAAAGCTTTAAACATCAAGTGATGTAATTTTAGCCTTAATGAGAAATAATATCCTGGAGTCTTATTTCTTAATATGTGTATGACAGGTTTTAAAGTAAGAAGAATTTTAAAATTTTATTCGATATTACGGTATTCCCTTATTCCAGAATATTTTATATGTGTTGGTGAGGTTCTTAATTAGTACAGATTGCAAATAAAGTTGGATTCACAATTCTGGAAAAGGTGCAAATATCTACCTTGTTTTTAAATCTAACTTTAAGATCACTTCAGAATATCATCTATATACGAGATTTATCATCCCAGGGGCTTTATTTCACAAAAAAGCTGAAAAATTAAATTAAAAGAGAAATAACACCCAAGGCTTTAAGTTCTCATATTTTGCAGACTTATTTCTTAATTACACATGGAAAATAAAACTTCAGAATTTTATTTCCCATTGAATTATAAATAAGACTCCGAGGGTGCTTTTTCACAGGGCCTTATATCACTTCTCCAGCCCAAATAACACCAACAATACATTATGAAATAATCCGAGAAACACTAAACAGTGTGTAAAATTTTGAAAAAATTAAAAATTCGCCAAAGAAGATAAAATTAAAAGCAAAAAAACAAAATTATTAAGAATACTTTACTGTAATAATAACTATAGTATAGTAGTAATTCTTAACCACTTTTCAAAAAAAAAAAAAGAAGGTTATTTTTTTGTTATTTTTTTAAAGGTCATCTGATTATTATATGGTTGTCGGTCTTATCGTTGTCTGGTCTACTACTACTACCACTACTACTAGTACTCATTATGATCAATGATGATTTAAAATAAAGAATCTCCAAAATTTAATTGTTTGTCGTTTTCTTTTCACTTTTTATTTTTTTTTTTATTTTGGTTTTATTAGAGAACAATAAATGGTGTAATAAAATATTTTATATAATTTTTGGTTTTTTAAATTAGTGGATGTACAAAAATTATTTTTTTTTTTTTTGTTAATTATAAGAAAAATTAAACAAATTATGTATTTTTGTTGATTTTGTTTTTTTTTTTTTTAATTTGGGGGAAATTGAGCTGGAGTTATTGAGGAAGAAGAACCATTAGACGTATTGTCGGTTGGTGGTAAAATTGTTAGTAAAAACAATAATCTAATAAATTATTTGATTACTTAAAAAAAACTAATTAAGTTTTGTCGAAATACAAAGATATACTTGAAATATTTGAAAAATAACTTAATTAAAGAATTTGATGATAAAATAACGGTAATTCCCGGTTAGGTATATAGGTTTTGTTTATGATTCAAAATGGTTTAATTTCTATTCTTGTATAACATGGACATTTAAATTTGAGTTTTGTGGATGGATTAATTATCCAAATCGATTGCTATCGGTAGGTAACCAAATATTTGAATCAAGTTATCTAAACCGATCTTGTACTTCGATTATCTTTTAATGATGATAAAGATCTGAAATCCTCCAAATTGGCTACAACCGTACCAGTAGGTTACCAAATATTTAAACGAAGTCATCCAAATCGATTTTGCAATTCACTTATCTTTTAATGATGATTATTATTTGAAGTCCTCCAAATCAACTACTACCAGTAGGTAACCAAATATTTGAATCAAGTTATCAAAACCGATCTTATACTTAAATATTCTTTTAATGATGATGATGATGATCTGAAATCCTCTCAAAATTATTTTATTAATTTAATTTGAAATTAACTTAAATTCTACCTTCTTGTAAGCGTAACGTAAGCAATGCTTAGACTTATGCATTCTTAGGAAATGCTTAGACTTATGTATTCTTAGGAAATCTCCTTCTATATTTAGAGTGGTGTTTAAATTTATTTTTATTTCCTGAACTACAAAACTCTTACAAATTCATTAAGTAAATTTAATTCATATGCTAAAAAGATTGTAATAAATTTGTTAAATGTTACAATTAAAATATAATCAATAAAACTTGATTTTAATTAATAATGTGCTCAATCATTTTAGATGTTTATGTTAATTTGTCCACGTTCCAACTAGAATATACTTAGCATATCAATTAATTACATCAGAAGATGGTATTCGTCTTCTCAAACAACTTCGTTTCTATTAATGATGCTTAGTTTAATGTGTAATATATAAATTTATAATCAGGTTTGAAATAAACTTACTAGACTGGCGTGTAATTAATTAAATGCGTGTAATAATTTAAAGAATGTAGACAAAGCATTTTTAAATTATTTAACATCTCAAAATAACTTTTTTATGTTACAAAGTTCTAAAAATTATTTGATTCGTATTACATATTAAAAGGGCTAAATAATAGCAATAATTTGTTTAAAACAATATAAATATTTTAAATAAATATTGAAGAATAATTCTAAAATTTTAAACTCATTCACAGTGATGAACATTTAATTGAGAGTACCTTTATAAAAAAACATATTCTTATTTTTAGATTTCATATTCTTATTTTTAGATTTGATCTTAATGAATCCCACGTACAATTTAAATACGTGATATATTACTACGCCTTATAACATGTAAAAACGTCTCATATTTACATAAGATACAATTTGATTTATTATATACTGTATAAAGTTTATATCTGTGAGTTATTTTATTATGTAGGTATTCTGTTTGCATTATAAGTAAAAACTTGTACTAAATTTCAGGTTTATGTCTTTATTATTTTTGAAGATATGCTGATTAGGTCTTGGGGAAATGTGCGGCAACTATGAGAACCACTATGGTAATCCAATTTTATGGCTTCGGCTCGTTGTTTAATTTTGAAATTAATTGAAGTGTTGGTTTGGGGATTTATCACGGGCCTTCCAATACCTTATAAGCATACTTACGAAATTAATTAATATGGAAACTTAAAATTTGGTAAAAGAGTGTTTTTTTTCTTTTTTTTTGAATTGTGAGAGGAAGAGAAGTAGTGGTTCGGATAGTTGCTACAATTAAAATTTTAAACTTACTTGATTCCGAGGAGATGCTGGGTAGTCTAAGGTGGCGACTACCCAGCATCTCCTCGGAATCAAGTTAGTTTAAAATTCTAATTTGGTAAAGTAAATTTCCAAAGTAGACTAATTTTATTGATACCAGATCTAATAGTAGGTTTTAGGCTCCCTCATACAATTTTTGGCAACTCTAACAATAACTATTAAGCTTTTTCTCCAAAAATTTATTTTTAGATTGTTTTGAATCTTTAAAAGAATAATTTTACTTTTAAAATTTTGTTTTTTTGATTTACATTTCATATATGAAGAAAGATTTTGATTAATTTAAATTGTTAAATGTTTTTTCCCTAATTTCAAAATATAAGTTTTAATCTGAGTGTATCCAAGTGTATCATTATTTTGTATAAAATTATACAAAGTTATTTAAATACCCATAAGAATATTTGTTGAATCATTGATTAAAAACTTACTTGAGTAGCTTATTGAAGAGGTCGCTTTTCAATCGAAAAGTCTCGGGTTTAAACCATGATTGGATCATATCTAATAAAAAACTGTAGTGTATATTATACTTGTTGAATAAGAAGTTCAATTGCCAAAAAGGCAAAGGACAATTTTAATATTAGGTAATATTCACTATTGCCTAGTACTACAAGTAAACAAATAAATAATTAAATAACAGCAATAACAAATAAACTGTTCACAATCTATTGCTGCCAACTGTTCATAATAAACTTTTATTTTATACGTAATAAAACTTATATTATGTTATACTAATTGATATGTTAATATTACTAAAATTTATTTTATACTTATTTCATAATCTGTTTCTTTTTGTTTTTAATTTATAACAAAAAATATTTAAAAAAAAATTAAAAAATTATTTTATGTATTTCTATTGTCAAAACATTCCATAAACTTCTACTATACACCACCCAGTATCAATAACGAGTATTTGAAAAAAAAAAAAACTATTAGTGAGATAGGTGCCTACTTGACAAATTCTTAAGAATAAACCAAAAATAACCAAATCTTGTTAGAATTTATATTTTTTGTTCTATTTTTCTTTTTTTTTCGCTTAAATAAAGTTCCGGGATTTCTTGAAATCCAATTGTATTAAAAAAAAAAAACCAAAATTTAAAATAAATGTTTAATAAAAACTAATAAAAATGTCTAAAAAAAATTTTATATATAGATAAAATTTTTCAACTGGCGTCAGAATATTTTCGATATTTAATTTCAAAAGAAAAATTAAAACAAAAAAACAAATAATCATACGTGAATTATTAAATCGTAGTTACGAGAACATATGATTTTGTATCAAAATATAATAATAACAAACAGCAATAATAATAACAACAAACAAGAGGTCGTAAATACAATAAAATCATAACCAAAACCAAACATCACAATATAAAAAAAGATCTTTAAAAAAAAAATCATCTGTTTTATGAACTGAGAACTTTAACCTTGTTTTTTTTTCTACCGTATATTCACTGAAGTGGAGATCAACATAAGACACTTAAAAATAATACAATAATATAATACCTGTTACAAGTATCGGGTGGTATGGTATAATAATAATAACAAAATTTGTTATATATATATATATATACATATCTTCAAAAAATGTTAAAAGTATTCTTAACAGTCCAATTAACACAATAACTACAAAAAGTAAAAAAATATTTTAATTTTTGAAAATTATACTTGAGAATGAATCATAACCTCAAAAATTTGAATATTGTTTTTTTTTTTATTTGATGCTTTCGCTTTTTTTTATTTTATTGTTTTTGTTTCTATTGTTTTTGTTGTTATTTCGTTATCATTTTAATATCTTGTTTTGTTTATTTGAATTTTGAATAAAGAGTTTTTTTTAAGGCTGTAATGTAACTTATGACTAGAGCAGTATAATAACTTGTGCGTGTGTGTGGTGTGAAAATTAAAGAAAACGAGGAAGAGTGTAGTAGAGTAGACTGTGTCAACTCTGGGATACCCGTATGACCGTTATATAAACATTATATCATTATTATTATAAACATTAATTACTTTTGGCAAAATTTCAAACATACCAGCTTTATTAGGTGAAATATAATGCTCATATAAAAGAAGGAGTTGTATGGCAGCTACTCGAACCCTCTTCAGTAGACCAACCAAATTTTGCAGTAACTTTGGCCATTATACTAAACTATTTTTGGCAAAATTTCAGACTACCCGCCTTTAATAGGTATAGAGTAATGCTCATATAAAAGAAGGAGTTGTATGGCAGCTACTCGAACTCACTGCAACACACCAACCAAATTTTGCAGAAACTTTGGCCATAAAACTAAACTACTTTTGCCAAAATTTCAGACACGTAGCTGTAATAGGTACAGAGAAATACTCATATAAAAAAAGAAGTTGTATGGCAGCCACCCGAACCCATGGACCAAAATGGCTGGATTTAAATAGCGATGACGGCTATTGCAAAAAAAACGAATTTGCGAAAATTTCAAGATCCTAGCTCCTTTAGTTTTTGAGTTATCGTGCGGACGGACGGACGGACGGACAGACGGACGGACATACATAGCTAAATCAATTTATTTTTCGATTCTGATCCGATCCATACACTTGAGTCTATATCTACCCCCCCTTCTTCTCTGCGTTACAAACGTAATGGCAAATTTATTATACCCTTTGCCTATATAGTCATACGGGTATAATAAGTATTGTAGATCTGATTTCTGTTAAAGTATGTTCATACTTATAAATTTATCTCTTGATATTGAAGAATTATGGTTCTTTTTTTTTGTACCCTCCTATACTCGACACACAAAATAGGTATTGCGGTATATTAACTTTGGTACGATGTTTGTAACCACCAAAAGGAAGCAAGCTATAGATATGGAAAATATGCTAGGTATATATTTCTTTACGTCCAAATGATACTATCTTGATGAAATTTACATTCAAATGATGCTTTCTTGATGTTAGTGATGATGATAGTGAAGCACGATTGGATATGTTCGAAATCGGACTATGGTTTCGGATTATGAACTCTTTAGATCGAGTTAAAGGTAAACGAATATATCTTTGATACTAAAACAAGATAAAACATTCAAATTTGGACAAAGTTGTTCCATACTATTTCTCTTGCTCTGTCACTAAGATTTGGGATCGATTCGAGTAGTACCTCCCACAGAGCTCCACAGATTTAAAAGCATATTTTCGAAATTGTTAAAGTGCGTAACTTTAACTTTGGTACAAAAATGTTCTGTCCTGTTATTTCTTTGTTATATAATATGTTTCTAAGATGTGGGATCAATTCGAGTAGTTGTCGAGATACCTTCAACACACCTCCCAAAACCCAACAACCATAACTCTGAAAATAATAATAATAGAAACTACAATGGTACGAGAGTGCTCTGTTCTGATTCCATTATGTCCCTAAAATTCGGAATTAATTGGAGTGGTTGTTCAAAAACCTTCCTCACACCATAGAGCCTGTAGAGATTCCAACTTAAATTTTTGAGCCCTATATGTTTTTTTTTTAAATAAATCAATTTGTAGGTTGAATAAAAACTTTCTACACCTAAAGACCAAAATAAATTAGCTGTTATTCAGTTATTCAGCCATTCATACAACAAGCCATAACTATTAAAAATTAAAGCCATGACATACCAAGGAAATAAGTTGAAGAAAATAGCTAGTATATGTCCAATATTTTCAATAAGCACTACAGCTATATATAAGTTAGTACCTAAAATTTAATTTCTTATTCAGCATATTTTCACAATCAACAATTTATCAGTGGAAGTACATATACAGGGTGTTTCCTAATAAAGTGTACTGTTATATTTTCACTGCATTGCATAGGTACTTATGAGTAGACACATTTTTGGTATGGGGGCTTAAATGAAATTTAAATATTTTTTTGAAAGGCTTAAGATGTCCTTTTTTAATATTTTTCAGTTTTCCATCTTTTAGACTTTCAAAACTTAAAAGTTAGTTTTTTAAGCACGTTAAAATTTGAACAATTTTTTTTTTGAAAAAACCACATTTTTTTTTGCTTTTTTTTATCTACTCATAAGTATGTATGAAGTGGTACCTATATAGCAGTGCACTTAATTAAGAACCACCCTGTATATATTTCTCTAGTTAATTGTTACTATCTATATTTGTAATTAAAACTTATCAGAAAACTTAATGGTAGGTTCCCAATAGAAAATAAATGGCATTAAAACAATCCACCCACAATTTTCTTATAAGAAAATATACTTATAAAATGATTAATATATAATATGAGAGCAACAAATTTAATTTACAAAAACAAAAAATAAACAGGTTTCCTAACAGATAAATAAAATTTCAAAAGAAAATGACTAACTTCACATTTTTTTCTTTTTTGTTTTAAATATAAAATCAAACATATGTAATTTATATGTACATATTATATACATATTTATTAACATAACAATGTACACACATATTTAATATGTAACGGCAATATCAGAAAAAAAAAAAACGTAAACAAATATTATATAAAAATTCTGTTAAAATGCCGGTTAAATTTTTTTTTTGTTTTATTTTTTATTTTATTTTTTATAGTGACGTAACTGTTTCATTTAATTCTTTGTTTTTTTTATTTTTATTTATTTTTTTTTTAATGTCTTTCTTTTCTTTAGATTATGAAATTTTTGTTTTAATTTTTTTAATTTCCACCTTACACCTTACCGTTACAAATAAAAATAAAATTATAAACTAAGGGCACCCTTTATTGTGAACTTTAAAAATAAAAAAAAAGATTAAGAGCATGAAAAAATATCAAAATTAAAAAATTTACAGTTAATTTGTAATTATATATGTGTACAATAATGAGTAGGTACCTACCTACCAACCTATACATTGTTTTTTACACACAATTTTAAAGAGTCCCTTACAAAATCCCAACTATTAAAATTCAAAAAGTCAAAATCCAAACATCAAAAAAATGAGACAAAATTCAAATGACACAAAAGTCAAATGACACAAAAGCCAAATACTACTACAAAATCAGAGCACCACAAACTCCAATTCAGAAAATATTCTGTTAAATGCGAGCAGTCATAATTTTGTGCATTATTAGGCGTTTTCAGCACGTTTTCAAAAAATTTTGTAAAAATATGGGCCTATATAGTTTCATTCTGTCCGTCCCTCCGTCTGTATGTTTACAAAAACTTTTACATCGTTTGAAATAGAGAAAAGAATTTTAACCACAAGTAGGTATCGAAAAAAAAAAATTTCATAGTAAGTTGGAATAATCCTTATATTTAAATGATTATAACAACACTTCTGTTAAGCTTTTTAAACTTTTTTAAGGCAAATGTATAGGGTTGCCATACGCTACTAAAATTTACCATTGTTCAAAACTCAATTTTTGCAAAATTTTTGGCCCCACATATCTTCTGAACGATTCAAGCTAGAGTCATGAAATGTTGGGAGAAGTGAGATCGTAGGAGTCGGTAAACAAAATTTTTCATCCCGTCTCCTATTTAGGAGCTATAAGAGCTCGAAAATTGAAATTTTGTTATTTCTAAACACCTGTCACCCATTTGAAACTTTGTGATTTAAGATTTTGTCATGTTTAGATTATATGGTATTTGGGTTATGTGATATTTGGCTTATACGATGTTGATAATCTTGTTTTTCTATTTTATGAATTTCTGAAAAAGAAGGTTGGATTTTGTGACTTTTGAAATTTAAGAAATGGAATTTTGTAGGAAACCCAATTTTTAATATACTGACACAAAAATATGTACTTATGCATTTTTATTCACGAATTAAAATTCATATGTACCAATGTATGTATATTTTAATAATCAAATAAATTTTTATATAGGTTAGGTATACTTGAAAATGAATGAGTTAAATCTGGTGCAGATTTATAAGATGTGAAAAATGATACATGTGCAATCTATGCTATAACAAATTTTGTTTTTTGATTCAAGCAATCATTTTAATTCTGTGAAAAATGCAATATGGTTTTCAATCATTGTTTTTTTTTTGTAGATTATACAAATTGTCAAGTCAATCATTTTTTTTTTTTAATTATTGACATTTTTAGTTTTTCTATTGCTAAGTACCTGTTATGACGTTAACGTATATGTATTGCAAAATTGAAAATTATCATACTTGTCAAAACGGTTTTTATTAAAAAAAAAAAAAAGTAACAGTTTATTGTATTATTGGAAAAGTGAAGTTATATTATTGGTAATAAAAATTTGTCAATGGTAAAATGATTTAAGGCACGTAGTCAATCATTTAAGTGGAAAATTAAAATAAAATTAAAAACTGAAAGAAAATGTATTTTCTGTGAAGGTGATGAAAAAGTAAAATATAACTGTATTTAGTTTTGTTAAAAATTAATGATTACATCACTGCAATAAATATATATATTCGATATGGTGATCTTGGATCTTGGATTTGTATACCATAGATTTGATTTCTTTTTTTAATAATAAAACGGTATATATAAATTTTAAAATGTCATTAAAATGCAAAATTTTTTTTTTAAATGTTATTGTCAAATATTGTATATAATAATCAAAATGTAGGTATGTATAATAATTTTAAAACTTAGTAGGAAAATAGTAGATTTAAATTGAACTTAGAAAGAAATTTGAAAAATTAATATACGTATAGTTAAAAATGTTTTTCATAGAGTTCAATGCACACAAATATATTCACTAATAATATACACTTGATCACATGCTAGTTTTATGCCTTTTACGCTTTGATGGATTCAAATGCGAATATAGTTATTCATTTGTAGTTAATATTAAGATGTAAAATAATTATACAAAACTTCATTAAAACTTTAAACATTTAAAATATTCTGAATCAATAAATATGACAAGTATAAAATTTTGAAGTAGGTACATTCGTTGCAGCTAACTGAACGAGCGCATTGTAATTTTGAGAAATGTCATTATTTGAAAAAAAAAACTAGCTTATTAACTAGGAACTTTTTAATTCACATGAAAGATGTAGTTAAGGTGGTGACATCTCAGTCTAAAGCTAATTGAGGCTTTACAACACCTCTCAATCTAATGCTAGTTCACATGAAAGAGGGTACGTGGGGTGAGGACGTCACAATCTAATGTTAATCTTACATTTTGATTCAAATGCACTTGCATGACATGCGTTTTTGCTTTAAAATTTAATTTATACAACCAAACGAGTTCCTATACCAAAACGGAAAAACGGTGGACCGAGTGAAAGAAATTTGGCTTAAGCTAAGAAAGTGTACAATATTTTCTTTTTCGTTTGAATCTTTACGTCTTCTTCAAAAGGTGTTGCAAGAGATTTCCAATTTGGTGCATGAATACCTACTGGCCTTTGGTCTAAAATACTCTAAACAATAAATATAATTAGCGTTTCGTATTTGATATTTCCAATACATTGAATCTTTCCTGCCATTGAAGTTCATACACATTTTTGTCTTCTTCCCAACTAAATCAAAAAAAAAATAAACTCCACAATTAATTTTCTTATTAAATATCAATTATTTAAGACTTTAACTTTTTAAAAAATATAAGAAAATATTAAATTGTCATATAATACAATTTTAAAATATAAACACGGCAGCTCTATTTTCGCATACGATTTTGATACACATTACAACACAGTATCAATTGATTTTTATTATTCCGAATTTCTATCACAGTTAAGCAATACGTATTGCTTTCGGTAACTTTATTTAAGTGTATGCGTTTATTTATTTATTTATTTGTAGTACCGGACAATAGTAAATATTGCCTGATAATAGTAATCCTTTGCCGATTTGACATTTGAACTACTTATTAAATTACTTTAATGTATAGGTACTATATTTTTTTATTAGATAAGATCCGAAACGGTTTGAACTGTAGACTTTTCGATTAAAAAACCCACCACTTTACCACTGAGTATGCGTTTATGTAAAATTATTTTGACAGAAAATATACATTGTGTACTTTTACTTATTAAGTGTTCGACATTTTATAAATTAATTAAAGAACTTAAAAAATATCTCAAAATAATATTGTTCCAATATTTCGTAAGAAGGAACTTAAAATTTACTTTTTTCTTATATTTCAAATTTAAGTCAATCTTTATGACTTACGTAATTTTTTTATTTTTTAAATATCTTAGAAAGGTGTAAATTTCTCAATCAGTGTTTTTTTTTTTTAAATTTAACGGTTTTTTATAATTATCTTTCAAAATTTTTTACTAAATTAAAAAAACCGCATTCTTTTGAAATTTTTTTTTGAAATAAAATACTTTCAAAAAAATAATAGCATACTATTACTAATTAATTTCAATAGGTCAATTAAATTTATTAGTATAATAAATATTATTAAATTAACACAATAGCAACACGTTTGGTTAATCAATAAAAAAAATGTGCAAAATAAAAAAAAAACACTATTAAATAAATATTTTTATTTAATCATAATCTATATTTAGTAATATTAATTAAATAAAAATACAATATTACCTTAATTATTACCAGAATTAGACAAATGAAACTTTTTGTAAAAAATATTTTATTTGAACTGAAATCTAAAATCTTCTATTTTGAATCTATAAATAAGAGTCTATAAATATTTCATAGATATTTAACCTTAACTTTGAAAATAATTACTGTTTTTATTTTCCAGGTATACATACATTGAAATTGATACTTAATCGTTATTACCATTTAAGTAGATATTTTACACATTATTTTGATATTATATCAATTAATCATATTAAAAATAATAATAATAAAATGTATATGAATTAATTTGATCTGATTGAATAGTTTTATTTTTTTTTATAATTAATTCCGGTTCAAGAACCTTTTAAGGTGTTAAACATAAAAATGTTATAAGAAAATTGTTATGATACTTGATCGGTCACATAACCTCTCCTCAAATATTTTTAATTAATTAGATACTTTTTTTTTTGTGTAAATTTAGGATCTCAATCAAATTCTTGATTTTTAATTTGCGAATGAAAGTAAAATAGAAATCCAAAAAAAAAATTTAATCCAATATATCCGGATTTTTTCACGTTTTTTTTTTTTTTTGTTTATAGAAACAATCAAAACAGAATTAAATTCAATTATAACATTCTAATTAAATTAATCTTCATCCGTTTATGAATCAATTCGAAAACTTTATATAGGTAACAATTTTTTTAAAAATATTTAAACAAAAAATTAAATTTTTTAATTAAAACAAATTCTGTTTTCTAAACCAGATTTTATTATCTGTATACTAGCTCCAGAAGTCTTCGGCATCGAACGGGTTAATATATGAAAGAAAATAAAATGTTTGAAAAAACCAAATTTAATTTAATGGTCTAGTTTGAGCTGGAAAACATTCGGTCAAACCATATTCAATTATTGGTCCTTAACGGGTTAACAAATTCTTAGTTGGTTGTATGGAATATATGTAATATGAAAAAGTTTTTGTAAAAAAAGTTTCTAATTTATGATGACAATAAGCTAGGGGATGTAGAAACTTGGTCAGACCCCGAATTCCTTTAGTACAAGTACCAAATTTGATTTTAATATTTGATTTTAATATTTAATCATTTAAACCTAATAGTTCGAAAGCATTTAATTAAGTAAGAAACCCGTGAAACGAAATCGTCGTTGCGTCGAAAAGGGTTAAAAGGAAAAAGTTACCATTTGACAATAGGTTCAAATAAATGGGATAACGAATAATATTTATAAAAAAATATATTAATGTAAATAAAATCACATAAAAAAATGCAAAATATAAACAAATAATTTAATTTAATAATATAACTCACAGATATAGAAAAACCTTATAATCCAACATAAACAAAAATAGATCAATCTATTGAAAATCTAAGACGTTTCTACATGTTATAAAGCCTTGTACTATCTCATGTTTAAATTGTATGTGGAATTCATTAAAATCAAATCTAATAATAAGAATACAATATGTCCCCCCTGGTGCAACATATACAGATGGTATATAGGCTGCTAACAGTAACTAATGCTAATAGGGTTAATATTATTCTAGTAATAAATCTTACATATGTAAAGTATAATTAACCATACAAAAAAACATTTTTATAAAATTGATTATTGATCGTTATTAATTTTGACATATTAGAATACAAATTGTAAATTTTTTTAGTACTAAATACTTTTCACACTACTTTTTAACTTTAACAAGTATATTGTATATGGGTATTAAATTATTATATTGATTCCATTTTATAAATTTGTTATTTTAATTTTTAATTGTGAAAAAAGTACTAATAATTAAATGAAATGTAATGTGAAGTGTTAAATTATATCACGGTCATTAAAAAATAATAATAATATTTTTTAAATATACTTATTGATACATATATGTTTTTTTGTGATATTTCAAGGTGGGCGTAATAGAATAAACATGTGGTAGGATTACTTCCTCTTAATAAAACCAAGGTTATTATTTTTTAACTGTTTGAAAAATGCTTAAGGTTTTGCTTTTTCCAAATTGAATTGGTTTTATTTTTCCTAATTTTTTTTAATCTTATTTATTTGATTAAACCTTCTTATAACGATTGAGTATTTACGTCACAAGAAGTAAAAATCTGGAATTTAATATTTTTTCAATTGACATATTGTCAAAATATCCCAAAAAAAATCTAATTTTGTTTCATAATATATATTGACCATTTTTCAATGTCAAAACCACTATACATTCATATATTCAAGGAATTTATATTTCATATACTTAATTTATATGACACTATAGATGTCATATAACATATTACTTTAATTGAAGTATGTCATACCTATGCCTGTCATAAATTGAATCATATCTCTCTGGGATGTACCAATTAATAACTTTAAAATCGAATTCAATACATGGAATCACATATTGATTTTTTAATGGAATCAGAAAAAAATGCAATATTTATATTATTTTTTAAATTGAAAACAAACAAGGAACTAATTTTATTATTTTAATATTATTTTTTTTTTAACCTAAAAATCAATAATTATTTTTA